>JAAXCT010000804.1:0-324605 GCA_012490785.1 Eragrostis nindensis
AAGGGGCGCGCGATGCGGAAGCGGTGGTGGGCTAGAGTTAGGGACAAGGATCGTAACCCCCTCTGATGCCATTTAAAGTGCATGTACCAATCAGTTTACCTAAAAACCTAAATTGATAGGTAAAGATGAGCAATTCACTTTAGGTTTAACAATTTCTTTAAGTGCGACTCAGTAAGGGCCTTGATACTTGGTAGTCAGTACCACATGTCGCATAAGGGACTCTGCCGACCGGCGGGCACCGACTCTGTTCTGAAAACCGAGGCCGTCGATCGTCTCAGCCAACAAGGATGCGCCGGCCGCGGCAGACCTCGCCAAGTCATCTCACCCCGTGCTGAAAGAGAAGGACAACGCAGGAGCTGCGGCGGCCACCCAGGTCACCAAACCTCCCCAGCCGAAAGGGGATGCTGTGGGCTGTGGCATGACGGATTTGGCAATCTCCATTGTCAAATACCTGTACCATGGAGACTATGCAAATGCAAGAAGACGGTAAATATGCAGACGAATGGGCCCTAATAACATTGCTTCACCTGCAATTAAGGCATCAGCCCCGTCATCGAGGTAAGTGTATCACGAATTGCCTCATCATGTCTATCTAAATCTAATGCTGAATCTAGGAGATGATTAATTCAGTTACATAATTATTTCCCACTTCTTTTTCTGACCTTTTGTTGCGAGACTAAAACGTAGTGCTTTGTCATATTTCTCAGATACTTAAACGCATGGTGTTATCCATAACACTAAAAAAAAATATGGAGTTGAATATAGTTTCTATAGGGAGTATTAGGGAAGAAGGTCAGTTTGTAACGACACATACATCCAAAAATTTCAAAAGCCTACGTGAACCTGGTAGTCATGTTGACTGAATACATATGCATGAACACTAGACAATTGAAAGTAACTTGCTTACTAAATACCCGTGAGGTGCATGGGTTGATGAACTAGTATGTATGTATTGAATGGGTTCTAGTATTTACCGCATTGATGTTTTCATGTCATTATTATTTGCAAAACTCTTGGAATATTTTAACTATTATAACTACAAAGAATAAAATTTATATGTTCTAGATGAGCAAAGTTTAGATTACGAAAATATATGAGATATTTTTTTTAAAAAAAATCAGCTGCACCACAGAATATTAATAAGCAGATATGTATTTAATATTTATCTAGAGTTCACATAATGCCCGTGCTTCGCTACTACGGTAAAACTAACTTAAAACAACGGTTAATGATAATTGTTAGTGTCATTAACAATACCATCAAGACCACATAAGCAACTCAGTAACTTTGCACTGATGGCTTCCAATATAGAAATTCATATAGTATAGAGGAATTTTAGTTGGATTGTAATATTTGCTCATAGAAGGAGAGTTGTATTTCCATTCGCCAAAATAAAAGGAGAGTTGTATTTGCTAAACCCAACCAAATTTTTCAGCAGAATTTTTACAAACTAAATGGTCATGTGACCTGTTGGGAATGGATAATCAATCATTTGCTGAACTAACGAAACTATGTGCCACCCGTCAGTAAAGAATAATGGTAAAATCCAATTGATCCATCCGTGGAGCTTCACCTTCACACTCCTGCTCAAGCGCCGGAGCTACAACTCAAAAAAAAAAAGTGCCGGAGCTACGGGGGCCGCTGCAGAGCTCGTCGCAGCTTGAGTGGCAGTGCGGGAGCAGGCAAGTCTCCTCTGTAGGCTCCATTCGTGGAGCTCCGGCGAGTTCTGCGTCTCCCATGACGGGAGTCGCGAGAGAGATCTCAGTTCCTCAACCAAAAAAAAACTTAAACTCTTTCCTCTCCTCGAATCATGCTTCCTCTACCATCTTTTTGCTCATCACTGCTCACTCGGATGTAGCCGAGAGATCAAGCGCACAACCTAGCAGGAATCCCAACATTAGAGGATCCTCAAATCTCTCTTCTCGCGTCTGGCATCCTTCCTTTCTTTCGCTCAAATCGTTGCTGCACTCGGAAGGAGGCGGAGCACCAGAAGTCCACGACTACATCCATTGCGGATCCGTCGACGCATACGGCCAAGAGGCTCCTATAGTTGACAAGCAAGCTCCGACAATGCTGGTGCCTGCTCAATGCCTCCGATGGCGAGCCTCGGCGGCCTCCAGCTCGCGCGGCTCGACGTCGGCCTCCTCGCTCGGGCGCACGGCGGACTCGAGGCAGACAGAGGCAGGGTGGCGCGGCTGGCGGGCCCGCGGGTGGAGGCAGGGGCAGGACCGCAGGAGCAGGACGGCACACATGCTGTGAAGGGGCGACAGGCATAGTGTGCTGTGGTCCCCAGCTGTCGGCGCAGTACTTTCTGTGGGGGGGGGACGGACGACGACGACCACCACCACATCATCAACTCGTGTTTTTAAGAGAAGTAAGATCTGTGTTCATTTACTGTAACAATTTTTTTAGTGCTTTAGCTATACTATAAGAGGTACCCTCTAGTTAGAACACACGAATGGTACCATATTTTTCTTCAAAGGAAGGCAACAAGGAGGACACACCAACTCATATATGTGTGCATCAACAATATAATGAATGTTAGAAAGTTTTACGGAAGATGTGCCCTAGCTCCTATCAAATAAACACTACCATGTGCACATCAACTAGGAGTGTAATAAAATATTTGTAGGCTAAGTCTTCATAGCTTTTCCCCCGCCCAAGCACTATTAATCATATGATTGACATGAATGAAGTAATATCAAGAATTGAATATGGGTCACAGGATAACAAATTAAACAAATGCAATAAAAAATAAGAATAAATGTTTCAATGAATTTTAGTCAATTTATTATTTAGATATCATTAATAAATAGAAGCAGTGAAGGCCGAAGCGTTGCAAGTCGAGACCATGTCGCTTGACTTCAGACCGTAAAACATAGAGTACTAGAACTACGAGAACAAGATTTTAAGAAAAATCAAATATTGGATATGATATAGAAGCATACACAAGAAGTGTATGCGGTTATGAAAAATCAGTTAGACGAGATTGACAATTTGACAACACATCTACATCTATCACACCAACATCTTCATCCACTACAGAGGCTATGACGAATTCATACTTTGGTTAGTTAAGTTCCACACTAGCTGTGTTGATCATGTTCTAGCTAAGATCATGTGGTTAAGTTGATAATTAGTGATGTTATTAGAATCTAACAGTTTAGCCTTGTGGCTTCTATTTTTTACCAATAAGATCGATGATTGCGCCCAAACATGAAACTTGTTTTTTATTGATGCAAACTATTTATCAGCACATGATCTCACACCTCACCAAAGTCTGAACGTGGGATACCCAATGTTTAATGCGTCGACAACAACACTAAAACTATATCGTAGTATAGTATTCGCACATGCATCTCATTAGCTGGTGGAGACGTCGTCAGCGGCGTCGGCATCTGCGGCGGAGCCAGGGAGCACCATCTCGATCATGGCCGATGACGAGGACGGGCGCGTTGACAATGCTGCAGTTGAGGCGGACCTCGCCCTGCGCGCCGTCTTGACCTCGATGTTGCCCATCTTGATCATGGCGGCGGCGAACTTCTCCTTCCAGAGCGTCTCGTTGGCGGCGAAGGCGGTGACGCTGGGCGCGAGCGTGGCGTTGCGGACGAGCTGGTCGTCGGAGAAGTGAAGGCCCAGGTCCAGCGGCAGCAGCTTGTAGTAGTTGTTGTCCAGCAGCACCGGCGTGCTGACGTCGATCTCCGTGGTCACCGGCGTGAACTGGCTGGTGTTGGCCGGGCACAGCGCCTCCAGCAACGCCTGGTACGCCGGGCTGATGGTGCCGTTGCGCAGCCGCTCCCGGTTCCGGAACAGGAAGCTGTTGCAGTGGGACCGCCCGATGGTGTGGGACCCCGACAGCACCACCATCTCCTCCGCCGTCAGCGTCTTGTTCCTGAACCCGTCGATGAGCTCCGTCGCCGTGCTGTTCGGGCCGGGAGGAAGGTCAGGCGTCGTTCTCCGTCGACACGTTGCCGTCGCGGCGGCCGGAGGGCACCTGGTAGAAGAGGTTGCCGGTGAGGTGACGCTGTCGCGTGCTGCGAAGGCGACGATGTCGGCGCAGGAGACAGTGCGCGGGCAGGCGCGCTCGACGGCTGCCTTGGCGGCGTCGATGACCTCGAAGCCGCGGAGGCTCGGGTTGTTCGGCGGCGCCACGCGCTCGGTCCGGCCGCCGCCGGGGTTCACCGTCAGGAGCACGGAGGCGTCGCAGCCCTGCAGCACGCACGCACGATCGGAGGTCAAATTAATTAAACAAACACGTGTTTTTCTTCACGTAAAAAATGTGCTAGTAGTAAATCAAGCATACGTCATGTTAGGTGGCATTTTTATCTTTGGATAGTAGAGACGTCTCATATGAGAAGCTAAGGCGTCTCATATGCACTATGCATGGCCGAAACAGTTGATGGCACCTCTCTCTCTCTCTCGTGATCAGTCGTGGCATCACTATGTTCTTGTTCTAGGTGGCCCGTATGTTGTATAATATGTTATATGTGCGCGCGGCAATCACACCATCATCTTATCTTTCCAACTCAGATATTTATTCCAGAAAACTTATATGTCGTTTAGAAAGCATATGCTTGAAACGATCAGATTGGATATGCTGCTAAGATACAATGGAGCTGTCGTTGCTGTTGAACGGTCCATTATTTAAGGCAGATAGTTTTGACTACTGACCAATACGTGGCTTGACAAGCGTTTGGTGAAGCTTGTTGTTTCGTTTCGTTTGTAGTGTTGCATTTCTATGCGATAGCAACAAATAAACCCTTTTCTATCTGTTGCTATCAGCGTATAGAAATATTCATGTTTGGTGCAACTCCAATGTAATCTTTACCAAATACTCCCTCTATTTTAAATTACTTGACGTTTTTGACTTTTCTAAATCACGTTTGACCACTCGTCTTATTCAAAAATTTATGCAAATATCATTTATCTTGTTACGGTTTGTTTTCTCATTATAGATACTTTAAGCATGATTTATTTGTTTTTATATTGGCACAAAATTTTGAATAAGACGAGCAGTCAAACGTGATCTAAAAAAGTCAAATGTGTCTAGTAATTGAAATGGAGGTAGTTGAATAACAACAGATGGAGAGATATATTACTGGAAGCTTGTTTGAAATTTCTGTACCAGTAGTACTAGTTTACATATGTTGTTACAAACAAAGTCAAATTTCTCTTGCAAATTAAAGCTTACTAATTGGTTTGAATATATATTTTCCAGAACAACAGAGTAGTGTGAATGGACTAGAGGGCGCACATGTTGAACAGAGTTTCCTCTGGGACCATTCTCCACTTCACACTGATATTGATGTTCTGTAGATTTTACTTCATCACTATTTTTTCCTATACATGCACATGGCTCTATGCCTTCAAGAGTCTATAGTATCAGTGACACACAAGAAAATTAATGCCCCTCTTCTCTGCTAGAAACACCACTGTTTCAACTGTTTCTTTTTTTTGTGCGAAATTGTTTCAACTGTTTCATGAATATATGATGGTGCATTTTTCGTACTCTGAAAACATTCATGGGCGTCAGTTTTTTTTTTCATTTTTATTTGATGGAACAGAGCTACACAACTTTTCATTTATTTCGAATCCGCTTCGTCTCTGAATATCTACTTCTCCAAATTGTTTCATTTGACTGACACAAAGGCTTGCTCCCTCTGTTTTCATTTTGTTGCCGTTAGGACAAGAGTTAGAGTAAATTTGAACTAGCTTTCGTGTCCTAACAATAAAAAAAAATGGAGGGAGTAATAACAACAGACTAAAGATCATGTAGCCAGATGCCTACATGGCCCTTCGAACCACAGCAGTTGACACGCCCGCAAGTGTTGAAGTGTACTGTGTTAATTTACGTAGTGTACGTACCCTGACGAAGCAGTCATGGAAATGGAGACGGATGAGCCCGGGGGCGATGCCGGAGTTGTTGGCGAAGGCGGCCGTGACGGCCTGCCGTACCAGTGCCTCGGCGTTGGGGCATGACGTGTTGTAGAACCCCACCTGCAGCTGCGCGCGGGGCGCTGCCGGCAGCAGCAGGCACACACGGTGGCGACGAGCGCCACCAGACCGGCGGTGCTCATCCTCATCCTCTCCTAATTAACCTGGTCGCGCGGCACGGTGGTTAGCTAGTATCCAGCTGCTCCTGAATTAGTAATTGAGAGGATGCACTTGCTTAGCACGATGGTTATGGTAGTATTTATAGAGAGAGGCCGGCCGGCTTTGCTGGTCCAGTAATACTAGCTGACAGCTGGAGGAGAAGAAAGAAAGTAGCGGTCAATAATTTTTCCACACCTTAAAAAGACTTGTTTTTTCTTATTACTAGTCTCCAATGTGATTTGAATTGTTCAATCTTTGGTTGCCAGGTATATGAGATTAATGACACTAAACCATACACTATTTTCCTTGCAAAAAAAAAACCTATACACTATTTAAAAGGGACCTCTTCAACTGCTAGGTAGTATAACTTCTTAGCTACAAAAATGAGTTGATGGGGTTCCTCTCTGTTCTTGTAAATATACGTATTTCCAATCATTACTATTATAAACTTGTGCCCAAAATATTGATAAGATGATTTGACATAATGGTATTGTGTGTATGTTCAATCCTGAGGTGGTTCTAGAATAGAGTATAGTAGTACAATATCAGATGGATGACGTGGATGGATGGATTACTCGAGGGCACCTTTTGGGTTCCCATTGAGGTGGCAAGTCAAGCCAAGAGCTGTAGCATATGTTGGGTCCTGCCGACTGATTCAACAACAGTAGAAGATGGAACTGTCTTGATGAGTTAGGTGCAACGTGTAAATTGACGCCGATTTTTCGTTGATACACACTTATCATCTCGACTTAAGATTGTTTATAGACCCTAGTACTGGTTAGTAGGTTCAACGAATATGACAAGAAAACTTGTCTAAAATCCACACCAGGTTATTTCCATTGTGGGCTATGTTCCGACTCTTATTGTGCAATTCATGCGCCCGAAGATATAATCCACAACTATCCATAAGGCCAGTTAAGTTTCATCAGTACTATAAATGAGGCGCCACATCAACTGAAATGATGTGGCAAGGAATTTATGATGACAGAGAGGAAATAGGTTTCATGTTGATGAAACTCACTTGGCACAGTTTCACATGTATGGAACTCTATTGAAATCTTCATTGAGAATACATAAAGTTTCATCCCAACATATTTAGAACAATAACAACATAACATTTTAATGCTATGGCTTGTCTATGAAACCATGAGATGAAACTATGCATTGAGAATTGCTAAAAAAACTATGCAATGAGATAGACTATTTCATCTATCAAATCAAACCTCTAGAGCTGATGTGGCACTATTGAAAAGTGTGAAATAAAACTATGCATGTTGAGATGGCCTGGTCACAACATTGAGAGAGATACAAAGCCATGTAAAGAAGTTAGAGATAGATAGACTTCTATACGAAGATCTTGTTGTAACCTATTCGAAAACTTTAAGCCATGTAACTACACCCCCAGATACACAACACTAGGCTGCCAATAGAATCCGCAAGCTACTCTTCTGTTCATATTATATGACGTTTTGGGTATAGACACGGATATTAAAAAAGGTGAAAAATATGGATGTACATAAAGCTAGTAGAAATAAAAATAGAGATGTATAGTGAAAAGAGAAAGTCCGTTGCGGTTGTGTTATCATCATCAACTTGGTCTCGCATAGAATCTCATAACTGATATGGGGAAACTGCGTTCCTACCATAGATTTGAGAGCCGATTGTGATTTTAACTTCAAATCTGTCATTTTATAAATTTTACCATTGCTTTTTTTTTTTTTGACTGAGGCTAGGCTACCGTTTAACATGGTTTCCCGCATCCGTCAGTTGAACCTTAAAAAAACCTGTAGCGTGACAAAAACTATCCCCGCGTCTCTTGCCTTATTATGATAGTCTTCTCCAAACCAGGGTTCCAAGTACCGATCAAACCGTAAAAAAAAGTACCGATAAAGCCATAAAAGAAAAGCCCGATCAAACCGCGAAAGCCCAGCTGACCGGTTTTGCATGCTCAAAAAAAAAAGCTGACCGGTTTTGCCAATTTTTGCGCAAACCAATAAAACCGATCGGGAACCAAGCAAAAGGACAAAAATGAATTTGGAAGAAATTTGAGTGCAAACCAATTGTTTTTTCCAATTTACCGGTCGGTTTTGCCGGTTCACGGGACGATCTTTTCAGTTTTCAAATCTTGAATGCAAATCCATGGTTTTTCCCGTTTTTGAAATTTATTATTTTTAAATTTTACTAAATTTCAAATCCAAAAACTAACAAACCGACCAAACCGGGCCGGACTGGTTTCTTGGTTTCCGCAAAAACCGATGTGGTTCCAACGGTTTGGGGAACCCTGCTCCAAACTCATGCTCTTTGGCGCAAGGAGTGCTCGTGGACGACGGCAATGACGCATCCACAGTTCGATCCTTCGTCCTCGACCTCCGGCCGCCGGTCGACGGGGACCTCAATCTGTGCACTGAGCTTCGTTGTGCCGCAGTTGATCCACGCGGCCGCGGTCGGCGGCAGCCAGGGCGCTGCGCGGTGAGGGCCCGAGGGCATGGCTAGCGATGTGGAAAAAGGGCAAGGCGCAGCGACGTCTTGGACCTGGGTCCCATGGTGCCCCTCTTGGCGGTTGCTCCAGCTAGATCTGCTGACAAATTCGAATCCTCCAGGCCTAGATCGATCTGCTGATGCGGCGAGTCCAGCGATGGCCTTCCGTCCACGGCAACCGTGGCTGCACTGGCGCCTCGGAGGATTCCCGTTCGATTTGTCCATCCGGTGGAATGCGTTGTGCCGGTTATAGCCTGAATGCTCCTGCATTTGCACGTCCACAAGCTTCAACAGCAAAGCTTCCATCCGGACCATCCCTCTATTAGTTCCTATGATTTGATAGCTTTGGCTTTGAACAAAATCGATAGAAGCAAACTGCCCAGCATTGAAACTGCCTCTATGTTATCGAAGGAGAGTAAATAACAACACTTCAGCGTGTTACAGTGGCAAACGGGTGAGTAATGCATAAGAACCTGCCTTTGGGAGGGGAACAACAACTGAAAACGCTAAGTATAATTCATTCAACAAACGAAAGGTCAGCATATATCAGAGAATAGGGCTGCTTCCGTCATGTTTTTCATTAGCTTCAGAGTTGGTAATGATTTGATTTGCTGAGTGACGTTTGCAGTTGTAAGTCAGCTCATTGAAACATAAAACTGTGGTAAATGACAAATGGCAAATAGGTCCTTTGGCTGATAAGTTAACACCGTCAAGTGTTGCTAATAGAACCATGGTAAAGTTAGCTTCAGTTAAAAAGGTGATGGTAAAATCACAAAATTGCAGATTTGGGGTTGAAATCCACGGTAGATACGCAATTGCCTCTAACGTCGGTGAGAAACATTGACAGATGCTCGACGAAATTTTTCACCCGGGAGATCGACAGGCTGGCGGGAACGCGCGAGGAGATCAAGAGCGTTCAGAATGGGCCGGCCGGGTGTTGACTCATTGGCGTCGGCGCCGAGCCGACTGGGGATCATTGCCGTCTTGCCGACGACGCCTGTATGGGCCAAATCCACCCGTGTGGCATGCGCGCTGCCTCCACGACGATTAGGCCCGGCCCGGCTGAATGGCATTGCAAGTGGAAGCATCTTGCCCTTTCTCTCGCGCGCTCGGCGGCGCGCCTGTCCTCTTCCTGCCCCGCTTCCCCAGCACTTTTGTCTCCACAGCCTCACGCCCGCCGGCGAACACTCTCCGCCTCCACCGGGGCGGCGCACGCCGACCGCCTCCAAGGGATCTTCCTTCGCGGCGGTCGGCTTCTTGGTAGTCTTCCTTCCACGCCTCTTCTGGACTGGCGGGGACGCTGGTTCAGTTCGTCTGCTGGTAAGGAATCCTATCTCGCTTGGATGGAATGGACTGCTCTTTTCAGTATTTAGTGCCGCGATAGATTTTCCTGTATGTGCGGCGGTCTATCATATCGGTATCTATTACTCTCTTCCCCCCGATCCGTTCAGTCTGTCTTGTATAATGCAGCGGATTGAGCACGTCAGCAGTTAGTCCGTTGGCAAGGTTTTGGGGCGGGTTTAGATACTAACCACTTCCATGGAGAGATTAGTAAGTTTCAAGGTGGATGTCCACTGGTCACTATTACTGCTGGTCATGTATCCTGATAGCTAGGACTGAGATATTTTGAACTGTATATGTCGCTGTCGTGAGGGCAACATTCTGTCACTTTGTGTTGTGTGCTCTTCTGATAGACAGCTTTAAAATATGCAGTATCTCTAGGTGTAAAGAATGGACTGTACTTTCAGCTGTTTCAAATCTTGTGTGTTCTGTGTTGTGGACCAATAGGCTGCAAATTTGTTTGACGAATTTGCTTTTCTTACTGCCGCATCAGAGCAACGTGTATTGAATCAATCGGCTGAGCTCTTGACGTGTTTTCAAATAGTTACAAGATGAAGCAACTTTGAGAAATGAAAAGCCAAGTAGAAACCCAGATGGAGGACAGAGCACAAGTTTTGTTTGATTAAACTAGCAGACTCTGTACCACTACTTTGTGGGAAACTAGGAATAATCAATCCGCAATAGCTGTGGTGATAGCACTACTTGTGTATTCACTATATAGATTTGTTAGAAGAGAGCATTATCGATTTTGAATATGTCTTTAGGGGTCATGTTTGTACATCCTGCTTTACTTGAAAATCTATTTTACATCGGTTTGTTGGCAGCAGTACTTTCCTGTTAACATTTCAAAATAATGGCACCATAGACACCGATTTCTCAAGTAAAATTAATGAACAAGAGTCAGTTGTCGTCATTATTTTATTTCTTTTCTTCTTTACTCCACTCTGCTTAGTAATCTGTGTGTACATTTTTACATTGCACTACTTCCTAATTACACTCTGTAATCAGCATTGATTCCTGATCCATGCGCTGCAGGTCGTCCCACCTCTGATTAGAAGTTTGTGGATCTCAGATGGCATCATCACCTGTTGAAATGATGGCAAGCAATCTCTTACATCTCCATCCTCAGAATACGGTATGGAATATATGAAAGACACTATTATATCTGTTCTTTTTTTTTCCCTGTCATTACTGCATCTTATGTTTCCTCTCTACACAGGGAAAAAGATATGGTTTCATTGCTGCAAAAACTTCTGGATCTAGGAGGTCACGGATGCGCCGACACTGCTTTCATCAACAACATCTTTTTGGCCACGGATTCAAAGGGTTACACTTCCTAATATCCGATTGCTGCCAGCTCCTGGTGCTGTGGCATCCAAAGGCTTTGACAGTCCATTGGTTGAGAAATTTTATACTGCAGTGGATGTTGAAATTATACACTTGTACCGTAAACCATTTCTTCAGGAAAGTGAGACCATGGAGCTACTCAAGAAAGCGAAGGCAAAAGTTTCTTCTAACATTGTTGAAATAAGGACAGAGCAATGCTTCAACATTCAATTGAATAGTGCACTAAGTCCTGAGAAGCTCGCAACACTTCACTGGCTCTTAGCAGAAACGTATGAACCTGAGAAGTTACAAACAGGGAGTTTCTTGGAGGAGGAAGTCTCTAGAAGTCCTAATACTGTTATTGTTGAGGTCGGTCCCCGAATGACATTCTCAACTGCTTTCTCAACCAATGCTGTCTCAATCTGTAAATCTCTCTCATTAGTGGAGGTGAGTCGACTGGAGCGGTCAAGAAGATATCTTCTGCGTCTTGAGTCTGGTAGTGATCCACTTGATGAAAGCCAGCTCAGTGACTTTGCTGCTCTGGTTCATGATAGAATGACAGAGTGCGTTTATCCCAACAAGCTCACATCTTTTCAAGTAGATGTAATTCCTGAACCTGTCCGTGTTGTTCCAGTCATTGAAAGGGGGAGAGAAGCATTGGAGGAAATAAATGTAAAGATGGGGCTTGCTTTTGATGAACAAGATATCAACTATTATACCCACCTCTTCAGAGATGATATCAAACGCAACCCACTACTGTGGAACTTTTTGATATCGCACAGTCCAATAGTGAGCATAGCAGACATTGGTTTTTCATTGGAAAGCTTGTAATAGATGGCAAGGCCATGGCCAGAACTTTGTTTCAGTTAGTGAAGAGCCCTCTGAAGGCCAACCCCAATAATTCCGTCATTGGATTCAAGGATAACTCGAGTGCAATAAAAGGTTCCAAGTAAATCACCTGCGTCCGATGATTCCCGGTTCCACTTCACCATTATCCACTATGATGCGTGAGCTTGATATTTTATTCACAGCGGAAACCCATAATTTTCCTTGTGCTGTTGCGCCTTACCCAGGAGCTGAGACAGGTGCAGGCGGTCGTATAAGAGATACACATGCCACTGGAAAAGGTTCTTTTATTGTTGCTTCAACAGCTGGTTATTGTGGGGTAATCTTCGACTTGATGCTTCGTATGCACCATGGGAGGATCCTTCCTTTTCATACCCTGTGAATTTGGCCTCTCCTTTGCAAATTCTTATTGATGCTAGTGACGGGGCGTCTGACTATGGAACAAGTTTGGTGAGCCTCTAATTCAGGGATATACCAGAAATTTTGGAATGAGGTTGCTGAATGGGGAGCGTCGAGAATGGCTGAAGCCAATAATGTTCAGTGGAGCAATCGGGCAAATTGACCATGCACATATATCAAAGGGTGATCCAGAAATAGGCATGCTAGTTGTGAAGATTGGTGGTCCAGCATACAGAATTGGTATGGGTGGTGGTGCAGCTTCAAGTATGGTTAGTGGCCAGAATGACGCAGAACTTGATTTTAATGCAGTACAGCGTGGAGATGCTGAGATGGCACAGAAACTGTATCGCGTCATCAGGGCATGTGCAGAAATGGGAGAGGGTAACCCCATAATCAGTATTCATGATCAGGGTGCAGGAGGAAACTGTAATGTCGTGAAGGAAATAATATACCCTAAAGGTGCTGAAATTGATATTCGATCAATCGTTGTTGGTGACCATACACTGTCGGTGTTGGAGATTTGGGGAGCGGAGTATCAGGAACAGGATGCACTACTGGTGAAACCTGAGAGCAGAAGACTGTTGGAGTCATTTTGTGAGAGGAAAGGGTTTCCATGGCTGTCATTGGGAAAATTGACGGCTGCGGAAAGATTGTTTTGATTGATAGCGCTGCTGTGGAGCATGCCAAGTCAAATGGCCTCCCTCCTCCAACTCCCGTGGAAGAACTTGAGCTTGAAAAGGTTCTAGGAGACATGCCTCAAAAGACCTTTGAATTCAAGAGAGTTTCTCATGTCACTGAGCCTTTAGACATTGCACCTGGTGTTACACTAATGGATGCTCTGAAGTGGGTATTGAGGCTCCCCTCTGTATGTTCAAAGCGTTTCTTGACCACCAAGTTGACAGGTGTGTCACGGGTCTTGTTGCACAACAGCAAACAGTTGGGCCTCTCCAACTTCCCCTTGCTGATGTGGCTGTGATTGCACAGACGTACGCAGACATAACGGGTGGTGCTTGTAGTATTGGAGAACAACCAATAAAGGGTTTGCTTAATCCTAAGGCCATGGCCAGACTTGCTGTTGGAGAGGCCTTGACTAATCTAGTGTGGGCGAAGGTTACATCGCTTGCTGATGTCAAAGCAAGTGGGAATTGGATGTACGCTGCAAAACTTGATGGAGAAGGTGCAGATATGTATGATGCAGCTGTTGCGTTGGCTGACTGCATGATTGAACTTGGTATTGCAATAGATGGGGAAAGGACAGTCTTTCCATGGCAGCTCAGTGTGACGGTGAGGTTGTCAAGGCTCCTGGAAATCTGGTCATCAGTACTTACGTGACATGTCCTGATATAACACTGACAGTAACCCCTGATTTGAAGCTTGGTAAGGATGGAGTTCTGTTGCACATTGACCTCGCTAAAGGAAATCGCCGTCTTGGTGGTTCTGCTCTTGCACAAGCATTTGGTCAAATTGGAAATGACTGCCCAGATATTGATGATGTTTCCTACTTGAAGAAAGTCTTTGAAGCCATTCAGGAACTGCTAAGCCAGCGTCTTATTTCTGCAGGCCATGACATAAGTGATGGCGGTCTTATTGTGTGTGTTCTTGAGATGGCATTTGCTGGTAACTGTGGTATTAAGCTGGAGATGAACATGGAAGCAAGGAGCCTTCTTGAATCACTCTTTGCAGAGGAGCTTGGCCTTGTTATTGAAGTGCACTCGGAAAATCTTGATATCATAAAGCAAAAGCTTGAAGCAGCAGGTATTTCAGCTAATGTAATTGGAGAAGTTACTACCTCACCAGAAATAGAAGTTGTTGTTGATGGTCAGATTCATCTTAAGGAAAAACTTCAGATCTGAGGGATCTCTGGGAGGAAACTAGTTTCCAGCTTGAGGAGCTACAACGTCTAAAATCTTGTGTCAAACTTGAGAAAGAAGGACTCAAAAGTAGAACATCACCATCGTGGTCTTTGTCTTTTACTCCCAAGTTCACAGATGAGAAACTGCTAATTGCATCTTCGAAACCAAAGGTTGCCATCATTCGTGAAGAAGGGAGCAATGGGGATAGGGAAATGGCTGCTGCATTCTATGCTGCTGGATTCGAACCATGGGATATCACGATGTCTGACCTCTTGGCTGGGAAGTCTTCTCTAGAGGAGTTCCGTGGGATTGCGTTTGTTGGTGGTTTCAGCTACGCAGATGTGCTAGATTCAGCGAAAGGTTGGGCTGCATCAATCAGGTTCAACCAACCCCTGATACAGCAGTTTCAGGATTTCTACCATAGGTCAGACACGTTCAGTCTTGGAGTATGCAATGGTTGTCAGCTCATGGCTCTTCTTGGATGGGTGCCAGGATCAGATGTTGGAGGTTCTCTCGGTACAGGTGGAGATATGTCCCAGCCAAGGTTTATACACAATGAATCTGGTCGTTTTGAGTGCCGGTTTACCAGTGTGTCCATTGGGGATTCTCCTGCTATCATGTTCAAAGGGATGGAAGGTTCTACCTTGGGTGTTTGGAGCGCTCATGGTGAAGGAAGAGCTTTCTTCCCAGATGATAATGTTCTAGCTACTGTTGTGAACTCTAATCTAGCTCCCATCCGATATTGTGATGATGCCAACAATATTACTGAGACCTATCCCTTCAATCCCAATGGTTCCCCACTAGGCATTGCAGCCCTTTGCTCCCCTGATGGAAGGCATCTGGCTATGATGCCGCACCCAGAGCGCTGCTTCATGATGTGGCAATATCCATGGTATCCCAAGGATTGGCAGGTTGAGAAGAGTGGCCCCAGCCCATGGCTACGGATGTTCCAGAATGCTCGAGAATGGTGTTCATAGTGCAGGTACATCATCAACCATATTACTTCTTTTGACTTCTGTTTGTGGCACTGTTAATACCATTTTCTGCTGTACATCTCAACTAGATATAATTTCATTTTACTGGAGCCTTAGCTTTCTGCATCGTAGCACTGAACGATTAGACTTTTGAAGAGTGGAGTGGTGTTAACTCCAGTTCGATTTTCAAACCCAATTAACCCTGCTAAGTGACAGTTACAAGTTCACAAAGACATAAGTTAGATCCAGAGTGTCAGTCAACATATTATTAGCTTTTATTTAGAGTTAACCCTGCTAGCTTTGTGTATGATTGGTAAAATTTATTGCACTCAATAAGCACTTTAGTTCTCATTTGTTCTCTGCTGTTCTACCTTTTGTTCCAGCTGTTGGACTATAAGCTTTGTTCGTTTCAGTGCTCTGTCTTTTTGCTCTTGGTTGCTGCTTGCCTGCCATATGACGTTTACTAATTCCAGTTTCTTGTGATTTCAGTGCAGTGTCACTGCAGCGGCAAGGTAATCTCGGTGGTTGCAGGCTCTTTCTAATGTGGAATTAATGGGTGATACATATATGGCTGTATGATCAAGTTGACGACTCCTATGGTGGAATAATGGTTATTTGACCTGGCATGCATTATCCAATAAACCATTGTTGGAATGCTCAATTGAAACTTTGAAGAATGGAAAAGAAAAGTTCCATTTGTTCGTTATATTGGAATAATTGTATTTGACGTTGGTATACATTATCCAACAATCGAATATCTTTCTGAGGGTTGCTAATGATATAATGATTGCCATCGGCTGATTGTGCATCATGCAGTCATCTGTCTCTTGCTTGCTAGATGACTAAACGTATTTTTCTTCTGTTTTGTCTTGTCCGCGCTGCTATTCGACGCATAGAAAGCCTCTTATACTATCTGAATTTCCGGATGCTTTTGTAATGTTTCCCCTTTGCTCAACGGTTTTGCAATGGGCAGTTCTTATGCTGTTTGATGCTGCATTGTGGCTTGATTGCGCTGTAACAACAATGAACACGCAAACTTGAATTCTTTTGCTCATTGCTTTAGATGCAGTTTAACCTGCTAGAACAGGCACGCATGCATATCCTGATTGTTTTTTTTTTTTTCCTTTTTGGGTGCAGGCATGAGCATATTTGCGAGCTCAATTTCGAAATTCATGCTATGATGTGATGGTCCGTCACCGTGAAGCTACACCCCTAGATATTTCGAGTAATAAATGAAAGATAATAAAAGGAAATTTACGTTACGAGATCAATGAAATCCCTTTCGGAATCCCAACGGGAGCGCGCATCGTAACGCGGAGTCCTCGCCGGACGGATAGCTCGCCTTCCGTTTCCAAACTGCTTCGACTCTCCGTGCGCCGCAAGAGAAGCAACCGCCTCGAACCGCGCCTATAAAATGCAGATCCCCTGCGGCTTAGTTTGCGCGCAGTTCCTCCTCCTCCTTGCCTCACCTCGTCTCATCTCGTTGCCGGTTTCTGCTCGCTCTCTGCCGACGCTGGATATTCGTCGAGTTGGGATTCGCACAAGGCTAGCGACCGGTTTGCTGCCGCCTGCCGGGTTCTCGAGAGGATTGAGTTGATCAATATTTGGGTTTCTCTGCTTCGTATTGTCTGTCTTGGACTCTTCGTTTGGAGGAAGGGAAAAAAAAAATTCAAAGCTTGAGGTATGCACCGCATCTCCCATCCATCCTCTGCTAGTCTTGTCTTTTTTTTATTAAAGTTTGACTACATTGCTTGGATAACCTGTCGTTCTTGTTGAATTAAACCCTGGTTGCAAATATGTTGTTGCTTACTCTTGTGCTTTGTGCTTGCATAAGAATCTATTAGCCGATTACTTAAGGTTACCTCGCAAAAAAAAAAAAAAGATTACTTAAGGTTGGGTTAGGTAGTTGGGATTAATCTGTCCGTGGAGGCACGCTCGGATTGAGGTGATTTAGGTCGAAGTTGGACGAGAAAGACTGAGGCAGAATAAGCAGAGCAGGATTGGGAGCCGTGCAACTGGCATTCGGTTCTAATGCTATGCAGTCCATCTGATGTCAATTCAGAAAGTCTCCAGTGTTACTGGACGCGTGAGCGTGCGACCGGTGCGGCCTGGCCCGTGAGCGAGAGCAGGGCGAGCTGGTAGTGGGTGCCTCCGCGTCGCGGGATGAGGGTGGCAGGAGTAATATTGGGGGCCATTCCATGGTCGGGGGGCATTGAGGGTGTTCCAGAGGACGCGGCGGAGGGGAGTCTAGTGGACGAGTCAGCGGCGTTGGTGGGTGTGGGCGCAGCGATGGCGGCGGGCGGGGAAAGAACCGGTGCGGCGGGCGCCAACGGTCCCGGGTGCCGGCAGCGATGGCAATGCGTTGGGGTGGAGGAGAAAGATCATGATCCAATGAGGAAGAAGAGACCCGAGAACACGTGGTGGCGCCTGGGAAGAGTCGCACGATAGCCTCCCCATATCAATTAGTGGATGCAGTCCCTTTTCATGCAATGCAACACCTCCAAGCCAGTGTAGGGCCTTCGCGTGAAACATATGGATTAAATGATGCTAGACAAATTTACAATGCAAGAAAAAATGTAAAGAATGATAGTTTTTGCGTTAGAATGTAACTGATAGATATTTATACAATTTTAAATTTATATAACATAATACCCACTGAACATTGTTGATTTTTCTTTTGCTTGGGGTTTTGTTCAATGTTTTGCTTGGGTTTTATTTCCAGAAAGACATGACAGTGTTTGCCCCTGCAACGAAAGTCATCTGGATCAAGAAAATCCGTTATCATGAAAAAATCTTGAAAAGATTTAGAGACTTCTTGAGCACATATGCAAAGGGTCAGCATACTCACGAACAATGTTAGTTGCAATGTGATGGATCAAATGGGTAATCTTGGCTCACAACCTACCAAGCAATTTCCTTTAGAAGATAGCAATGCTAGACGGTCAGGGACCACAATTAGAGATTCTCCATTGGAAAAGGATATTAGAGGTTCAAGGCCAACTCAACTTAAGGCTATGATAGTGGTTCATAAAGAAAATAATTTTAATTGTGCGTGTTCATCAAATTTAAGGGACCAATCAAATCCTAATCAAGGACACATCAATCGTGCTATAGAGGATAGCAACAAGACATTGAATTGTACAAATGGTAAAGAGTTTTCATTTCGTATGTTTGGAAAGGATCTTTCAAACAATCCGAGGGACATGGATGTTGACAAGCGTGGAACTTTTAATTGTATTGATCAGAAAGAGCTTAAGGAAACAAATAAGTTGGATTATTGTGATGGAAAAACAAAGAATGGAAAGAGATGGAGAGAATCATTACCAGATGGAAAGCCTAAATCAAGTCTTGTTAAACATAGTGAAGAAGTTATGGAAGATGGCAATCAAACTCTTATAGAAATGAAGAAACCGAGACGCCGAAAAGTAATATTTGAAGAGGATGAGGATGAGGCTATCGAAGATGATAGTTCTAGACAAATGGCAAAACCTGCTACAACGAAGTATAATGCTGAAGTATCAATGCCGTCGTGCATTGAGCAACAAAGTTATTGTTGCTCAAAGCCCATTGCCGAACCTACTTGGAGGTATAATAAGACTATTGTTTTAATAATTTACGTATAATTTATTTTTTATCCACATTCTATACATATTAATGTTTCTATTTTTTGTTCAACAGAGGAATCTTCAAGATAGGTCAAAAGTATGTGTCATTGTCTGGCCATTTGTCGACCAAGTATGGTGAGAAAGTTTGGAAATTGTCAAGATCATTGATGCCAATTTTTGAAGTGACAAAGATTTCTAGTTCAAAGGGATGGGAGGTGTCAAAACCCAATGACGACAACATTGGCTTGTATTTCTTCCCTAATGAAATGAGGTGCCTTACTAAACCTTTTGCACATTTTTCCTAAATACCTAAATATTTTACCTCTATTTCAATATTTAAATATCTAAACACCATTCTCTTTTCATACCTAGGACATGAAGAATTGGATCAACTAGTTAAGGAAGTCATGGAGAATGATTTAGTACTACGAGCTATAATTGGTGAAGTTGAGATGTTGATATTCCAAAACAATATAAGAGTATGTGAAATATTTCTTTCAGCATATGTACATATGTATTGTATCTTATTTGTTAATAATGGATATCATTAACATGTTTGTCACTCATCGTGTTTTTGTATATTGATGCAGCATTTCAAGGAAAAAGCTATCTATGGGGAGTATTCAAGCCTAGAAAACACGAAGGCATTTCCGTTGTAGAACCACTAAAGGTGAATGGGTGTTGTGCACATGAAGTAGAGAAAGAAGCACAACATTCCTCATCCCATCAAGATGAGGTACAACCTAAAGAACAAGATCAAGGAAGAACAAATGTGACGAAGAGTGCCACATCTTTCAAGAACCGAGATTTGCCTTGTAATAATAACACATATGAAGCTCTAGCTACCAGTGTCCAAGGGACACCCTACAAGGGTTTTGAACCTAAAGCTCCTGATCGAGAAGGAAGACAAGGAGATGTGCTTCATCAAGGTATGTGTACTGGTGAAGCTACGGAGAATGCTATCGATGGTGATACATTACCTGCAAATCATGGACAAATTGATCGAAGAAAGGGACTTCCCTCGGGAAGTATTTTTTGGATTTGTTGCTGGACATACTCCCAGACTCTTGCAACTTATTCGAGAGATGGAACGCGAAGGTGGTGTTGTAATTGCAATGCAGGGGAGACAATAGGTGTTGGACCCCGGCAAAGAAACATCACAACTTATATGCAATTGAGGGGACTGCATGCCACAAGTTCGCGTTCTTGATTTATTTTATTATGAATAAGTTGTTGAACTTTCACGATGGACATTTTGACCTGAATATTTTTTTCATCCTTTTTGTGCAAGATTTGTTCGTTCGTTCGTGTCCTATAAATCCATTCTATCATAGTTTAATTTAGTGTAATGTTGGCTTAGTTTTGCCCGGATGTAAAATGGTATATTCTTCTTTCCTTACATTGTAATCCGTGTTTGCATAGGAAGCTATAGTGACTTGCTTTTCTCGACCCTTTTTTGGAATGAGTAGGTAAGTGTGAACGGGAATGTGGTGGATAGTAGTGTTCACATCGAGACGCTGAGTAGATATAGCTTAATGGCAATTTTTTTTCTTTGTGAATCCATTTAAATAAATATTGAATCGTAATGCTAAATGAGATTATGGGTTTGCTAGATCGCTTCCCTTGTGCAACATTTAGGGGTGTGGCTATCGAGTTGCCTCGACTCAGCTCTACTCGACTCTACATGCCTGCATGGGAAGCCATGTAATCATCAAAGTGGACTAGTTGCTAATAATTTCACATTGCAAGCAAAGTCCTCCAAAACAGCTGAAAGCATAAATGTCTTATTCACATTGCAAGAAAGGATTTAGTGCCTGCTCCCCATACGGCGTTCATCGCACGAGTGGGGGTCGAGAGGAGGTGCTCTGCTTAAACCATGGAGGCCAACTAAAGCAAGAGACAGTGGCAAAATGGTACATACAGAAATACAAGGCCCTGCAGATTCAGGTCACTCTAGTGTGTAGAAAAAGGCATATTTCAAACTTGCGAAAATTTATAATGGCACCAGGCTGATAAGAGGAAGTTCTATTGCATATTTCTACTCTGTGAAATTGATAATGGCATAGATCTAAATAACTCATCAAACCACGCGCTGAAATAACAACATGAGCTAAAGAAAGAGAACATCAATCTCCAATGAGGGGTGAAGATCTTCTACTAACAAAAGGCTCAACTATGATCGTCACTTCAGCAGTTTCTGGGGCAGAAGCAGAACCACAAGGGGTGCTCATATTAAAGTCTTTATCTACATAACAAATAGGACAAAGATGAATATCTAAGCTTGTATTTAATGACATCTTTTAATTTATAGAAAAATGAATGGGGGGGGGGGGGGGGGGGGGGGGGCACGACCCCCCCTCTGGTTCTAATGTAGCTCTGCCTCGGGCCACTGCATGCCAAAACAATCCCGATATTAGGTCAACATTTGTTCGCTCCTAAAAAAAAGTGGGATTTCCTACAATCACCAAAAAAATTGTGGATTACATGGGCCCAATATTCAGCGGGGCATAGAGCGCCGACTACCGCATAAGGGGTGGGCTGGCCCATGCTAAGGAAGATCTTATTTTAGCATAATCCACTCGGATATGTGCTCTAATAGAACAGGAAACCCGCCGACTGACTTGGAGTCTCAACTCTCAACGTGTAACTCTAGCAGGGATTCCCTAAAAAACAACTCATTCATCATTGACCTGTCTAAACCTTCTATGTTCAGCATTGCATTCTAGGTTTGCATTCCCTAAAAAACAACTCATTCATCATGACCTAATTCTCATGCCTATCCTCTCTCTTTACTCACCAGTAATCCTACGACAAAAAAAGGCCCTGTCTATACATTGCCTAGGCATTCTAGAGGATAATAATGCCTGAATTTTCAACCATCAGATCTTGCTTTTGTGGATGGGATTTAGTCTCACATGGTAGAGAACAAAAATTCAGGCATTTTAAAGGATTCTAGCGCCTGAATTTTATTTACACTATTTATACTCAAGAATTACATCGAAATAATCACTGTAAATCTGGTATACAATGGGTGTAACTTTAATATATAATAGGTGTAACTCAAGGTGAGAAAAAATTCAGGTATTTTAGGCCTTAGAAATACCTGAATTTGATTTTCTTACCCATTCATACATGCAACTTGAGAAGAATATGTAGGAAAGAAAATATAGGCGCTAGAAAGCAACGGAATGCCTGGCCAATTTTTAGCAATCCCCCAAAAGTAATGAGATTTCCGTGACAGGCACCTTGGATCCGTTAGTTTGCGCGTCTCCCGCCTCAAACTCCATCGATTGGGAGGCGTCTGAGAATTAGGAGGCGGGTAAAAATAATTGATGGAGCACTGACGCGTTCATCAATCCACACCGGCGAACAAGCACCAGTTTATTTATACTGATATAATTGGCATGCACGTGACGGTAACAGACTAAATCGTGCACACAACCAACAACATAAACAGTAGGACGCTCGTCAGTATCGCACTCAACGTATGGCATCCAAGCAGCGTGTCATAGTCACCATCACCGAGGACGAGGAGAAATTAATCAGCTCGTGGCGATCTCGTCGAGGGACGCGGTGGTCTGCTGGATCCCCGCGGCCGCGGATGATGACGATCCGTTGTTGACGATGCTGCAGTTGAGCCTGATCTGCCCCTGCGTCCCCGTGAGCACCTCGATGTTGCCCATCTTGATCATGGCCGCCACGAACTTCTCCTTCCAGAGCGTCTCGTTGGCGGCGAAGCTGTTGACGGAGGCGTTGAGCGTGGCGTTGACGCGCAGCTGGTTGTCGGAGAAGAAGAGGCCCAGGTTGAGCGGCAGCAGCTTGTAGTAGTTGTTGTCCAGCACCGTGGGCGTGCTCACGTCCATGAGCGTCGTCACCGTCGAGTTCGTGTTCGTCGGGCACAGCGCCTGCAGCAGCGTCGCGTACGCCGGGCTCAGCCCCGAGTCAACCTGTGCATTACTTAACTTTGTTATATATGTATATATATGTATAGGATATATATATATATATATACAGGATGATGAGGAGGAACAAGGAGGACGCACGATGGGGGTGGTGTTGTTGTAGATGCGGTTGAGGAAGGATCTGCAGAAGGAGCGGCCGATGGTGTGCGCGCCGGAGAGGACCACCATCTCCTCGGCGGTGAGCGACTTGTTGGCGAAGTTGGCCACCAGCTGATCCGCCGTGAGCGTCGGCGGCGGGAGGAAGGTGATGGCGTCCTGGGCGAGGGAGACGTTGCCGTCGCGGCGGCCGGAGGGCACCTGGTAGGACAGGTTCCCCGTGAGGTTGATGCTGTCGCGCGCCGCGAAGGCGACGATGTCCGCGCAGGAGACGGTGCCCGCGCAGCTCTGCTCGACGGCGGCCTTGGCGGCGTCGATCACGCTGAACCCGCGCAGGCTCGGGTTGTTGGGCGCCGCGTCGCGCTCCGCCGTGCCGTTCGGTGAGGTCAGCAGCACCGACGCGTCGCACCCCTGCGCAATCAATGCATGCAAAAACCAAAGGAAATCAACAACGACTAGACTGTCGTTATTTTCTTTCTGTTCCTCCTCCGTCATAATATACGTCAACATTTTGTCAAACGCATCGTTCAATTTCCTGAACTAACATTGACAGTTAGCAATTTTCGTTGAAATTATTATTTTTTCTCGGATACGCAGGAGGGTTGCGTATCTTTATATTAAAAAGAGCAGAAATTTTTGTTACATATACTACGCAGGGCCACGGACAGACTTGCGCATGTCCGTCATATTTGCCGGACTCCTAGTAATCACATGCGAACTACTCGCTAACTAGACGGCCCAACTTTGCTGCGAATGTTCTGGTCCATTTGCGCGCTTCCTCCATGATCTTCTCGGCTAGTGATGTTGCCGTTCTTTCCTTTGCTTCGAACAGCCTCGCGTTCTTTTCCTTCCAGAGCTCCCATGTCGTTGAAATTAATTTAGTCGCACAATCTAGATAGTAGCTAGTACTAGTAACATCTAATTAAGGCTGTGACGTACTAGTATGTGGATGCTTTTTTGCTGAGCAATGGAGAGACAAAGGAAATCAAACGACTGTCTCTTACTGATGCTTTCTCTATGTTGTTGTTATTTTCTTTCTGTTCTCGTCATAATGTGCGTCAACATTTTGTCAAAGGCGTCGTTCGATTTTCCTAAACTGCCACTGTTAATTAGCAATTTTCGTTGAAAGAGTCGCATGATCTAGTACCTATAGCTACCAACCATCTCAGTAGTTGTTGTGACGTACTCTATGTGGATGCTGCGTCGCAACCCTGCTCAGTCAATGGAGAAACCAAAGGAAATCAAACGACTGTCTTTTACCTGACTGTTGTTATTTTCTTTCTGTATCTCGATCGTGATATGCGCGTCAACCTTACGTCAAATACATGGTTCCATTTTCCTGAACTATCATTGATAATTCGCGATTTTCGTTGAAAATAATAGTCGCATGATCTAGATACCTAGTAGCATCTAATTAAGGCTGTGACGTGGTATGTGGATGCTTTTTCTTGCTGATTGTTCCCATCTGCGACAGTGTTGCTACGACATGTCGGCAGCTACGACTGCCACGTGATATATACACTGTTCGTCCGATGACATTATTAGTGGTCTGGAAAAGCTGTTCGATTCGATTGGGACCAAAGCAGAGGAACAACAGTACGTGCTGCTGCTTAATTAATTTGGCTCTACTGTTTTCTTGGCGTGCATGTGTAGCTAGATCTAGCTAGACGGTTCGTTGCTTTGTTTGATTGACAATTCCGTCATGGGGCCTTTGCCTTTTTCTTGACTGCTTTCCAGCTCTATGCACGAGAAAGAGATGATGGGCTCAAACGTATTGTTATCCCTGTAATATTTAAAATTTCAACGTACTGTTCGTTATGCCATCCTTGGTCATTTTCTCACGGTTGTTTAGAAGGTTGAATATTAGAAGTAAAATTCCATACGTGATGTACCGTTGTTTTCACATTCCAAAAGGATGACAAACCGACCAAGGAAAAAAGAAAGGTGAAGAATAAGTTAGGACGAAAGGAACGCTTTTCTCTAAATTTGTCAATTAGTTTGAACCCTTTATTCCTTCCTATGCAGTGCTACTAAACGACCCCAATACTACAAGCGACTAAACGAATTAATGACTTGCTCTACTAGCACAACCATGGCTTAGTACGTAACCATCTCAAAAAAAAAAAAAAAAAGACTTGGTACGTTCTGGGAAAAAATTCAGAACGAACACGAAATCAATAGACCACGAATTTGGATGAATCATATATAGGTATAGAATGCGGACACACCCAAGCTCAGTGCCAATTATTGCCAATTATTGACAAGAAACAGTACGTATCCATGGGAGGAACCGATCGAGAGGTATATGTGCTTACCCTGACAAAGCAGTCGTGGAAATGGAGCCGGATGAGGCCGGCGGCGATGCCGGAATTGTTGGCGACGGCGTTCGCCACCACCTGCTGGACAAGCGACTCGGCGTTGGGGCAGCTGGTGTTGTAGAACCCCACCTGCAGCTGCCCGTGGGCCACCGCCGGCAGCTGGAGGCACAGCAGCGCCACGGCCGCCGCCGCCATCATCACCGTTTGCTTGCTTGGAAATGGGTACATGGCGATGATGTCTACTCCCTGATGGCTGGATCTAATTAAGCTACTCCTCTGCTGTGGGCTGTGGCAAGATGATGCTCACCACATGGACAACACGAGGGGTTATATAGAAGGGATTGGCAGGCAGAGGCACAGTTCTTGAGGTGACCCAACGTGGTGCAAGTGTCTTTGACAAAAGAAAGGATGCCATCTCAATCCATTCGTTCACATGACCCCTGGGTGCATGTTATTAGCTTTAACTGGTCTATTTGTGAATAGGTTTAATATGTACTTCTTTCTTTCCTTGGAAGCTTCCTTAATTTTGACAATTTTGAGTTCCAGATATCATATTACTTGCAAGAATATTCAGTCTATGATTTGCATGCTAGGCTCCACTACGAGTAGACATTTGCTGTGTAAAACACTATAACTTCTTGGAAAAAATTTTACCGCAAAAAAAAAACTTCTTGGAAAATGTACATATATTTATTTGGGTTACCTCAAAGAAAATTAACTAATTTCCATAAGAATATATAAATAGGTTTACTTCAAAGAAAATTCTCCACTGTAATTAGAAAATAAGAGCTTCTAATTTATGCATAAAGTTTTAAATGGGTCATATGCACATATAGTGTTTTCAATATTGTTACAAATTGCATCTTCTTTTTTCTTCTCCTCTCGCATGTAGGACAGCGTGAACTAAAACACATTAGTTTGCATGTGTACGTCTACCTCTTTTGGTGCGGCTCCTTGCTGGTGCTGAGTCAGAGAACCGGTTTCAAATTTCAAAGCATTATAAAATATTGACCTGTATGGTCTAGTTAGCTTGCCGAACAATCCATCTAGCATTCCCAAATATACTTAACATATTTTGTGTTCCCTTTTGTTTAGTTAATCTTTTGGAGCGAAAGGACCGTGTGTATTTGAAATCTATCTTCATTGATTGTACATCTAAGGATAAAAAAAAGCGCATATTCTTATTTTGCTTAAGCACCATGGTTTCTTTAAACTTGCCACTAAGTGTGTCTACTTTTTTCATGTTTAAAGAAAACATGTACTATCTTAATAATGAAACGTATAATATTATAAGTAGTTGCAAAGTAGCAGAAGGGCGAGTATCCCTTGTGCTTACAAGAGCCTTAGTACCATCTCAAATCTTGAGTTCGACTTCTCGTGGGAGCAAATTTTCTAGGATTTAACTATGTTGACAGTGATAGGCCACATTCCCGTCAATATCGAGGCGCCAGTGGTGACTTCATGCATTGTGATTGTCTGGTTGTAACGTGTAATCGTAAAAGGAAAAATGCAGAGTATGTATACCCCAAAACTCCAATCTTTTTATGCCTCGGATGCTTGTTATTCTTCTATCAACATGTAGAGGAACAAATTAACCCTCAAGAAAATCACGGCCTACTTCAATTAGCATCTCTCTTGGCCTCTTTTGCTCGGATGATGTATGATGTACTTGACAAGCTTGGGAAAAAGCCGGAAGGAAAATCTGTATCCTTCTTGGTCCGACAAAAAAGTTAAAGTATGAGCAACATATCTAAAGAATTCATTTATCCATCGCCCATTAGATTCTTCACAGCACCCTTTTTTACTGTTTGCTTGTTTTCGTGTGCACTTTAGTATTATCAATGATGCTCTTTATTTGGACAAATGATCGGTTGAATGCCCATTGTGCCTGTGAAAGTGCATGTAACCTAGTGGTAGTACCTCAAGTATTGGGTTCGACTCTCTATGTGAGCGAATTTTCTAAGATTTACCGGCGTTATGCTTTCACCGGTAGGCGATGTGGCGGTCGAAATTGAGGCGACAATGATGACTTTGTCAATTTCAAGGATTTGCCAGCTCAGTCTTCGAAGATGCTCGTAGAAGTAGGGTTTGCGTATGTGCGTTTATAGGGATGAGTGTGATGTGTTGTGAGTGTTTAAGTTGTATTGTGTAATCGTAAAAAGAAAAAGCTGCCCATGTTTGACTACGCGTGAAAGAAAACACTCGAGCTAAGGCAGAGCCATCTTTATCGATTTCACTGTGTAGTATCATGCCTCCACCTTTGTGGTCAGTTTATACTGCATCCTTTGTTGCTACGCAGATCCAGCTAGTGCTTCGGTAGATCTTAGAGCCTGCCTTCTATCCACCACCACTAAGTGGCCAACCTACACCACACGCTTGATCCTGCATACTAACTCATGTCTTTTCCATCGCTAACTCGATATCCTAGTCCGTATGGAAGTTCTTAGTGTTGAACCATAAGTGAATTGCCTACCTCTTCCCATCAGCTTAGGTTTTTGGTTGAGTTGGTTGGTGCATGCAGCAACTTAACATGGTATCGAGCCAGAGGTCTTGAGTTCAAGTTCTGGTGCCCGCATATTCTGCTGCGTCGCTCCTATTTCCACGTTTGCGCCGACGAGAGCTTCACGTGAGGGGGAGTGTTGAACCATAAGTGAATTGCCCACTTCTTCCCATCAGCTTAGGCTTTTAGGTGAGTTGGTTGGTGAATGCAACTTAATATGGTATCGAGCCAGAAGTCTTGAGTTCAAGTCCTGGTGACCGCATATTCCTCTGCGCCGCTCCTATTTCCACGTTTGTGCCCACGAGAGCTGCACGTGAGGGGGAGTGTTGAACCATAAGTGAATTGCCCACCTCTTTCCATCAGCTTAGTCTTTTGGGTGAGTTGGTTTTGGTGAGTTGGTTGGTGCATGCAACTTAACACTTAGCACCCATTTGCAATATATATACGCAATGTGTGGGCACCGTAAATAAAAGAATCATTTATCAATCAAAATAATTTATGCGAGCAAAGGTTATATTATAATTAGTAAATGAAACTTGGATTTGATTGGAGAGATCTGTTTCGGTGGTCCATAATAGAATGAAGGACGATCATGCATTATTGCTTTATATATAATTAATTGATTGAGGCCCTACAAAAGCAGTTCTCTGCTAACATTTTTAGATCTCTATACATGTAACTGCCGTTGATTGTTCAGACCTTATTTAGATTGTCCAAGTCAAGGACCATTGCTACCTTTGCTTGCAGCAAACATCATCCGCCGTACTGACCCTACACTCTAGTGTCCCTAGCTCCTTTTTTTTTTTTTGGCGAGGGACTAGTGTCCCTAGCTGCAGATATATTAGCATTTGCTAAAGGGCAAGATAACCGAAGTATAATCTGGACTGGCAAAGGACGACAATTCCGATGTGCAGATATCACATTGTACTCCAATCATCAATTATCTATCGAAAATTCTTGCACAGTTCCGCTGGTACTTTAGCTAATCCTTCGTCGACACTTTGAGCACACTGTGCGTGCATTGGTAACGGCGCCTCTAAAATGCATCTATATATATTGCCTTGTGACCCTTGTCCTTTCTTGAGATCCATGCATGTGTCGCTCTTTCAGTTAACAGTACCCTTAATCAACATGATCTTGTCGATTGCGCGTCTCTGTCAATGAGGATATTTTGGTTAGTAGTTTTTTGATTAATTGGTCACGAAGGCCTGACATTTTGCTAGTTACTATTTACTCAATCGCTTTCCTTGCCTGCCAGCTCGAGCCAACATGCACTTCTCCAGTTATACCATTTCACATTGAAATCACATATTTTGTATCGAAATCAGTATGTGTGATTAAATATTTAACAAATCGTCTTGTTGGAGTGGAGGAGCGGAATGTGGGTGAATCATTTAGTCGATTGAATGGTCAAATTTGTACTAAAAATTTGATTAAACAACCTCTAGCAGTCAATGCAGAATTAATTTTGGTACCGCTTTTATACGCATGAAATATTGTAATGTGTGTGTCCACGCGCATACTGTGCTCTTTTATTTGTACCTTTAGAAGAAAAAAAAACTAGATGAGGATTTAACTAAAATATATACTATGAACTTAGCATGTGTTCAGTTATTGTAGGACTTGATAATTGGGACTCGCAAATGAAGTCTGATTCTACTGTTCTTGAACAGTGGTGGCATGTGAATGGACTATAATCTGAATCACCGCAACTGAACTACTAGTAGATATCTGCCTAGCTAGCTCAAAGAGAGGTCTTCCTTAACAGAAAGCAATAATCGTGAACGGTGCCCTACCTTAACAGCTTCACATCCAATTAATGTTCAAACTTTTGACACATGTTTTATACAGGATGTTTACATGCACACATGTAGCCTTCCTTTATATAGTCTTCAAGTTTGACATTGTCTCTTCGAGATATTTGATTATTATTATTTTTGCGATTACGAGATATTTGATTATATGTGCATGTGTCATGGATGTATGTCAAAGACGTCTCGAGATAATAATGATGGATTATGCATGGATCAGATTTTGGACTTCGCGATGGGAGGCCGAGACGGCGAGTTTTTGTAAGAAGATAGCTATTGACCCAGACATACATATCCACAATTAGTTGTGTCCTCGTCCTTACTTCTGTGCATATATTGTTCATATAGGGCGTGTTTAAAGAAATAAAAAATTAGCAAAGGTCAAATATCAATGCGCCATTGCTTTCACAGAAGTAGGGGCAAATATTGTGATTTGCAATCAAAATCATAATGTGAAGTGAAAATTCTAGAGTGCTAGTGATGTTTAAGGGCTACTAGAAACTAGATACATTACTCGCATGTCTACATCTTTTGACCCTACTCTTTAAAGAACAACTAGAAAGATGGTGTGGCCTTGCCGCGCCAGATATATAGCCCGTGCAAAATGTTGATGTAATAAGTTTAAATATTGCATAGCTAATATAACATGGAGTTTTGAAACAAATGTGAGGCAATAGATTACGATGTCCATCGGTAGTCTCGAAAGCAAGGTTATTGCATAGTTACAATCCAGAGTTGTAATAATATAATTCTGATCTCAATACTAAAGATATGCAATAACTATTGCGGCTCGTAGACCTATAGGGCCATCTATCTGTGTTTGAAAATTCGATTGATTCAGTAACCAATGGAAATATCGACGTCCTCTTGTGCTCATGTTATGCACTCTGATTTTTTTTATATGACACTGGAGTAGTCTATACTAAACCAGCGGTGGTAGTTTCCGAAGCCACACTTATGTCCAATTCTTTGTGCATGCGGACTGGTGGACATCGACATGAGCACCGAGGCTGCAGGTTACATCTACTTTACACCTGATGTAGCTTCATCAATATGAGATAATCAGGAAACAGAGAATGTCAGAATATCCACTTAATCTACCTGATCTCAAGCTCATGTTGAACGCCCAACAGGGAAAGAAACATTACTGCTTACCTTCATTCATAACATGAGAAGAGAATAGGTGTTCAGCAGGACCTCCAAATCATAAGTTAGAAGCTATATCAGGAGCCTGCACATGGTATCTACAGTGTAAGCATTGTACCACAGAAGAAGATACACAATTTTTTCACGGCATGCTGGAATCTTAAAAAGGACCAGAGAGAATTCAATGTAATATGCAACAATAATGGAGACATCCCTCAATATTTTAACATAGTTAATTTTGAAACTTGTCACTTATCAGGAGCAACCTGACGTGTGAACTTCATAATAAAGTTTTGCAAGTTACATGGTCCATGATGATCTTCTGAAACTACTGAACCTGTATGCAGAGTTACTGTGTGAAGATTGGAAGGAAAAATTCTACAGAGTTACTGTGTGAAGATTGGAAGAAAAATGCCATAACTCTACTGCTGACTCTGATTGCAGAGTTCAGCACATACAAAGACATATTTCAAAATCAGCTATCCGCTTAGTTTGCAGAATTATTGTGTGAAGGTTGGATGCAAAAATACCATAACTCTACTACTGAAGCTGTATCTAATAGCCAAGTCTAGCTGAAATGAAAACAAAAATGCTCGGAATTTTATGGTACCAGATTGCAAGTCAAGCAATCTAAAATCTTGTTCCAAGACACGGATAATGATGAATGTTAAACTCCAACCAGAAAGCTATTTTTTCATGGAGACAGTACTTCAAATCAAGAAAATTATTTAGGTATCTATTCAACTGCTTGTAGTAGTCATCTTTTGGCATCGTATGACATCAACGAACATGTAGCAGCAACAGCAGTTGAACAGAGTACATGGAGTAGAGCAATGATTGTGTCATTAGTGCCAATGAAGCTGCAAAATTTTACTTCAATTTTTAGCTCTCGAGTCAATTTATACCCATAGTGTTGGCACTGTTAGTGCCCTCAATCAAGCACATTCCTCTCAGCTCCTCATGTTCAGTTTCATTAAGGAGCCTTGTCACAGAATACGCAGCAGGGGAAAATTCACTTTAGGTCATAATATTGCATAAATAACGAAAAATAACATTAACAGGAGAAGGTGAGCACATTAAAATACCATCAATGGTAGGAGGTATGGTCCCTAATTTCAGTTTTCCATGGTGAATCAACCAATTAATGAAGCATTATCAGCCTCTCCGAAAGCAAGGAAAAAGGCAGTAGAATGTTAAAGACCAAGCAAGTGCATTAAGCTAGCGGCTTCACAACAGAAAAATGTAGCTTTATCTGTTTTTGAAGAAAATATATCAATGAATAAACAGTGGGGTTCTGAAATGATGTGGTATGAGATCATGTCAATCCTCCATATGAATATACTAGCAAAAATGCCCGTGCGTTGCTATAGGCTGTTCGAAAAAAATACGAATAAATTTAATGAATCTCAGCATTTAAATAAAATTGTATTTGAACCATTCACGCATATGTCCAAAAGTGGCACATGAAAAAACTTTTGATTCCACAACAAAAACACACCCTCAACAATTCATTCCCATAATTTACATCACAAGGTTTAATTTTGGAGATTTATCCATATTGTTATCTAAATAGTTAAAGTTCCTAATGAATGAGCCTTGTTAAGAAAATTAAATGACACTCGACAAATGTCAAAAGGAGACCCATGAAAAAACTTTCAATTCCAAGAATTCTTCTGAAACAGTTTGATCGTCACACATCGCATAAAGAAACAAAGGTATCACCGATAAAGAATATTGAAACAACTGAACCTTAACAACTGAAACAATTTTGCAAGAATCTCGATGGGGGAAGACAGGAAAGAGAGGCCGTGAATCATCTCACATATGTGAATCCTTGGTGGCGGGGAAGATTCAACCAGGTACCTATCCCAGGTGCCCCTCCAAAGACACCTTGCACCTCCTTCCTCACCTCATATGGTAAACGAAGTCCCTCATGTAACAATGTAGAACACCTAACTACAATCTCGCCTCATGTTGTGCACCTGTCTTTATGGAATGCACTCGAAGTGATCATACAAAAAGTTTGAAAGCATAATTGTGGTGTCCAGATTAATTGCATTATACAGGAAAAAGACCAATCTTGATTAAAGTAGCTACTGCCATCCGATTGAACATTGTTTCCCTATAGTTTATCATACCAAGAAAACCAATAATCACCTCATCTGTGTGACAAATCCAATTTAAAGATATGCTTCTGCCACGGCATATTAGTTAACAATTTACAGGCATAAAATAGCAAGTTAGAACACAACCGGTGAGGAAGACATATTGATTATGTATCACCTTTTATTTACAATATATGTACAGATCAAAGACACAACAGTTGTTAACACTCTACATCTGAATCATTCTCTTAAAGTGATAATAAGTCTGCATATTCTTATTCTTATCACTGAATATAACGGACAATCAACTGTCTACTTGAATCCTTGCCAATTACGTTGGATATATATCTTTCTTTAAAATGGGTTCACAGAATATTATTAGAAAAAACCCCATCCTTGCTTCAACCCAATATGAGCTCGACACAGTCCTGTCATGAGAGATTGATCCATCCAGTACCTCCAATTGATTGAAAAATCTGACAAACAACAAAAGTGTAAGGCGTCAAGTTCACTCCAGTAGAGACAAATTAGGATCAAGCAAAAGAAAAAGGGCAAAAGCGGTGATGAAAAGACACTGGAAGGAAGAGAGAAACTGTAATTAGTTAATTCTGCAAATAGATCATTTTGAACTATGTGCTCCAGTGAGCTCTACAACTACTTGAATCCTTGCCAATTACGTTGGATATATCTTTCTTCATGTTGATGATGGCTGCCAAGCAAATCAGATTAGAGGTTTTGTTAATACGATGATCAATTCCTTGATGTATCTACAATCACGCAAACGCAAACAGAACATGACTCCATTGCTAAAATTCCAAGAGGAAACCACTGACATCCAATCTAAGCAAAATCTGTTAAGGTATACTATGAAAGGTCGCAGCATCATGCACGAGACATGATCCTTTTACTAAATAGACAAATTATTTAAAAAAAATTAGCATCAGCCGATGTCATTGTGAGCAGTCAAATTATAAGAAACTTTTAGCATCAGCTGATAAAATTAGCTACATACCCGTGCGTTGCCACGGGAACTCAAAACTTTTCGAAACAAAAAAAGGCGCATAAGAAAGGCCTTTGAGCGAAATAAACTTAAATTTTGTTTCAAGGAAGAATGAATCGAGTAGTGTTGCTCCTGTTCTATTTGCATCGATCCTTTCAATAAAAAAGAAAAATATGGTTTTAGAAAAAAAATGTAGAAATTGCAATGTGGCATACTTGCTAGACAGTATCTATGACTACCTATATGGGAAGGATATCAGGAAAATCTTATATGTATGCTTACTCTATATAGTGTCCAAACACAATTTTAAACCTGAATACACTGAAAGTGGAGCAAAATCTACTGAAAGAAAAGAACTTATATATTCTTGGAAGTTCAAAGACATGAAACAACAAGCACAGACACGAGTTGTTTACCTCTTTCGCTTCCACCTCCATGATTGACCACTGCCTTCTTATCAACCCTGACTAAATATAGCACTAATTGATTAGCATTATTTCACAAATCGGGTGTGAGTTAACATGTCCAAGAAGATCTGGAGGCACGAGTAGAAACCGTTATCGGTAATCTGCTTTCAGTAGATTTTGCTCCACTTTCAGTGTATTCAGGTTTAAAATTGTGTTTGGACACTATATAGAGTAAGCATACATATAAGATTTTCCTGATATCCTTCCCATATAAGGTAGTCATGAGATACTGTCTAGCAAGTATGCCACATTGCAATTTCTACATTTTTTTTCTAAAACCATATTTTTCTTTTTTATTGAAAGGATCGATGCAAATAGAACAGGAGCAACACTACTCGATTCATTCTTCCTTGAAACAAAATTTAAGTTTATTTCGCTCACAGGCCTTTCTTAAATTCTCTTTGAGCAGCATTACAGACTCAGATCCTGGGAGCTATATCTTTATTAGAACCAGTAAATTCAATTTGAGCTGCGTCACAAACAAATTGATTTTGAGTAGTTCATCATTTCCATACGCGAAGCAGCAAACCAGCTGAGTTTTTCGTATTACCAACGAAGAAGAATTGATCCAACAGAGGAGGAATATCACTCATCTTCTAGCTGGAGAGCATCTCCGTGACGGCTGGCGAGTGGTCGTGCTGGGTGAAGGACAAGCCAAAAAAGAAGCACAACACAGCCGACAACCAGTGCGTCTGTCCGCGGGGGTGGGTGGTAGGTTGGACAGAAGCCCGGAGTAATGAATTCTCAAACAGAACAGATGCGGCAAATCATGCAGAATGCAAAATAGAAGCAACAATATGCAGGGGCTGAGAGATTCGGGACTCACTCTAGTAAGGTACTCAAGGTGGATCCGAACCCTCCTCATCGCCGCCGCCTCCATCCTGATTGGATTCTTCCGATGATGAGGTTGCTACCATCGTGTGTTGCCTTGGAATCATTTAAATCTGAAATAGACACGCATATGAATCCATAAACATCAATACTGGTGCTGATTACGCAAACACAATGCAGAATAGTTTGGCCATTCAAATTTGTCCACAAATATTTATAAATCCTATAATTGTTTAGGACATTATATAAACTTTTACAATTCTCCAACTTGATCTTTTTTAGGACAGTATATAAACATATGGTCGCCCCAAAAACACAATACCTGTTCTCCAACTCAATCTTTTCCGTGCATGATATTGTTTTTGGTATTCGTTATTTTTCTTACGCAGCATAGCAAGCTCATCATCCTCTGCGGCCTTAATTTCTTCGGTAAAATAAGCATATAGAACACACTTAACTAAACCTGGCACTGGAAAAGTAAATATATTGTAGAAGTGAACACAACACATCCTTAGATTCCATGTTTATGCCACTGCTGAATAAAAAAAAAAGTAAACCTTATGAAACCACATTCTGTTTGAACAATACCAGACCCTGAACACTATATTATCATATAAGAACAAAGAAAAGGTATGTATCAAACCATTTGAAACCAGATCCGTGCAGTCAATGAGGGGTCGACGCATGGAGCCACCCTTTTTGGGATTTTTAGAAGAAGCAACCACAATATCACTCCCATCTCCATGAACACCTGAAATTCATCCGTGAGGACAATTATCAAGATATGTATGTACAGAAAGAACATATTTTGAGTGAGAATTGTAACATGCCATAACCTAACTTTTGATACTGATAATAACCACCAGTTAATGCAGGATAGATTCAAAAACTGATCTATCCTACCTGCAATCACGGATTCTGAAAAACAAGGAGGCAGTCCGCTCAGAGGCTTCCCAACAATCGAAGGAGGGGAGTACCGAAAATCATTGATCAATCGCTTCTAAAACTGCCACGGGCATGATGTAATCGATATAATTACAATGGCGGTAGGGAAAACTCACGTACGCCATAGAAAAAGTAGATAGCTAGGCAGGTAAAACTCACGCAAGAGCACCTTGACTGATGGCGGCAGTAAACTCAGAAGCAGCTTCCATGCATAACAATTAACCCTGAATCTTCCGCACGGCCCCAATTCTTCACGGAAGCGATGCAGATTAGACGCGGGCGGGCAGTGATGCAGATGGTCGACGCCGAGAGGAAGCTTCAAACAACATCGAGTTCTTGGAGTCCGAGATTGGGAGGAGGAAGGAGAGTGCGCCGATGCAGATGGTCGACGCCGAGAGAAACCTGAAAGGGGCTGCTAGCACCGGCTCCCGCCTCCATCGAGCTCGCCAGGAGGGACTGCAGGCGCGGACGACGGGGGAGGGGGCGCGACGGGGGACGGGCGGCCTCGACGGTGGCCGTACGCAGGGGAGGGGAAGGGGGCGTGGGATTTGGGAGCGGGATTGGGGGGCTGGGAATGACAGGCGTCAGGCGAGGCCCACCTGTCGGCGCCCTTTTTAGGATTGGGGAGGCACGCGACGCACGCAGGTGGAGTCAGAAGACAAATAAGGAGTAAAGATAATTTTCCGTCTATCTCTAAACTAATCATCTATGCTATTGATTTTCTGTTGTCCTCAAATCAGCAATTTGTTCAGTTATTTGGACAATGCCCTTACTTTTCCATTACTCAATATTTCATCCTTTATTTATATTACACATCTTCCCCCTTTTTTTTCCTTTTTAAAGACTCTTGATCTGGCAGATATTCCAGATAGTTACTGCAAAATCAAACTGAGTTTTAGAGCATGTAAACTTTCTTGAGGCTGAAAACTATCACTATGTAATTCTTCCTTACATGTATAGCATTTATTAAATTGGTTTTACTAATTGCTTAGTATATGTAAGAAAATGAAGATAGCATCAAACAAAAATGATTTTTTTTTAGATCAAACAAAAATGATTGTGGAGTAGATGTTAAAACTGAAATATATACCTCGAACTGCAATTTGTAGTGTTGAATGCTGAAGCAAATGTGATTCATCATTGGCTTACTACATTTCTTTCAGATAGATTATACCTAGCAACAACAACATTGATAAAGCATTATTTCCATTTCATCAAATACCTTGCGGGTGGTGTAGTAAGTCTGACTTATTGTTGTCGAACGACTGCAGCGACTTCATAATTAGATGTTTGGTTTATCTGGCATGAAGTACTACTTACATTATTATACTGCCGAATCATTGCATCCAAGCTTACTTTATATATTCAGATATTTGATAGTATACTTGATATCTGTATATATTGAACAATTTTCTGTGAAGTTAGTTGTAATAGGTACAGAATAATTGTTTATCTGGAAAATCATATCAAAGTATAGAAAAAAAATGGAGATAAACCTATGATATGTCTTTTGTGAATCAGATGCAAGATCAAATTATTAGCACAAAATGTTTGTTCCTCACCTCAATGATCTATCCTCATGTGGTTCATCAGGCTCAACAGATTCTTCAAGATGTGCAAGACATGCAAAAGAAATAGCTAGCATCAGCACATGGACCTAACTGATTATCTGGTACTGCAATATTGGATGTCACTTTTGTCAAATTTTTCTTGGTGAAAATTGCAGTTTCAGATCGCTTCACAAATACCCAAAAATGCTATTATGTAGAAAGCAACGAGTGCTTACAATGCTAAACAACAAGAGCTTAGAATACTAAACCTAAAATCATGCAGGATGCTCCTCACATCTGATACGAAAAATGGAGATGAGAAAAACACAGCAGTCTGCTTCGTTCAACCAAAATAAAATGTGGATGTCACATGAAAGGGTGTTAAACGCTACCTAAAAATTAACGCAGTGACTAATTGAACTTGTGTCATCACCAGATTAAATTGCAAATGGTTGGCACAATATTGGTTCTGACCATATGGTAGAGACAATAGATCGAATACATAATGGGCGCGCCGAATCTTATCATCACCTATCTGGCCTCGAGCAGCATCCATTTTCTCCCTTCGGTCGTGGTCGCACTCTCGCTGGGTGAAGCTTCTATACATGTACTCGTGAGTACAGAAGCAGATGTATGGCGGGAGTTTAACTTACCTCGATGAACCCGGGAGGAGAGAGGACGCAGAAGAAGTCGAGCTGCAGAATGTTGTTATGCCGTGGGCGAAGCGCGCTGGGCGGAGCAAACGGCGGTGGGGCGGGGCATCGCTGGGGCTGATAACGCAAGGCCGGAGAAGACGGCGGGGGGATCGATTGCATGGACAATGCGCCCCTCTATGTCGTCGATCTGGACAGGGCGATGCTCGAGCCGAGGTGTAGGGTGCCGCTTCGAATCGGCGACCACGACGTCGGCTGCCCTGGACGGCGACCTCGGCGCTGCCCTTGGTAGGGAGCTCGGTGAGGCGAGGCCATGTCAACAAGGAGGGCAGGGAAATCGTCGCCTATGGAGGTAGTCTGCCGCAGCGGGAGCTCGATGGGGCGGATCGTGGGGCGGGGCGGGGAGCGGCGGCCTGGCGGAGAGGCTGAGGACGCCGGAAGACGGCAGCAGGGTGGGTCGCCGGCGCACTGCACGCCGGCAGAGAACGACAGCCGCCGCGTGAATGGAAGCTTCTGGTGCAAGCTCGCTGGAGAAATTAGAAACATTCATTGGCATATCGACGGCGGAGCGTAACGGACCAATCAGAAGTCGAGAAACCACGCCGGTTTAGAAATAAAGAGATTTCGGATGCATAAAATAGCTGTAATAGCATTAGGACACATCTATGTAATTATTTGTCATTTTAGTACTTTAAAACCAAAGGTAAATTTTGGGAACTACACCGTGACTCAAAATCTGACTCAACTACATACCCTTGTCTGTGATGATGTCAACTGAAATCGTAGAGTCCTTAAATCTGATTTCTTAGTTGGGTCATCAAACATCTCTATACAAGAGACTGAACCGTGCACTGCACGAGTTTACTTAGATTGGATTCGAAATGGTATGAAAACAAACTTAATGGTACATGCCATAAATATAGATTTTTTACTTTCTCGATGTGTCAAGTAATTGAAGGCTTGTTTGGTAGAGCTTCTCTGGAACTGATTCTTTCTCAATGATTTTCTAGGATAAACTCTCAGTAAATTCAAAGAATCACTTCATAGAATGAAGGGAAGGTACATTTTTCTTCGATCTCCTCAGCTCATTTAAACGAATCATTTCACCAAATTAGGCTAGAATCATTTCTCCTTAAAATAATGTTTGATACAGCTTCACATATTCTACCTGATAATTAACTAAGTGAAGGCTTCATGTCCTCGCCAAAAAATAAGTTGAAGGCTTCATGTCCTCGCCAAAAAATAAGGTGAAGGCTTCATGTTCAATATTCACAAATTCTAACAGAGCCCTCATTAAGGAAATGTGTACATACACGAATGTAGATGCTTCCCTTTAAATAATTGATTAGATTGACATTTGCATGTTTCTTAGGAACTCTATTATATGTTCATATATGGCTATGTTGTTTGTCAAAGACGCAAGACCAATGTGACGGTCCTGCATGGATCACTTTTTTTTTCCCGAACCGCATGGATCACATTGTTGACTAAATGGAAGTTGCTTAGTTGAATGGAGCTGTCATGTGATAGATATATCCATGCTCCTAATTAGACGCATGGCGAGTTGTAACAACTCAACTATTTGGCTTAGCTACTTCCATAAGTAATTTCGTCCTAACTTCTGTGAATATTTTTTCTATTTTATTGAAATCATCTTCTGTGAATATTTTTTCTATTTTATTGAAATCATCCTTGTAGATATCATGTGCACTAAAGTGTCAAAAAATTTTATGCCATAGCTTTCGTTGTATCGGGAATTAAGACCAAGCATGCTACCATGACTACGACAATGTCTAGAATGGAAATTCTGTAGGGCTCGTGAAGTTTGTGGGCAATAATAAATACTCCTTCCGTTTTTAAATTATTGACGCCGTTGACTTTTTAAGTTACGTTTGACCGTTCGTCTTATTCAAAATATTAGCTTAGATATACAAAATTATAAGTTATGCTTAAATTTTATTTAGTAATAAAACAATCCATAACAAGATATATGGTAATTTTAATAATATCTTGAATAAGACGATTGGTCAAATGTAACTCATAAAGTCAACGGCGTCAACAATTTAGAAACGGAGGGAGTAATTGCATTAAACAATGATTTGTGGCATTTTTCTGCAAAACACCATTTTACAAAACAATGCATTTATTCAACTTCAACGCCTTAGGATTTCTTTTTATGTATTGAGTTTATTGCCAAACGGAAATGTTATATGTACGGCTGGGCCGTCCGACCGATTGTTCTATTTTTTTTTTTCTCCTTTGGGCATGTTTACCTATGCCCAAAAAAAAAGGTGTGGTTCCATTGCCGAAGAGAACAATATAACAATCACTGATATTGCTTGCAAACATGCATTAAATCAGTATTACAAAATATTCAGCTTGCGGCAATAAAGGTGTTCTTGGCGATGGAACATTCCAAATTTTTAATCCTTGATAGGCATGGGCTAAATGTTCCAAATTTTCCCTCGTGTAGGAGTCAAGACGAGCAAAAGATAAAAAGTGAGCCTTCCTAAAAATTGACTTTATTTCTTACTCTTGTTGATCTCTCTTTTTTTTCTTTTTCTTTTCTGGCGGGCATTACTCTTGTTGATCTGACCTGTGCTTCCTCCTGGACACACTAGCATTCTATATGAACCGACCATTTGTAGCTGACACATAGGAACATGGTTTTCCTGAGAATCAAGCATGGTTGCGACTCAAGACCCTAAAGTGTGAATCCAAACTGGGTGCACACAAGGTCACTTCTGGTTGCTTCTATATGTTTAATCGGATAAGCTGGGACGAGAGAGTTTCTATTTGTTGAGATAAATGTCAGGAAAACAAGGATTTATCATTATCCTTATCAGTTTATGTACGTATATGCATCTCACCAGGCTTGGATCTCCCATGTACAATCCAATTTTAAGCCGTCTGCTACCGTTGCACATTGTGATGTTGCAATGGTGTTTAATGACATGTTGAAATGGCGTTTAATGACAGCAAATTGGATTTGTGTGAGGAAGGTTAGGTTTTGAAGGTGAATGTCCCTATCATCAGGGGCTAATGTACACGGAATGCTGGCGTTTTGCCAAGCGCTTTTGACTCGGTGACAGACAAGACGTGACATGACGGTCAATTTGGACGTATTCTAAAAGGTAATGCTCGATCGAGGGACATGCATCTAGTGATGAGGGGATTTGCTTTCTTTTTTTCTTTGCATGTGTGTGCGGCTCTTTTTTTCATAAGCCTGTGTGCGATATGGAAGAGAGCTTCTTCTTATGTAATAATCACAGCTACATGCATCATTTTGATGCAGAGGCTGGAATATCAATATATTCCCTCTTCTATAAAAAAAAAGTTTATGTACGTATATGTTAAATCTAATGCGAACAATGAGCAAGGACACGTCACGTCAAAAGGCATGCATGCATGCACGCGCGCGCAGGCCACTACGACATGACGACGATGAAACGGACGCAGAGGTATCATCTGGCTCGCGGCGATCGACGCCCTCTTTGCCGGCGGTCGGCGCACTCCAAGCCAGCTCCACCGTAGATCGAGTAATGGCGCCGAGAATGTTCCCGGGCGATCGTGTTACAAAATTAACAAGGCATAAGATAAACCTGATCAAAAAACAAAGGACCAGAAACGATCTACATAATTCAAAAGAAAACCAGACTAGCAACAAACTGATTATCGAAAAAACCAGATCGACAAAAGCGAACTGACTGCACATCACAAAGACGATTTTCGGACGGGAAACAGTAGCCGACTTACTGCGAATCCCGCTAGGAAGAAGAGGTTGAAGCTGCGTAGTCGTCGATGAGGGAAGGGCAGCGAGCGGTCGTGACGATGCACTTCCCAGAAACCTGATCGCCGGCACCCGTGTAGGTTTTCAGATCACCGGCGTTGGTTCGGAGACACCGCAGACACCGCTCTCCCCGATCCGCTGCACGGCGGATGAGGGACGGCAAGGCTCGACGGCGGCGGCGCAAAAAGTATGAAAAGAGCGATTGATTTCTATGTGTGTCACCTCTCGCCTCTAGGACGTCTCCTTTTATACACAAGAGAAGGACACCAATTAAAGTCGCATTGATCTGCCATAATTCTCAGGATCCGCCCCTGAAATCTCTCAAAGTTAATAGGAGCCTTAATTCGTGAGCAATTGCTCAGGTTAATCGTGTGTGTTAATGACACCGATTCCCATTACTCCTAGTTATTAACGTGGCAGTCAAGGTGCTGGAGAAATATCCCTTTGATTGAGTAGCAAAACAAAACTACTATGGTAGAACTTAGCACGACGCGAATGCGCAAAGTCACGCGAAGAACGCGATGCGTGCGCGCGTGTGTGTTCTACAGCAGCCTGTGTTCTATTATGCTTGATTCATGTTGAAAAATATCCAACAATCCACCTTATATCTTAGGATACATTCACCTAGATGAGCAAGGTGGTACAAAACATTAACCCAGCCATCTCTTCAACACCACCGTGGTTTTCCAATTGAATTTGGGCGCCTCTAAGAGCTGCCACATGGGCTAGCTATGAGGCCTTAATTCCAACAGATCGGCCCGCTAGCTATCTAGGAGTACTCTAGATATACGTACGTATGTACACGTCGTCAAACAAGTATTTCTCCTGGGGAATACTGCTGATTGAAAATGAGAGAAGGATCTATACTATTCTTGATCACCCCTCCTTGACCGTGCTGATCGATTACTGATTTTTTTCAAAGGAAAAATTTCGGGGGAAACTCTTTATGCGTATGCATGTTTGGTCAACGCTTGATAGTGACCGAACTACCTATCCAAGATGTTTACATCGCAGTAACTAAACAGATGGTTAGAACATCTAAAGCAAATGATTTCTCGAGAGATAAACACAAGCGTGTGAAATGGCACAATACCATGCTTTGAAATTTTTGTTTCAAAATGACAGGGAAAAATTGAAATAATTTTGGAAGAATCTGGACTGTGAACCCAGCCACGCACGAGTTCACACTTCAGGCTCCCAAAATTGTTTCCATTTTTTCCGAACTTCTCTTTTCAAAAGAAATTTTTAAATCTTTTTTTTATCTTCTGGCATTTTACATACACATTTGCACGTACGTTCAGAAGATTTGAAGGACTTACATTGAAGAGTATATATATATCCTCTCTTGCTCTAAATTATTTGTAAAAGTATGAGGATTGAAATAAATTGGAAACAAATGTGAAGATGGTGTTTGATATATGCGACAACTGATCAAAAACCTATTAGCTAAAAGAAGGTAAGAAAAACTCATCAAACAGTACCTTCAAAGTTCCACTTTCCTTTATTTTAAAATCTATTTCGAAAATATGGGTTTGGTGCTGATTATTAATTTCTCTATAGATGTTTACATGTATGTGAAATGGCAGGTGACAGTAAAAGAGTTTGATTTTAAAAAAAATGACAGGGGAAGATGGAAATAAGTTTGGAAGAACCTGAAGTGTAAACTTTGCCAAGCATGTGTATAGAACTCAGGTGCTCAAAGATTGTTTCCATTTCTCCCCACTCTAATTTTCAAACAAATATTTTCACATATTTTTTCTGCCATTTTAGACACAAATGTGGAAATAAATGTGAGTATGTTATTGATATGTGAGACACATGGTCGAACCTATGAGCTCCAAAAAGGCAAGTAAAAATCATCAAACACTACCGTAAGAGTTTCTTTTCAAATCTTTCTTGAATTCTATATATCTGATCCTAGGCACAAATTTATATAGGAAAAATACTTCGCACTAGAATACATAAATGAAAAACAAATAGAAAGCCAACCGGCAAGCAGAAATAGTATCACAAAACCACTCGATGAAAGAATTATTAAGAAAATACGCCACAATTATGGGCACAATGCCAAGAAGGTATATATCTTAATTCAAAACTGACAAAAATATCATCACGCATGGATGCGTGCACGCAGGCTGCATATGACCAAGAGCAATAGCACAAAGCGGCAGACTGTTTCATATGAGCCGCACGAGCTCGGTAATTAATGACGGCGCCCTTCCTCTAGTGGCGTCTGGGGGAGGAAGGATCTCTTGCCGGCGAGTCCGCCGGTGGCTAATTGGAGAGGATCGTGCTGGTCCCAGCAGCGCCATCTTCCGCTTTGCCAGACCCTGATCCAACATTACTGCTGGTCTCACAAATGAACAATATATCTAACTAGATTGCTGGGTCACATCTCCTAGCAAGAGCCTCGTCCTGTACTACGTACAACCTGTATCTAGCCCTTTACTTACTATAAGCGAAAGGTAGATGACAGAAAATCAGGAGCACACTTGTTGCTACCTTGCATCCAAGTGAGCAAAATCGGTATTCCTTCTTGAGGAGCGCCCTGTCGCAGGTCTCACACCTATGCACCCCGGGCTTCCCGTTCCCTTCCATGGGCCGCTTGTTCAGGAACACTGACAGCTCGCCGTTGACGGTGTATGGTTGCACCTCCCCGACGTCCAGTAGCCTCTCCATGTCCTTGATCTTGACGACGTTGTGCCTAGACCACTTCCTGATCTGCACCGAACACGCGCGTCAGATTGTTAGAATCATCTTTACCAATGTCTTCAAGAATGATTTCGCTGTAACGGCTACGTACGTACCTGGATGATTCGGTGGCCGTCGTGCTCACCGGTGATGCAGTCGGAGCAGAGGGCCCGACCGGCGCAGTCGACACAGAACATATTGCAGCCGCCGCTGCGTGTGGTGCGGCTGGCGTCCGGATGCTCCGGGCATTCCTGGAAGAAGATTGCCGCCAGCAGGAGCTTCAGCCACGCGCAGAAATCTCAAAAATCTTGCCCGAAATTGGAAGAAAACCATGAAATGAATGACCTCATTAATTTGGAGCCAGATATGGGCGATCTACTGAAAAAATTGCTCACTCACTGTGTTAACTCGCCAGATATGGACGATCTACAGTCTGTATAGACTTGTTCAGGCCGTTCCACGGCTAATTTCCATTTTTTGCTCTTTCCCTCCGCTTCGCCCACCAAATTTCGAATCTCCTTGCGCCAATCAATATAAAGTGCAGATCGCCTCCTCATCTCATTTTGCATGCAAATTTATTTGGATGTTCTTGTTTCGTTCAGGCTAGTTGTCTTAAAGGCAAAACCTAGCGTAAAGCAACCTTTGGAAGAAAATTTAGCTTAACTACTTTTGTTAGGGTCTTTTTTGGGCCTGAGGCCTTGTATTATGTACATAAACTCTTTTTTATAAAATTAATAGAAAAAGGTAGGGGACTCCCCTGCCGTTTGTCTAAAAAAAAACGTATATAAATCTCAAAAAGCTCAAAACCCATTTGATTCAAATTGGAAACGACTGAAGCTCCAACTCGTCCTCTGTCACATGCATCACATGAACAGGCAACAATATCAACAACATTAGCAGCCATTTAGCACTTGTGAACATGCGTTTTCCTATGTGGTAGATTCATGTGCCTTTGTATTATCAGTTCATCGTGGCTGCCGTGCGTGTGTATTTTTTTTTTTTTTTTTGCGATTCGTGGCTGCCGTGCGTTTGCTACTGTTGGATAGATCAAGATTAATTGCATTTTGCTAGGGGCTAAAATAGTATGTAACAATATGCAGATCTAGTAATACACATGCGAGGACGAATTGCCTATAGTAGCTTATGAGATCTAAGATTCTACACATCTAGAGATTGGAGATCACAATACACATGCGTAGCAAGACACAAGCGCGGACGAACTGTCTACTCTAGATTATGAGATCTAAAATTCTACGCATCTAGAGATGACAATATACATACCTAGCAATATACATGTGAGGACACAAACCTTCCGGCATCTGCTCATTACATAGTGGATGAAGTCGAACGATTGGACAAGATAAAGACCATAAGAAACTCACGCATAATAGTGGTTGTTTGTGGTGCCATGATGGCGAGATGGAGCACTAGGGCGAAGGTTTGGGAGTGATGTAGACCAGAGAAGTTTGGTGGTAGGGATACAGAGAAGATAACAACGTATCCGGTGGCGATCGAAATTTTTATGGATGCCTTCTGGTCTCTCTCTCTCTCTCACTCTCACTCTCTCTCTCTCTCTCTCACTCACTCTCTCTCTCTCTCTCTCGGGGTTGCCGATGCCTTTCACTACAAGAAAAATGCGCTTTTCTAAATGCGCTTTTATAAACGTCACTACATCAACACCTAAAGACGTTTTTTGCCACGATATTGTGATCGTGTCAATTTGACACGTTATTAGATACGCTTTAACGTGGGTAACAAAATAGACATGTTTTTTGACATGCTTTTTATAACATCTGAAAGCGATACAATATTAGACACGCTTTGAACTGTTAGTACGCATCGTAAAAACGCTTTTTGACATGTTTTTGATAACATCTCACAATGATACGATATTAGATACGCTTTCAACCATTATTAGCCCATCAAAGACGATTCTTGACATGCTATTGAGAATGTCTCAAAGTGATATAACATTTTAGCACGTTTTGATCATATCTAGCCTCATGCGAAGACGCTTCTTGATACGTTATAAAGAACATATAAAAATAATATGATATTAGACACGCTTTCATCGTATGTAGCCTCATCTAGAGACAGTGTTGACACGCTATCAATGATTCTAGAGACGTTGAAACACTTAGAACATATGAGTAGAAAAGAATACATGCCAAAATCTATTCAGAGTTGTTTGCGAGAGTAGATGGTTAGAGGAGCTTGCATGAAACAAAGAGGTCTCAGGTTCAACTCCTACTAATGGCGTGAATGAAAACCAAAGGATGTCTATATTATTTGACGCGTATCTATAAACACGACTTACAACGTGTCTACATTTTTTAACATGCGTGAATCCATCACAATGAAACATGTCTACTGCAATAGATACGTATTGTAATTGTATCTATGAAAACGTATCTATATATGTAGATACGTGGAATAACGTCTCTGTGGAGCATCGAAACCTTTGTAGGCACGCTTTCGAAAATTGTATCTACTAAACTCTGACACGGCCCGTGCGAAGACGCCTTGGACACGCTTTGTGAAAACGACTCTACATCTTGATAGAGACGCAATATGCGTATCTAACCTATTAATAAAGCGTACCTATAGAGGGTTTGTCTTGTAGTGTTTATAGAGAGGTGTTCGGCACAGGGGTGAGGGCGGTGCGGCGGCAGACAAAGCGAAGGGGGAGACTAGCAAGGGTCTGGACCCTAGACGAATATCCTATGGTTTTGCACAAATCTGAAAGTGAATTGGCATTAAGAAATCATTGTATTTTCTTGCTAATATAAAATCATTTGATTTTTTCCTTTTTCAAGAAATAGAAAAGGTGTAAATTAATGTAGTTTGCTAAAATTTTCATAGTAGCCATACAAAATGAACCCCCTCACTTTGAACCCTAATTGTGATTTTATCCTCAATTTTTTTTGCACTTGTGATTTTATCCCTAGTTTTTCAAACTGAAGCCAGAGATTACACTTAGTACAGGTAAACTCTAGCTTCAGGTTGGAAAATCAAAGGTAAAATCACAAAGTGAAAAAATAAGGGTAAAATCACAATTAGAGTTCAACGGAATTGTCCCTTTTATCTACAACAATGCACCAGTGTACAAAGTCATGCAAGGACTATCCTATTGTACTACAATTATAGATCTTGGTCGTGAGATATATAACTACCATGCATAGAGGTGTCGTCAAGTTGATTGATATGCATAGAGGATGGGTCGGCGAGCCAATGACGAGTCGTCGGGAGATGAGAGGGAGAGTGGAGTAGGCGAGGAGGCAGGAGGCCGCCGACAACAATGGCGAGGCCACGGGGTGGCAAAGAGGGTGAGGCCACAGGGCAGCAGAGAGGGCGATGCCGTGGGGGAACAACATACTCAATTTGCCATTCAGCCCAGTGGACCTTCCAGTTGTCAAAAAATATTTCAATGCACTTAGCTAGATCATCCCCAATCTTTTTTACTATACCTTCTTGATTCTTTTTATAGAACTCATCTTTTTCCTTCTTATAAAGGGGTCAATGATATGCGTGCGTTTCTTCTTGAAATCCTAAAAGTAGCAACACCAGTCAGTAAGTATTTGGGTTGGTATTACTATCCGCAATCAATTTGTAACATCAGTACTGTTGTGAACCATAACATCTCAAATATTTGGTCAGATATGACTGTAGTTCTGCTTACCATTCTGCATCGGTTGATCTCGTACTTGATGTTACCCCCAAAGAACTGTTCCCTTATTGACCTCATGAGCGAGGGATTTGAATCGGCCAGTGAAACGAATTAACCAATTATGTTGTTACCAAGTTTTGTCATACCTCAAAATCTGACTCTAGAATGTGACGCAGCGCCTGTCGTTGCAATTAATTATTGCACATCCTGTCTTCAAGTTGCACCAGCCTTTCTCAAGGCAAGGTCATACACATCATAACTCATAGCTTCCATCAGGCAGAAGGTGTTTACAATTACAAACTAGGTCTTTTTTTATGTTACCTTCCTAACTCATCAACAGTGGCAGAAGTGACCCTTTGCTTGATCATATCTGCTTCAGTGCTTGAACAGAAATAAGGTTTCAATCTATAGAACCATGGAGACTTTGCCAGCTTGGTAAGACCAACTACATGCTTAACGATTGATGTTCAGTCACCTCATCATCATATGGCTTAGCATTGACATTGACTTCATCTTCAGACATGATAATTCTACCGATTATTTCACATCCAGCCAATAGTAGGGTTGTTCAGTACCGGGTTGAAAAACCCGGCAGCGAACCTGGCGGAGCGCTCGACACTTGTGGATGAACAGTAACCCTGTGGAATGAACAGTAACCGTAGTTCATCCCAGACATACCGGTTTCATTGCCGGTTTGGTCAACCCGTGACTGAACACCCCTAGCCAATAGTTTGCTCGAACTCGGGGACACGGTGGAACTCCTGAACCTCTGATCGAGAGTGACCCAAGACAGGTCATCTTCTTTTCTCTTTGCACTAACTTGAGTACCAGATGTCACTCCAAAAATCTTATCACTCCCCGCACTAATTGTCCCTTGGTACTTTTTACACTGTTTAGCTTGTTAAGCTGGCTCTAGATTGGTCGTTGTTGTATCGAAGTCAAGTCCCAAATCAAAAGGTGGAGGTTCAATTGCATCTGCAAGAGAAGTACCTGAAAGAATAGAGCTATTTGTTAACTGAACAAACTGGGACAAGTGCCATAAATTTCTGGTTTCACAAATCGTTACCTTTCAGTTATTTTTTTTTTCATTTTGCTCATTGTCCCTTTTCTCAATAGTAACATCAACATTTCCAATATTTGGCCACCCACTTAAATGGTTACTTGCAGCAGGAAGAGTACCTCCACTTAATATTAATTGTTTCTAGACGTTGGTATAGTTACTTGGTTTCATAACAGCCTTGGACTTCCTCCTCAGTACATATCCTTGTAAACAAAACATATTAGTTGGTTATTACATTCAAATGTACTCCAAATCATTCAATTATGAATTGCAAAATACATATAGCTTCATCTGCAGATGCATACCCTCCACTTGTTCTAAGCTGAATTCTATCACTGCTTCTTTTTGTTCCAGTCCTGGCCAAACTATCAGGTCTTGAAACATTTTCTCTATTCCCAGGTGCCTCCTTGCCACCAGTAAGTGATGTTCTCATAAGAAATTCTACTAGGACGGGGTTTTCCTTCATAAAAGTTGTCTTCAATGTTTCGAAATGTGTTGAAAAACTTGTACAAGTAAACATTCAAAGCATCTAATTGTGTTCTTTTTAACTGAAACAAATTTAAGGAACTTTAGATCATTGAAAACACACGATCGCTTCCTTGAACCGCCACTAGAGCTTGCTGGATCTGCTTACATCATTTTCTGTAAGTCCTTACAGTTGTATGCTTTGATCCTCGACACCTGGCTGTGGGCATTCCATCCCTTTGATCTTCAAAGAGTCCAGGTACAGAATCTTGCAACAAAGAAACAATATTAGTTCTCCATTATAACCACAATATTAGTTCTTCAAAGAGTCCAGGTTCATATTATTTTTTGATTACATGTAGATGCAGTGCAAGTAAGGAATTACATGTAGGAAAATGGAGCATCCAGCAATGTGTCACATTCTTCACCATGTATCAGTGGGATGTCATCATGAGGTCCAGTTGAAAATATGCATGAAATTGTAACGCCCTGAAAATTCACCGTAAAAATTCACAAATCAAATTGAAACCATAATCGGAAGTTTTCAAAATCCTTTCAAAACTTTTCTCTCCCTCTCATTCTTTCTCCTCGGCGCAGCACGTATGCGTGCTGACTGCCAATTACCTTTTACCGTGCCTTCACTCCTCTGCCTGTCTCGTCGCGTCGAGTCGTCTCGTCACTCGAGTCGTCTCGTCAATCCAAAACCACACGCCAAAGTCATCCTGAGCCATCTCGTCACATTAATTATCTCGAATGACCTGACGATACTATGCACTATGCTTGAGTCGTCTCGTCATCTCAAACACACGTGACGACACTATGCACTATGCTTGAGTCGTCTCGTCGTCTTGAACCTTGTGCCAACACTATGCTTGTGTTGTCACGTCGCGTCAATTCATATCCACACCAAGCCGTGCCCACTTGCCCGCATGCATGCCGCTCCAATCCAGCAGCCTTCCTCGTGCTCCGCAGAGCATTCACTACGCTGCCGCTCTCGTCCCATCGCCTGCTCGCGCACGACACAAAGCGACGCACCGTCCAGGCCCCTCTCCTCTCTCTGCAGCTCAAGTCACGTCACCCCAAAGCTACACGTCAATGCCACCATGCCCACTTGCATGCTGCACCTGCCACTTGCTTGAGCCGTCTCATCGCACTATTACCTGGCCCCCGCTTGCATGTGCCACTTACATGAGCCGTCTCGTCGCACTATTACCTGGCCCCCGCTTGCATGTGCCACTTGCATGAGCTGTCTTGTCGCACTATTACCCCGCACGCCAACGCATGACCACTTGCATGCGCTACTGCCTGAGCCATCCCATCACCGCCCCACACCGCGCATGCGCATCCGCGCCGCAAGTGGCCAAGTTGCCTGAGCACTCGCGTCCCGTCGACCCAAAGCCGCAAGCCACTCCGGCGGCCCCGCCGTCCCGTCTTGCCGGTGAACCCCCGCCTCGCTCCGCCTATAAAAGGCGCCCTTGGAGCTTCACCTCACCTCAGCCCCGGCGAGCCGCAACACAGGTGAGCTCCTCCATTCTTCTTTCTCCTCCATCACCGGCCGAGCGCCGTCCCATCGATCCCCGCAGCCAGCACCACTCCGCCTCGGTCGAGTTGCCGTCAGGCTCGCCAGTGCCCCCGGCTACCTCCTGAGCCCGCTCAATCGCCCTCTCCTTCTCTCTCCCGAGCTCCACCCGGGCAGCCATGGCCATCACCTCTGCTCCCCGTCGCAGCCACCATTCCCCACAGCCTCTCCTCAAATTGATGTCGCAAATGGGTGCTTCGTGAGCCAAGCATCCGACTCCCTCACTCCCTAGCCTCCCTCCTGCCCTCTCCCCATGTCGATTTGAGCTACGGGAGCTCATTCATGCCGGGCAAGGACGGGAGCGCTTCTCATCTATCTCTCTGTGTGCTGTTATTCCATCTCCTTCTTATTTTCGAAATTATTCCGGCAACCTCCACTGAATAATTCATATTTCCATCATCCGAGCTCCGATTGACTCCATTCTTCCTCCTAAATTCATCTAAAATCAAGCTCTATCCATTTCTACCAGTTTCATCTTTTGTAGAGCTCCTCTTCTATTTCTTTTGTATTTATTTGTGTTTGTTTGCTTGTTTGTTTGTGTGCCGGTTTCGCGTACCGTAGCTAACGGAGTGTACGAGCACGAGTGCGAGGAGGAGGAGGAGCAGGAACCAGGAGCCGGAGACTTTGAGCAGGAACTTCCCGAGGACGTCAACGAAGGCAAGTCACAATCCGTTTTCCCTTTGATCATACTGCTCCTATGTTTTATAAACACAACCCGTAGCAGCCGTTTTATTGCATGAAATGATTGCCCTGATGTTTGCAAAACCTTTGTGTAGTATGACCAAGACCACTGAGCCTTATATTACCTGTCCTAAATTATTCCCTGTTAAACCTAGGATATCCATGTATGACATTATTTACGCATGGATGATTTCCTTGTTATAGAAATGCTTAGGACTGTGTATCACTAAGTGCTCTACTTATACTTAGCTTTTGCAATGTGAAAACCGTGTTTGGTGTTGTGTGGTAGTAGTAAGGTTGGGTGATAACTTAAGAAAGATGAATGAATGAACTTGGGTTAGAGCTGAGGTGATCCTGATGATGTTTATGGAAGATTAAGCGTCGCCTCTGTGGTGTGCTTATGACAAGTGATATGGGAGATGAATGCCGCCTCTGTGGTGGGTTCATATATGTGGAGATGATTGCCTTGGCTCGTATAAGGACCGAGTTGCTTGTGACATCCTACCTAGCCGTTTATTCAGTACGACCACACTACCGTGTATGCGGCACGGCTTAGTCTAAACCCCGCCAGCTAGTCTGTTAATCGCCTGGAGGCTGGAGATGCAATGGGAGCCCATGGAGCAGGTGGACGTGCTGCAGACGTGTGCGACCCGGTCGAGGCCTAGATCAGAGGCTAGACCCCTGGACAACTCCCATGGCGATTAGTCGGGACGATGCTGTGATGGGTAATGGCTTTGTGAGTCTTCACACCACCCGCGCAGTGGCTCGTGATGCACTCAGATTGTGGGTACAGCGTACAACCTCTGCAGAGTGTTAAAATCTATTCGAATAGCCGAGTCCACGGTCACGGACATGGCTTTGGTTCGGTCCAAGAACTAGCATGGGATGGGTGCTTATCTCCTTGATGCGTGAGTTGTTTTTGAGAATAGGTCCGGCCTTCCGCCGAAGGTTGTCGTGGACGGGGTGTCCGGCAACGTAAAACTTGACCAACCCCATAATATCTTAATTTGATGCTTTTGCTAAAACTGCTTTAAACTGAACCCCTGCATGTGTAAAACTTGCTTTATTGCAATGTTGAACCTGATGGCCTTTACCTTGCTACTGCCAAGTGCATACATTTATCCATTGATGGTAGGGTAAGGGTTGCGACTTGCTGAGTACTTCTGTACTCATTCTTGCTTGCTGATTACAGAGGAAGATCCAGACTTCGTCGACGCCGACGGTGAGGAAGACGATTGAGCTTGGTCTCGTCCGCACCCGAGCTGCCTGTGGCATTAGTCTACCGCTTAGATGCTTCCGCCGGTTGAGGACCTAGATGTTATCATCGGGGTCTGGCTTGTACTGGTTGTTTGTTATCTTTTAATATTCTTGTTGCTTATCGATCGACCCTAGCCAGGTCGCGACTTGTAATATCACCTGTTGTAAGACTTGATTGTACCAGCGACTGATCCAGGGACTGGTATAATAAAGTGTTCTAGCTCCTGGGATAACCGGGTTGCTTCAGGTGGTATCAGAGCCGTGCTTGGCTGTAGGACGTGACCCTAGGCTTGGACGCTAAAGTATTTGCAAAAGCTATTTTGGAAAACTTCTTAGCTCTTCCCCTCTCTTTTGCAAAATTCTGATTTATCCCTCCTCTACAGATGGAAGAAGATGGATGGGTGACCGACTACTGCTTGGAGACCCCTGGCTTTCCAAAGGTGCTACGTGATACCATGGTCAGACTTGGCATTATGGAGCCTGCCGAGTATGTCGGAAGAGAATATGAAGAGTTTGGCACTGAGCGCTGTGAAGTCACCATTCACATTGGAGCCAGTGATGACCACCCCGAGATGAAGCCCTGGAACGTGACTACCACTGGGTCACGCTTCGCAGACACCTACCAAGCTGTGGCACGCAAGGCCCTTCGGTACTTGTGTCAGATGTATGAGAGACCCATCGGTCGCTCGCCAATGAGGTTTTTCCCTCCCATGGAGAGAAACCGCCCCACTTGGCTTGCAAGGATGAGGACAATTGAAGGCCTGGGAATGGCTGAAAGAGATCCCACAGTGGTTGCCATGACCCGTTATCTGCTCGCCTTGGATGAGCTGTATGACGGAACCGCAGCCAGACTGCGAAGGTGCATCACTCGAGCTGAAGAAGCTGAGACACGAGTTAGGACCCTACGTGTTCAGCTAGCTGAAGCCAAAGCTCGTGAAGCTGAAGCAGAAAGCCGTGCTGTTGCTGCCGCAGAAGCCTTGAAGTCAGCAGAAGACCGCTACAACAAGCTAGTCGGCACCGCCTATCTCACTGGGCGTGCCCACTGCAGGACTCTGCATATCCCCGGAGTAGGAGAACGTTCCGCTTTGGATGGCACTCCTATCCGCTCTGCGGGAAGCAACATCAAGAGGAAGTACGCAGAAGATCTTCCTGCACCACCGCCCTCTGAAGCTGAGGGTAAAGAAGAAGTCGAAGAAGAAGAAGAGCCCCTCCCTTTGACCCAGCCTTTTCCAAAGGAGAATGAAGATCGCCTCCCCACTGCTTCGGATGAAGATTCCCCAGTTAGAGGCCTGGAAGATGCCTCCAACCTCATGGATGCCCAGGACCCCTGAGTGTCTACCGAGATGAAGATCCAATCATCATGGGATGAAGCTACCGGTCCGAGTTCGAGAAAGTGTCTGTGGAAGGCTGTACCCCGAAGTCTTAGTTTGCCCCTTGTAGTCGCAGTGTAACCGCGAGTAGCTCTTCGCTAGTGTTGTACCCCCTGGTTGTTTTAATGAATCTGTGAGTGCTGCTTGTTGTGTGAATTGCTTGTTGTGTGTGCCAGCAAGGCCCTTGTGCCCTGCTCCCCTTTTTATAAAAAGAAAAACATAATAACAAAGAGAATTAAATGATAACATAAAGGAGATCTTAGGTTCTTCTCTCATCTTATGCTCTTCCCCTTGGGGAGCACCAGTTCTGTTTGTCAAGAAGAAGGATGGAAGTATGAGGATGTGTGTAGACTACAGATCCTTGAATGAAGTGACCATCAAGAACAAGTACCCCCTGCCCAGGATTGATGACCTGTTTGATCAGTTAAAAGGTGCTAAGCACTTCTCCAAGATTGACATAAGGTCGGGTATTATCAGCTGAAGATCAGAGAAGCAGATATCCCAAAGACAGCCTTTGTATCCAGATATGGTCAGTATGAGTTCACAGTTATGTCCTTTGGACTAACTAATGCACCGGCATACTTCATGAATCTCATGAACAAGGTGTTTATGGAAGAATTAGATAAGTTTGTCGTTGTCTTCATTGACGACATACTGATCTATTCAAAGAGTGCCGAAGAGCACGAGCAGCATCTGAGAGTAATTTTGGAAAAGCTCAGAGCCCACAAGTTGTATGCCAAGTTCAGTAAATGTGAATTTTGGCTTGAGAAAGTTGCCTTCTTTGGCCACATTCTAACAGCAGAAGGAGTTGCTGTAGACCCAGAGAAAGTTGAAGCCGTCACTCATTGGCCTCAGCCGATAAATGTGTCAGAGATCAGAAGCTTTCTTGGATTAGCGGGTTATTACCGCCGATTCATTGAAGGATTTTCCAAGATAGCCAGACCAATGACAGAACTTCTCAGGAAAGACAAGAAGTTTGAATGGACCCAGTCTTGTGAAAGAAGCTTTCAAGAGTTGAAGAGAAGACTGACAACAGCACCAGTGTTAGTCCTACCTGACATTCACAGAGATTTTGTTGTCTACTGTGATGCATCAAGACAAGGCTTAGGATGTGTCCTAATGCAAGATGGTAGAGTTGTTGCCTATGCATCAAGGCAATTGAAGACACATGAGCAGAATTATCCCACTCATGATCTGGAGTTAGCAGCAGTAGTGCATGCCCTAAAGATTTGGAGGCACTACTTAATTGGAAATAAGTGTGAGATCTACACGGATCACAAGAGTTTGAAGTACATCTTTACTCAGCCAGATCTGAATCTGAGACAACGAAGGTGGTTAGAGTTAATCAAGGACTATGATTTGGAAATCCACTACCATCCCGGAAAAGCAAATGTTGTTGCAGATGCCTTAAGTAGAAAAGCCTACTGCAACTATCTCATGAACCACAATGATCACCTGTTGACCGAGATGAAGAAGCTTAATCTGGAGATAGTGCCTCGAGCTTGTGTGAATACTCTAAGTGTGCAACCAACACTGGATGAACAGATCAGACAAGCCCAGCTCAAGGATCAAGAGTTAATGAAGATCCGTAACCACACCGGAGAAAACAAAGCCCCAAACTTCAGAGTGGATGATAAAGGAACTCTGTGGTATAAAGACAGAATTGTGTACCTAAGGAAGGAAAGTTTCGAGAGATAATCATGAATGAAGCCGACAACTCAGCTTATTCCATCCACCCAGGATCTACCAAGATGTATCTTGATTTAAAGGAAAGGTACTGGTGGAATGGAATGAAGGCAGATATAGCCAGGTTTGTTGCAGAATGTGATGTCTGTCAGAGAGTCAAAGCAGAACACCAGAAGCCTGCAGGATTGCTCCAGCCCTTACCAATCCCTGTGTGGAAATGGGACGAAGTAGGCATGGATTTTATAGTTGGTTTTCCTAAAACAAAGAAGGATATAACTCTGTATGGGTAATAGTGGACCGACTCACCAAGGTCGCTCACTTTATTCCTGCACGAACCAACTATAGAGGAGACAAGTTAGCCCAGTTGTACGTTGACAACATAGTGAAGCTACATGGAGTACCGAGCAGAATTGTCTCTGATAGAGGTACCCAATTTACCTCTAGGTTTGGAAAAGCTTACACACTGCTCTGGGAACTAAGTTAGATTTCAGCACTGCTTATCACCCTCAGACAGATGGTCAGACAGAAAGGATCAACCAAATCCTTGATGATATGTTGAGAGCTTGTGCACTGACCTATGGCAAAGACTGGGAGAAGAGTCTAGCTTATGCTGAGTTCTCATACAACAACAGTTACCAAGCTAGCCTCAAATGTCACCTTTTGAAGTGTTGTATGGAAGAAAATGCAGAACACCTCTGATGTGGTCAGAAGTTGGAGAGCGTTCCCTTACAGGACCCTCCATTGTTAAAGAGGCAGAAGAAAAAGTTGCTGAAATTAGAGAAAAGCTGAAGGAAGCACAGTCTCGTCAGAAGAGTTATTCAGACAAGAGAAGAAGGGATTTAAGTTTCTAAGTTGGAGACTATGTGTACCTTAAAGTTTCCCCAATTAGAGGTACGCGTCGTTTCCAAGTCCGTGGCAAGTTAGCACCACGCTACATCGGACCTTACCGAGTGTTAAAGAAGATCGGTACAGTGGCATACAGGATTGAGCTACCACTAGAGTTGGCAGATGTGCACAATGTTTTCCACGTGTCCCAGCTCAAGAAGTGCTTAAGGATCCCTGAAGAGCATGTCTCTGTAGAAACCTTGGACTTGCAAGATGACCTCCGTTATCGGGAAGTGCCGATTAAGATTTTGGATGTAACCACCCGTCAGACCAGAGGATCAACAGTCCGTCTGTACCGTGTTCAGTGGAGTCGGCACACAGAAGCAGAAGCTACATGGGAACGAGAAGATGCTTTAAGGAAGGAGTATCCCCATCTCTTTGAGGATCAGCTTGAATCTCGAGGACGAGATTCTTTTAAGGGGGGTAGGTTTGTAACGCCCTGAAAATTCACCATAAAAATTCACAAATCAAATTGAAACCATAATCGGAAGTTTTCAAAATCCTTTCAAAACTTTTCTCTCCCTCTCATTCTTTCTCCTCGGCGCAGCACGTATGCGTGCTGACTGCCAATTACCTTTTACCGTGCCTTCACTCCTCTGCCTGTCTCGTCGCGTCGAGTCGTCTCGTCACTCGAGTCGTCTCGTCAATCCAAAACCACACGCCAAAGTCATCCTGAGCCATCTCGTCACATTAATTATCTCGAATGACCTGACGATACTATGCACTATGCTTGAGTCGTCTCGTCATCTCAAACCACGTGACGACACTATGCACTATGCTTGAGTCGTCTCGTCGTCTTGAACCTTGTGCCAACACTATGCTTGTGTTGTCACGTCGCGTCAATTCATATCCACACCAAGCCGTGCCCACTTGCCCGCATGCATGCCGCTCCAATCCAGCAGCCTTCCTCGTGCTCCGCAGAGCATTCACTACGCTGCCGCTCTCGTCCCATCGCCTGCTCGCGCACGACACAAAGCGACGCACCGTCCAGGCCCCTCTCCTCTCTCTGCAGCTCAAGTCACGTCACCCCAAAGCTACACGTCAATGCCACCATGCCCACTTGCATGCTGCACCTGCCACTTGCTTGAGCCGTCTCATCGCACTATTACCTGGCCCCCGCTTGCATGTGCCACTTACATGAGCCGTCTCGTCGCACTATTACCTGGCCCCCGCTTGCATGTGCCACTTGCATGAGCTATCTTGTTGCACTTTTACCCCGCACGCCAACGCATGACCACTTGCATGCGCTACTGCCTGAGCCACCCCATCGCTCTGCACCGCCCCACACCGCGCATGCGCATCCGCGCCGCAAGTGGCCAAGTTGCCTGAGCACTCGCGTCCCGTCGACCCAAAGCCGCAAGCCACTCCGGCGGCCCCGCCGTCCCGTCTTGCCGGTGAACCCCCGCCTCGCTCCGCCTATAAAGGCGCCCTTGGAGCTTCACCTCACCTCAGCCCCGGCGAGCCGCAACACAGGTGAGCTCCTCCATTCTTCTTTCTCCTCCATCACCGGCCGAGCGCCGTCCCATCGATCCCCGCAGCCAGCACCACTCCGCCTCGGTCGAGTTGCCGTCAGGCTCGCCAGTGCCCCGGCTACCTCCTGAGCCCGCTCAATCGCCCTCTCCTTCTCTCTCCCGAGCTCCACCCGGGCAGCCATGGCCATCACCTCTGCTCCCCGTCGCAGCCACCATTCCCCACAGCCTCTCCTCAAATTGATGTCGCAAATGGGTGCTTCGTGAGCCAAGCATCCGACTCCCTCACTCCCTAGCCTCCCTCCTGCCCTCTCCCCATGTCGATTTGAGCTACGGGAGCTCATTCATGCCGGGCAAGGACGGGAGCGCTTCTCATCTATCTCTCTGTGTGCTGTTATTCCATCTCCTTCTTATTTTCGAAATTATTCCGGCAACCTCCACTGAATAATTCATATTTCCATCATCCGAGCTCCGATTGACTCCATTCTTCCTCCTAAATTCATCTAAAATCAAGCTCTATCCATTTGTACCAGTTTCATCTTTTGTAGAGCTCCTCTTCTATTTCTTTTGTATTTATTTGTGTTTGTTTGCTTGTTTGTTTGTGTGCCGGTTTCGCGTACCGTAGCTGACGGAGTGTACGAGCACGAGTGCGAGGAGGAGGAGGAGCAGGAACCAGGAGCCGGAGACTTTGAGCAGGAACTTCCCGAGGACGTCAACGAAGGCAAGTCACAATCCGTTTTCCCTTTGATCATACTGCTCCTATGTTTTATAAACACAACCCGTAGCAGCCGTTTTATTGCATGAAATGATTGCCCTGATGTTTGCAAAACCTTTGTGTAGTATGACCAAGACCACTGAGCCTTATATTACCTGTCCTAAATTATTCCCTGTTAAACCTAGGATATCCATGTATGACATTATTTACGCATGGATGATTTCCTTGTTATAGAAATGCTTAGGACTGTGTATCACTAAGTGCTCTACTTATACTTAGCTTTTGCAAATGTGAAAACCGTGTTTGGTGTTGTGTGGTAGTAGTAAGGTTGGGTGATAACTTAAGAAAGATGAATGAATGAACTTGGGTTAGAGCTGAGGTGATCCTGATGATGTTTATGGAAGATTAAGCGTCGCCTCTGTGGTGTGCTTATGACAAGTGATATGGGAGATGAATGCCGCCTCTGTGGTGGGTTCATATATGTGGAGATGATTGCCTTGGCTCGTATAAGGACCGAGTTGCTTGTGACATCCTACCTAGCCGTTTATTCAGTACGACCACACTACCGTGTATGCGGCACGGCTTAGTCTAAACCCCGCCAGCTAGTCTGTTAATCGCCTGGAGGCTGGAGATGCAATGGGAGCCCATGGAGCAGGTGGACGTGCTGCAGACGTGTGCGACCCGGTCGAGGCCTAGATCAGAGGCTAGACCCCTGGACAACTCCCATGGCGATTAGTCGGGACGATGCTGTGATGGGTAATGGCTTTGTGAGTCTTCACACCACCCGCGCAGTGGCTCGTGATGCACTCAGATTGTGGGTACAGCGTACAACCTCTGCAGAGTGTTAAAATCTATTCGAATAGCCGAGTCCACGGTCACGGACATGGCTTTGGTTCGGTCCAAGAACTAGCATGGGATGGGTGCTTATCTCCTTGATGCGTGAGTTGTTTTTGAGAATAGGTCCGGCCTTCCGCCGAAGGTTGTCGTGGACGGGGTGTCCGGCAACGTAAAACTTGACCAACCCCATAATATCTTAATTTGATGCTTTTGCTAAAACTGCTTTAAACTGAACCCCTGCATGTGTAAAACTTGCTTTATTGCAATGTTGAACCTGATGGCCTTTACCTTGCTACTGCCAAGTGCATACATTTATCCATTGATGGTAGGGTAAGGGTTGCGACTTGCTGAGTACTTCTGTACTCATTCTTGCTTGCTGATTACAGAGGAAGATCCAGACTTCGTCGACGCCGACGGTGAGGAAGACGATTGAGCTTGGTCTCGTCCGCACCCGAGCTGCCTGTGGCATTAGTCTACCGCTTAGATGCTTCCGCCGGTTGAGGACCTAGATGTTATCATCGGGGTCTGGCTTGTACTGGTTGTTTGTTATCTTTTAATATTCTTGTTGCTTATCGATCGACCCTAGCCAGGTCGCGACTTGTAATATCACCTGTTGTAAGACTTGATTGTACCAGCGACTGATCCAGGGACTGGTATAATAAAGTGTTCTAGCTCCTGGGATAACCGGGTTGCTTCAGAAATGACATCAAACTGAACTGAAGCCTTGTAGGTTGTTGTACTATTCTCCTCCATGCTGAACATAGGAACTGATGGTGAATGCAAAGACTCCAAAACCTTCAACAAACAAGCTTCGTTGGGACTTCAACCACCTGCTTCTGATCCTTCATTTGAAAGAAAGGCATGGTAAGGATCTCAATTATTAATTGGAAAACCGAAACTGAATGAAAGAACATTGGACAAGACCTAGCTTGTGCAACAAATAACACACAGCTGTACTCTAATAACACAACAATATCAACTAAAAAGCTGACCAATCTACTACATCTGCTCGAGCTCTACGATCAACTGCTGGAGATAACACAACGGCTAGAGCTGTACAAAAGCATCGAGATATACCAAGTGCCAATGGTACTCATTCCGACGACTGTTTTCGATTCACACTAAGCCAGTTCTGCATTGCTGGTACTATGCTCCTGGATGCGAACAAAACACCGAGAAGCAAGGTAGATGAGTGCTTCTTTCACAGTACTTGTTATTGCAAGTTCAGGGTTCGTGCAAACTGCGCCTTCAAGTTCCTTAACCTTCACATCTGGATCACTTGAAGTCTTGATTGTTGACACATCGATCTTCACAGTTGCCTTGAAACCAGAACCATCTGCACACTTGGTGCATTCAAACACTGGAGCAGTTGGAGATTCCAGGGACTCCATCACAGACACTAGCATCCACCTCACTGGAATTTGGAACTCCTGATACTGACCCTGCAATTATCGAAAAATAAATAATATCAGTAACAGTGGCTCCAAATCAAAACAATCAGTTACAAATATAGGAATGTTTGATGAAATTTTATAGAAGCAGAAATGTGCACAACTATTCATGTTCTTTTAGCCAGAAAATATATATTCAGTAGCATGACTATTACTCCCTCCGTCCCAGAATATAAGCATTTCTGGGTTTGGTCAAAGTCAATTCTCTTCAACTTTGACTATCTATATTTATAAAAGTAAAATATTTCAAACATGAAGAGTTACATATTATGATAATTGATTTCATGATGAATCTAACAATATCATTTATACTTATTCAAACATTCTAATTTTTTTTGTTATCGATAGTCAAAGTTGAACAGGATTGACTTTGACTAAAGCTAGAAATGCTTATATTTTGGGACGGAGGTAGTAGAAAGCTAACACAGTAATCCCAGTTTATTGCAAGTAAAACAATAACAACATAAGCTATTACTCTAGACTTTAATGTATATTAACAAGGTCTAATGAAAACAAACAACCAAATAAATATTGTCGTGGGTGCTGCAATAAGAGGCTAGGAAAACAATTTCGGTGAAATTTCACCGAAATTTCGTGTCTATCGGTGAGTCCCGAAAAAAATACGTTTCGGCCAAAAAATTTCATCCAAATTTGATAGCACGCGCGCGGCAGCCTGCCATCGGCCCGAATTTCCCTCCCAGCAGGCCAGAACTGCCCTTTACCTCCCCCAAATCCCTATATCGACTCAATTTTCCCCACAACGAAACAGAAACCGTAGCGGCGGCGCACGCCCACGCCGTCGCCCTCACCTCCAGCCAGCAACTCGGCCATCTCTTCTCCATCGCCACACCCCCATCCTCGACCTCAACCTCCTGCCAACCAGCCGGAGCTCGAGCGGCAAACTGCGGCGTGAGGGAAGTTGGGGCGTGTTGTCGTTGAAGCAGAGGAGCCGCGGTGCCGAGCGAGGAGGAGCGCCAACGTATGGCCAAGGAGAAGGGAAAGGAGAGACATGGTGGTGCCGGTGACAATACCACGCCATAATTGTTGTTACAAAGTCAGGTTATTGCTAAACAAGAGATGCATCGATCATACATTACTACATTAGCACAGCTAGCTGTTGGTTGTGTTCTCTGCAAATTCATTGAATCGAACATGTTTCTGTAAGCGTTATATTTGGCACTTGTTGCTGAGGATTTTCATATTGGCTCTAGATACAATTCGTAAGCTGTCTGGTTAGTATTAGAACAGATTGATTGTAGTAGCATGTTGACTGCTATCATGCTTGATATTGGTACCAATATACAAAGCTGGGCAGAAAAATAGTTGAGACATTGCACCATGAACATGCCTAACGTGCTATAAAGTTGTGAAATATTTCTCTTGTTCATTCATTTATATACAATTGTGATGATGATTTGTGACATTTTTAGTGAATTTCTGACAATTTTTTCAAAAAATTTAAATTTGTTTGAATTTGATTCTGAAATTTCCGAAATTCCCGAAATTTCATGTTTATTGGTGACCTCCGAAATTTTTTGTCTTCCGAAATTGTTTTCCTAGATGAGAGGTCCCTTTAAAAATAAAGTACGTTTGTGTACTGACACAGTTTAACTGAAAAAGCAAAGAACTAGAAATTTGTTGCAAGAAAATATAGCTACCGTTCAATTACTACATTTTATTTAAATGTTCATTCCATTAGCATCAGTAAGCTACAAAGCAAAGGCACTTTTCTTTTAGGGTGCGTTTGGATGTTGGAATTGAGGGTGCAAAATTGCATTGGACCTACAATACCAAAGCTGAGCTGAATTGGAAATGGCCTGCAATGCCAATTCTACTGTTTGGATGTGCATGTAATTGGTAGCTAGAATTCAAGGGTAGCAGCCAATTCCAATTCTTGTTTGGATGTACAAACCGCTGAATTGTAACGCTTGAACAACATACAATTTGTATATGTATGAAATATATTCTAGACAACTGTGCATATATTTGGATCGATATATATCATTTTGAAGAAAAAAACATGATAATATTGCCGAAAAAGATCATAACAGCAGTAATATTCTGAAAAATTCGAAAACATAACAACAACATTTTTTAAATTACTGATCACATATCAGCAGCATAAATATTGATCACAGGAGCCATCAAAGAGGCAATAACATGACATAAAATAGGTTCCGTGTCACTTACAAGTAGCAACAACTTGTCCAGCAGTAGGAGATAAAGTACACATCACAAGTTTAGGTCCATAACAACAAGGCATCTAATTAAGTATTACACAAGCTCATTCAAGAGCCATTCTTCTCATTCAACATTGTAACTCTAAGTCTGACATGATTCAAAATAGAGTTCCGGCAATATAATCCGTCGCCTCTTTCTTCTTTTGTTTTCTTCAGTGATACATCGTAACTCTGAGTATAGTCAATAGTTTGGATCCGATAGCAATTTCAATCTTCGTGTGCACGACAGTCTCTGGAGTTGGACATCTCAAGTAACTCAATCCCAATTCCAAAGTCAATGGGACTCCACAGATTCTCCAATGTCCAAGGAGGGGGAGTAGTCTGACATGACGAGCTACAATAAAATGCAGTGTTCATATTTGTAAGAAAGAAATTGGCAGTACAGGCACATCACAAATTGGCAGTACAGGCAGGCAGTACATCATACATGACACTAATTGCCAAAAAAAATCTGGGAATTATGAGCAATTACCTTCAGTTGGCCGACCAACCTGTCCTGTCCTACCCTGCAGAAACGAATAGAAAGTTCAGTTTGTGCATCACAGAAAAATCTAGGGATTTGAAGGGGAGGGAATTAGAGAGCAATCAGATCTCTGGAGGTTTGGCAGGGAGCGTGGGACAACCCCTCCACAGGCTGCTGCTGGAGGAGCTTGGGCTCTGCTCATCCATGGCGGATTGAGGGCGCAGGGGATAGGGGCGGGTAGATTTTGCAGAGAGGGAGGGAGGGATAGAGGGAGGCGATTCTGAGGGGAAGAACGTCGGGGAAGGATGGGGGCCGACTCACCTGCGCCGCCGAGTCGCCGTCGCCTCTTCCCCTTCTCTTCTCTGCAGGTACGCGTTCAGGAGGCGGGGAGGGGAAAAGGAAGCGCGTTTCGCCTGAATACAGAGGTCGGGGGCTCGGAATCGAGCGAAGGGGTACGCGGGCACAGGCGGAAGCGTTTTGGCATTCGACGTCGTTTCCGTGAACGAATGCCATGGACGTCCAAACAACGGAATTGGAGGCGAGCCAATACCAATGCCGAATTCTGCCCCTCAATACCAACATCCAAACACAGTGTTAGAATCATTACCACTGTATAGATTCTAAAATCATTCGCAGGCGGACTACATTCATAGGAGAACAGAAAGGTGCTTTATCCATGCTTAACCTTGAATACATCCGTAAGAAGTAATCATGCATTTCTATAGGAAAGTACAACAACTCAGAAACATTAACACTAAAAAAATAAGAGATTGCAGAAAAAGGAACAAAGAAAATGTACCTGTTTTAGAAGCTCCATAGCAGCCGCGGTTGACAGGTTCGTAGCAGGAGAAGTCGCACCACCCATGTAGGGGCGAATCGCCCCCAGCTACTGGCCGACGGGAATCCCCCTCTCCCTTGGCATGCTGCCCTGGTTTCTCTTCTAAGTTTAACGCCACTGCTGATCGGTGGTCAAGTCAGAACTCAAGGAAGAAGAAGGCAAACAAAGGCCGGTCATGCATGGCATATTTGAGCAGTAAATGTTCTCATGCCCCAAAACGAAGTAAAGGCCTTCAAGGTATCATTCTTTTTGGCCAGAAAACGATGTGCACACATGATTAGTGGACTAGTTGTATGTGTTGTCAAACATTTCATTCATTTACCATTTCTTGTGTGATTTTAATATAAATTTGGTATGTACATACAGTCTATTTTTTTGTCAGTCAACTTTGTCCTCCATCTTTGCCCCACCTAAAATTTCGAGTGTGGTCCGCCACCGACCCATGCATGGATCCCAACTCTCTCTCTCTCTCTCTCTCTCTCTCGCTCGGTTACTACTCTTTGCACCCTTTCGGAAATAGGGTTATGGTTAAGTTTTGCAGCGGGAGTGAAAAGACAAAGGGCGGGACTGAAAACTCGAGCTACTCCAGCTTCAGCAGAGAAGCAGCTCCAGGATTCTTTTATACAGAATGGTACTGGATCTGGCTCCTGGTTCGAGCTACTCTGGCTTTTAATGGAGCACGGTACTCTACCAGCAGCTTCTAGTAAATGCAGTGCGTCCTGGTCTTTGACTGGAGCTCAGTCGAGTTGGCAGGAGTGCGGGCCACACTGCACGAATCCAGAGGAATCAGGAGGTACTCTGTCCGTTAGATAAGCCCCCCGCGCTCTTGTATAAGTACTCGGATTCCCGTTCTCACAGGAGGCCAGTCCCCAAATTTCCCTTTCCCTAGCTTCCCCACTGCTTCAAGCGCCAATCCAAGCTAGATCGCGATCTCCATGGAGCAAGACGAGCGCTTTCCCTGAGCAGCCCGAGGGGAAAGAGCAGGGAGGCCAAGTTCCGGCGGGCGAGATGGCCGGTGACGAGGGCCTGAAGCGCGGAGACGCTTCTTCGCCGGAGCAGAAGGACGAGGATCTTGAGATGACCTTCGATTTGGTAAGTCGAGCGCTAGCGGTGATTCGGAATTGCGAAATGCTTGGTTCTTGATTTCCTTCTTGTTCGCAGGAGCAGGAGGCTCCGGCGGGGGAGTCGGAGGGCGTCTTCGCCGTGGACGATGCCGATGACGAAGGGGTCGCGTCGGAGAACGAGGAGCATGAAGAGCCCAAGATCCCAGTGGCGACTCGCAGTAAGTATTGGATTCCGTGTTCCAATCCAATCCCACGGGCTTCTCTCTTCTCGGTTGTCTTCTTACCAAGATTCTTGCAGGGTACCGAGCGGCGATCGCGAACACGACGCCGCGAACAACATACCGCCGGCTGCCGCCCCGATTCTGGAAGCAGTACAACCGGACTGGCTTCGGAACCGCTTCGGCGGCTGCGGGATCCGCCGGTGCCGACCAACGCGCCACAAACGAAGCGCAGGGCTCGACGGTTGTACGCTCTGCTGGTACTGGTAAAGCCTCTAAATCTCGATCTAATCCCAAATTCCCAACTGCCTTCGTTATTGGATGTCCTCCGGTTTCTTCTTATCGAACGAGTTCGATCGGCAGAGTTGGACAAGCCCAGTTCCGACGATGGCAAGAAGAGTGGCACTGATGCGCCGGCGGCGAGGGAGGCGTCGTCATCCTCGAGGCACCGCAGGAAGCAGCGCCGCCCTGAGCGCTTCATCCCCGAGGAGGCCGGGTCCTCCTCAGCCCGCGCCAGGGCTTGCGGGACAAACATTTCCTGGGACAGGTTCCTCACTCTGTACGGCGTCCCGCCGGAACGGAGGTGGACGGAGTGGGTGAGAAACGTCGGCGGCCAGGGGCAGGACGGCGTCGAAGGTCCAGAAGAGCCTGACGAGCTCGCAAGAGTCCTCGCCGTCGTTGCCGTCCTCGGCGCTTCTCTGGCTCTCAGCCTCGTCGCGTGCGTGCTCTTCTACGGCGAGCATGGTCCGCCGACCGACGAGAACCAGGAGGTAATTAAGCGACTCATTTTTCTCAAGTGTCATTTGGCCTGTTGCCGCATATATATGAGTTCTGACGTGAATGCTTATTGGTTCCAGTGATGAGCGATCTGAATATGGTTAATAACAGCGCACAATTCAGGAAGTTGTGAAGACATTGGAGTTCATAATATATGTTGCATGTGCGCAATATGGAAGGGAATTCGTGCTGTTCGATCTCGAAAATAATTTCTTCTTTGGTTTAGAACAATTCTGAGTCTGTGTGGATGCATGGTCAATGTTTAGTTGTTATAATCAATATTTTGTGTATCTTCCCGAACCGATCGAGGACGACAAACAATATTGCATGCTACTCCAGAATGCTACTACCGTGAGAATGATGCGTAATGGTAGCAACTGGATATAAGTAGACGGCAGTTGAATCTGAAATGTAAGGAGCAAATTAACGGCCGGTGGTGTCAAAAAAAAAAAGAAGAGGATCGATGGATCCTTCATCCTTATCATGCAGGTCAAGAATCAGATGCCTCTTATCATGCAGGTCAAGAATCGGGTCTTGGAATCCAAATAAGTTCACTAGAAATCATGGAATGTGGAGCCTGCAACCACAAGCTAAAACTTCTGTCGCGAATTTTCCTCTTCATGCGGAAGCTTTAAGCATGTTGGATCAAATCCTATGTTTCTTGCAGGTTAAAAGAATGTGATTTCTTTCAGATGAGAGCGGTTTTTGTAGGCACAGCGCCCCGTGCCCACCCGAAAGATCAACATTCATTTGTCGAACGGCATTCAGATTCGTGGAGTATCACAACCAGAAGCCTGCTGTGGCAACCGTAACATTGTGTCTTAACTTGGCAGGTTAGAATGGGTCAGAAAAGGTAGTTACCAACAAGAACTCGCACATGTACTGTAAAGCAATAAATTGTTGCAGGCAGCGCGTTTGAGTTTTTTTGTATCCGTGCCGCGCGCCATCCATGAGAGGCATCAACCGCTGCCAACTGCTCATCAAGGCTATAAATAGCATACCAGGTCCATTGATTCCCATAAAGCTCAGACGCTGCATTACAGTTTTGCTTTCATACATTCGTTACTAATGTTCAGTGTATCTTATTCATATGCAAATATTCTCGCAGGGCGCGTGCTGTTTCAGGTCATTCGGGCGCGCAAGAACCCTAGCCGAGTTTCGTCTATTGAGCATGCAGTTGCTGCTTTTGCTGGTAGGTAGGCTGGGCATCCTGTTTTCTTGCCAGTAGTAGGAAAGAGCTTTGATTCTTGTCAAGAAGCATTTTCCTTTTACAACTTGTACTCTTGGGAATGCGGCTTCGGTATTAGGTATGATAGAAGCCGAACAAACAACAACCAGTATCGAACTCGGCAGGATATCGTCTGCTCTTGTGCTGTAAGTTTGGAATGGTCGCTCTTGTTGTATTATATTGGGGACCATATTTTCTTTGTAATATGCCGTGATCCTTTTTATTTTTTGGTGCAGGGTGGTGGAGAGATCCCTAGTTGTACTACAGTTAGGAGTGGCTGCCGTGCTATGATAAGGCTGTTGGATGGTATATCAGCAGGTTTTCCCAGCTGCACAACCATCCCATGTCTTCTGGATGTGGTGAGAAGAGGGAGTGATTTTCGCACTGCCGAATTAAACCAACAACCAGGCAGTTCATCCAGGATTTGCGTGCAAACAATGTTAGTTTATCCAGGGTTCATGGTGTGCTTGGGACATTGTATGGTAGCGGGCTTTTTCCAGGGATTCAGTTTGAAGACTTTGTTCGAGGCTAGCTCAGGAATCAATAATTGACGATGTTGTCAAGACAATGCAGATTTTGCAGGAGATGAAGCATACTGCTCCAAATTTTCAGTTTCAATGGAGACCGACGAGGAAGGCAGGATACGCAGCCTTATGTGGTGCAACGGGAAGAACAAGATGGACTTCATGCGTTTTGGAGATGTTGTTACAACGCATCGTACTAACCTATATACATGCCGTTTGGCTTGTTTGTTGGTGTGAACAACCATTTCCAGAGCACTATATTCGCTGCGGTTCCACTAACCACGGAGACAAAGGAAAGCTTTGTATGGGCATTCTCTCAGTTCGCTAAGCTGATGGGAGGACGCTGTCCTGTCACAATGCTAACTGGTGAGTTAGGTTAAATGTTTTCTTTCGTGTATCTACCGAAAGATATGCTCTAATATTAATGAAAATTCCCATTTCCAGACCAGTGGCCGGCTATGGAATCCACATTGAAAGATGAGTGGCCTGAAGTGAAGCACAGGTGGTGCAGGTGGCATGTGCTCAGAAATGCGAACTAAAAGTTAGGGTCCGTTTACAGTAAGTACAGTGGATTCAAGAGGGAGTTTCATAGCATTGTCACTGATATCACAGACATAGACACATTTGAGAGCAAATGGTTAGATATCGTTGAGCGTTACAACCTTGTTGAGAATACTTATCTCGGACGTCTGTTCGATAATAGAGAAATGTGGGCGAAACCTTATTTCATGAATACTTTTTGCTGGTGGGATGACTAGTACACAACGGAGCGAGAGTGCAAATCACATGTTGAAGACTTTCATACCACATTCAGCACCAATGCATTTGTTTGTCAAGCAGTATAATGTTATGTTGATGGCTTGTTTGTCCGACGAGCAACTTGAAGAGCATATTACTAAGCAGGTATGATATAAAAAGGTTTAAAAACCAATGATGTGATTTATTAAAATTCTAATCAAATTTCTTTTTCTTTCAGAAAAAGCGTGTCATCCGAATAGGCGTGCCTATTGAGTGGAGTGCTGCATCATTTTACACTAGGAACATGTTTGACAAGTTTTCTGCTGAGTTGTTTTCATCTGGATCGTTCACTGCTAGCAGGCTTGGGAGGAGCACACAGTATATTATTCAGGAGATTCCTGCTTCTCCGGAAGAAGATGATGGTTATAAACGGGTCTACAACGTTCGGTGTATAAATGGAGGTGAACATTGGTCCTGTGATTGCGGACTATATGAGCACATCGGTATGCCATGTAGGCACATGTTAAAGGTGTGATAATTTTTTGATGTTGTGGTGTGCACCTGCAGTAAAAGAATCACGTTCTTGGCTCACTTTTTTAATGTAACTTGGTGCAGGTACTTGTGCAGGAAAATCATCGTGAGCTCCCAGCTGGCAATCTAATGAAGCGATGGTCATCTAATCCTACCGAAATAGACAGTGTATTGGACACACGGGACACACAGTTGCGCCTGTGTCATTTGCACTAGACAAGTACACGCGTAGCAGCATACTATATTTGTCTGCCATGGAGATACTTAAGAGTGGAGCTAAATCTGATCAAGCGTTTTGAGTCATTTATGAGAGCTCTTGCGGACGTCAAAAAGGCATTGGTTGAATCCGATGTGTCAATCGAAGTTGAAACTGTCGTGCCTAACTCAACCGACGCACCAGAAGTTCAAGACTGTCCAGTTCAGGCCCCCGCCGCGTGCGAAGCAAGGGTAGGCCTCCTTCTGTCAGGCTGAAGTCTAGGTCGGACTACTATGGTTGCAAGAGGAAGAGACAATTGTGCACATCAAAAACGGGGACACAAGATGGTGAAGCGACCTCAAAGTGTGAAGTTCGTTGCAGTACATGTGGTGGAATAGGTCACAACAGGCTTACCTGTGGTCGAAAGACTAGATGATTATCAGTGTGATTCGTTGTTATCATGAGTCTATGGTGTTCTATTGGCTGTTGCCTTAATGCATGTTTGGAACCTGTCTGTCTAGAGGCAGCTGTTAGATTTATTTTCCTTTCGTTCCCAGTAGGAAGGAAAAGCAGCTGCCTTGTTATATATCTTCTATATTAAGTAGTTGCTTGTAACCTTCGTGTTGTTCCATTGAAGTGAAGTATGCTACTATATTTTAGTGTGACTACATGTGTTCTGAGTGTTAAGATTCTTAATTATTCCGTGAATTAAGTTCCAATTCTGTGTCAGATTTAGTAATGTCTGTTTTGAAACTTAAATTATTTAAAATACCTATAACACACCCCTCGTAGCATCTTTTTGCTCAGTTTTTTCACGGGCAAAAAAAAGTTTCATACTCCCGTAGCACATGCAACCTTTGCCAGTGCCACTGCCAACCTATTTTTTTTTTTTTTTTTGAGGAACACCACTCTTTATTAATCATCTAGGGAATAAGAGTTAAAAACACCATCCGGTGGCGCTAAAAACCACACATATCTTCCTACAGAATTATAGATCGAGCTACGAGCTAAAATATGTGCGTCGAAGTTTGCTTGCCAACCTTCGTGAACAAACTCCACCTTCGAGAAGTCCTGCACTCTGGCCTTTATTTCACGAATGATCAAGCCATATAGACCCCTCCCTTCTCCTTGAATATTTCTGATGACCGTCAGACAATCACTAGCCAAACGAAAATTCTGCAGAACAATGTCACTTGCTAGCGCCATTCCCTCAAGGCACGCTAGAATTCTCCAGTCTCGGCATCCGTCAGTCCAACCATAACGACCACCGACGCTCCCAGGAAATCTCCAACCTCGTTGCGCGCAACCGCAGCACACGCAGCAACGCTTTGGTTCTTCGACAGGGCCGCATCTACATTCACCTTCACAACACCTGACGGAGGAGGAATCCACCTGGGCACCACAGCCCGGTTATTGTTCTTCTCCTTCGCTGGTGGTCCTGCCATCTGTAGCTCCGAAACATAACGATTAATAAAATAATGTGTAGACAAAGGACTCTGGAAAGAATTCTCATGAATATAGCCTACCCGATAATTAACTATGTGAAGGATTCATGTCCTCCCCCAGTCAAAGAAAAAAAGGGTGAAGGCTTCATGTTCGACATTCACAAATTCTAACAGAGCCCTCACTAAGGAAATTTGTACGTAAACGCATGTAGATGATTCCCTTTAAATAATTGAATAGATCGACATTTGCATGTTTCTTAGGAACTCTATTAAATGTTCTTATATGGCTATATATGTTGTTTGTCAAAGACTCAAGTTGAATGTGAAGGTCCGGCATGGGTCACATTGTTGACTAAATGGAAGTTGCTTAATTGAATTGAGCTGTCTAGTGATGGATATATCCATGCTCCTAATTAGAAGCATGGCCTCAAGCTGGAGGAAAAGATGAGTTAATCTGGAACCAAATAAGAAAGGGATTTGGACTGCACAAAGCGCTTACAAGCTCTTACATCAGGAAACAATCCAGAAAACAGTAAGCAAATTAATATGTCCCCTCAATCTATGTTCATCATAAAAAAATATTTCGAACAAAGATATTCTTCCAAGGGTACAAATGTTTATTTGGAGGCTTCTAACTAAAAATTTAGCAAATGCTCAGCATGTTCATAGAAGAATGATTAATGCTACTTCAAATTGTTCATGCTGTTGCAAGATGGAGAATGATGAGCACATTTTATTTCACTGTTCCTTTGCAAGAGCAGTATGGTTTGCTTTCCCATTTGCTATTAAATCAGTTAACCTCGTTGGATCTTGCGCAAACATTGTTTATTATATAACAACCTCCATTCTGATGAAGACAAAGATATCTGCTACTACATTTTATGGTTCATCTGGAAAGCTATAAACTTTCACAGGTTTCAGAAGAAAGAAACTTCTACCTTGTCCGTCGTTTTCCAAGCTAAAGCAGCTCAAAAAGCCCACTACGAGGCTTTTGGGGTGGAGCATATTTCTCACCATGCTTCTTCCGTATCCCACACACTTAACTATGAGGAGCTTCCTAATAGCTCTTCTTACTGTCTCTGCAAATCAGATGCCTCTTATCATGCAGGTCAAGAATCAGGTGTTGGAATCCAAATAAGCTTCACTAGAAATCATGGAATGTGGAGCCTGCAAGTACAAGCTAAAACTTCTGTCGCGACTTTCCCGGCCTCTTCATGCGGAAGCTTTAAGCATGTTTCATGGATATCAAATCCTATGTTTCTTGCAGGTTAAAGAATGTGACTTCTTTTCAGACAATGCAACCCTTATGTCCTACATGAAGAACACTCAAGAATCCGCTCCAGATTGCAGATTAAAGATCATCAAAAAAGACATGGAAGGCAATTTAACAAACATGAGCATGAACTTCTTCCATGTTTCCAAGAGAAGAGAATTACATTGCAGATGCTTTGGCTAAAAGTTCTTTATTTATTATTAGGGATGGCCCAAGTTTTAGTTGCTCCAATATCAATCATGCATAGTAATGGCTGTCTTGTAAAAGATTTGTTGTGTAATTTTCCTACCTGGGCTGAATGAAAAGCCGCGTGTTTTCTTCGAAAAAAAAAAAGTTAGAAGCATGGCGAGTTGTAATAACTCACCTATTGGCTTAGCTACTTCCAGAAGTAATTTTATCCTTACTTCTGTGAATATATATTTTTTATTTCATTGAAATCGTCCTTGTAGATATCATGTGCCCTTAAGTGCCATAGCTTTCATCGTATCGGGGATTAAGACCAACATGCTACCATGACTGTGACAATGTCTAGAATGGAAAATCTATAGGGCTCGTGAAGTTTGTGGCAATAAGAATTAACTGCATTAAACAACGATCCGTGGCATTTTGCCGCAAAACACCATTTTACAAAAACAATGCGCATTTTTATTCAACTCAACGCCTCAGAATTTCCTTTTATGTATTGAATTTGATGCCAAACGGAAATGTTATACGTACGGTCAGGCCGTCTAACCCGGCTGTATGACTAGTTCTAATATATATGCTGCTCACAGCTAGGCTGAGTGGGTCTGACGACCGTGTCATCCATATCTTTACTACATGTAAAAACAGCAGTTGGTGGTGTCCGGTCCGTCGTCGTTCCACCTCCAGCCTCCAGCGCGCCGACATGTGGGCCCAAGTCGCGTCCTTCGTGCTTCCTCCCCTTATCCTGCCCCCGCACTCGTGTTCATTTTCCGTGCTCTCTTTTTTCCCCTCGCCCTTGGAGCCCGAAGCAGATGGAGCCGCCGTCGATGCCGAATCCCGCCAGGGCTGCGCTGGCCCCATCTGGTCAATATCCGGCAGACGACCTGCTCGAGGAGCCTCACCACCATGCGCACCCCTGTGCGGGTCACTCCGGCGAGAAAACAACCAGAACCGAGATGGTGAGAGGGCGTCGCTGTTGCCGGTCCAGACAAGCGGCATTAGATCTAGACGCTGGGCTGTCGATGGGGCAAGAGGCTCTGGATTTTGCGCCGAGTAGCCGGCTGCGATGCCGATGAGGATGCAAAGGCCGACAAGTATGGACGACCAGAGCTTATTCAGGCTCGATTAGGCCGCGTACGCGGGCGGACGCTCAGGCTGCGGAGTGTCCTATACCGCTATCGCTTGCCTGATCTTGCCGCAGCTGCATGGGATTTGGAATTTTGGTGGCCAGCGGTGAGATCCGGCGTCGCGGCGAGCGCGATTTGGCGATTGAGCTGCACCATCGTGCGCTCTTTTTTTTTTTCTTTCCTTTTTTCGATGAAGCATCGGGCGTTCTATAACTTTTGTTGGGAAGAAAACGGATGATGACTTGGGTATGGCAGTGGGCCCACCATCTTCCAGTACATAGAGCTAACTGTGAGGCTAATAGAGTATTGATTCGTATCAAATCGATAAAAACTTAATAGGAAGTAATGAACTGCAATCCACATGGGTACATTCAAAGCTTTCTATTTGTTGCAACTCCAATCTATCCTGTTGAATAATATATTTGTGTGCAAAATTTATGAAAAATGATAAGGCAAAATAATATATTTATGTGCACTAAATTATTGAGTTAATTCTATGCATGCAAAGAACCAATTATCTAATTTGAAGCACACATGGACATATATCTACGCTCCATTGTTACATAGATTCATGATTTAGTAGGATTGATTATAGCTTATTAAAGATTTATGTGTAGTTGTTGTTCACTTATCAAAATGTTGTTATTTGTATAGATGTATTGATGATGTATATTGTAAATAAAAAAATCCGTTGCAGCGCACGGGCATTGTACTAGTGTGTTGTCAAATATCACTAAACCTTCTAAAGCTACTCTACATATTTATATGTCTACAAATCAATAACATAACTACTGAGCATTTATGTCCACAATAACACTTGTCAGCTATGGTGTGATCTACTTCTCCAGCTAGCTAGCTGCATCTAATTTGTCCTTGCTAGTGAGAGTTAATATACTTAATCTCATAAATCTATTGTTCAAAGATATTGTTTCCATCAAATGTCAAATATAAATCGATGCAGCTCTCATTCATATTTGAGAAATGAAACCAAGCTACCAATTTCTCACATACTGAATAAATCGTGTTAATGTGGATGTGGTGTTGGAGGGATATTTTTCTCACGCATGTTTAAAGGGGAAAAAAATCTCAGTATTAAGTATGGACACGTTGTCAGAGGTGTCATTTTGTCTGTTAATTGACCCTTTTATATCAAATATTTACTAAACAGAGTAGTACTATATACTATGATTCAAATCATGTTGACCATAGAAAGTATTGACATGAAAAGTCTAGATTTTTTAAGGCACTGGACGTTAGATATTTTTTGTTGTCAAGCATATTTGTTTTCAAAGATTATCTCTGTTATTTTTAAATAACATCCACATGTACTTCTGATGAAGAAACATTTTCAAGGTTTTTTTTTTCTCTTTTGAAGATGTTTACCTATGCCCCCAAAAAAGGTGTGATTCCATTGCCCAAAAAAAGGATATAACAATCACTGATATTGCTTGCAAATATGCATTAATTCAGCATTACAAAATATTCAGCTTGCGGCCATAAAGGTGTTTTTTGGCTATGAAACATTCCAAATTTTTTATCCTTGAGAGGCATGGGCTATATTGGCTAAATGTTCAATGCATACAGAAGTAGAATGGGGTGGGTAAGTTACTATTCTGGGCTTCCCTCGCGTAGGAGTCAAGACTAGCTACCAAAAGAGGGGAAAAATGAGCCTTCCTAAAAATTGACTTTATTTCTTACTCTTGTTCCTGTGCTTCCTCCTGGACACACTTGCATTCTATATGAACCAGCCTAGATGCTAAATAATTTACTTTGAAGCTGACACATAGGAACATGGTTCTCCTGAGAATCAATCATGGTTGTGACTCAAGACCCCAAAGCTGTTCGTTTCTCGTGTGTGAATCCAAACTGGGTGCACACAAAGGTCACTTCATTTGGTTGTTTCTATATGTTTGATCGGATAGGCTGAGACGAGAGAGTTTTTATTTAATTTGTTGGGATAAATGTCAAGAAACAAGGATTTATCATTACCCTTTACCATTTATGTATGTGTTAAATCTAATGAAAACAATGCTTTTGAGTAAGTTTGTTGGTGCATGCAACTCAATATGGTATCGAGCCAGAGATCTTGAGTTCAAGTCATATGGTGACCGTATATTCTGTTGCATCGCTCCTATTTCCAAGTCTGAGGCCTAAAAGAGCCTCCACGTGAGAGGGAGTTGGTTAGGTGAGTTGATTGGTGCATGCAACTCAATATGATATCAGGACCAAAAGTCTCGAATTCGAATCCTGGCTGGTGCGATTTATTAAATAAATTGCAGCTTTCTCTAATATTCCACGTTTGCGGCCTGAGAGAGCATAAGTGAATTGCCCACTATTTCCCATCAACTTAAACTTTTAGGTGAGTTGACTGGTGCATACAATTAGGCAAGGACGGACACAAACAATAGTCCACGACGAAAAGAACGAATAGGTGGATCAAATGGAGGACACGTCACGTCAAAAGGCATGTACCAGCTTCACCATACACGAGTAACAGCACGCTTTTTTTTTTTGAGGAGAGTAGGCATGCTTGGTCGACGCTTGATAGTGACCATGCCGAACTGCCGATCCAAGCTGTTGATGTTTACGTCGCGGTAACCAAGCAGATGCCCAGAACATCTAAAGTAGATGCTCAGAACAAGCGTGTGAAATGGCACAATACTATGATTTGAAATTTTTGTTTCAAAATGACACGAGTTCACACTTCAGGCTCCCGAAATTGTTTCGATTTTCTCCACACTCGTCTTTTCAAACGAAATTTTCAAAAAAATTATTTTCTGGCATTTTAATTACACATTTGCACGTTCAGAAGATTCGAAGGACATGCATTGAAGAGTATATAATGTATATATATCCTTTCTTGCTAGGTAAATTATTTGTATGAGGATTGAAATAAATTGGAAACAAATGTGAAGATGGTGTTTGATATATGCAACAACTGATCAAAAACCTATTAGCTCCAAGAAGGTAAGTAAAATTCATCAAGCAGTATCTTCAAAGTCACTTTTATTTTAAATATATTTTTAAAATATGGATTTGGTGTTGATTAATTTCCCTATAGATGTTTACATGTATGTGAAGCAGGTGACGGTAAAAGAGTTTGATTTCAAAATGACAGGGGAAGATGGAAATAATTAAGTATGGAAGAACCTGAAGTACTATGAACTTAGCCAAGCGTGCGTACAGACCTCAGGTGCTCCAAGATTGTTTCCATTTCTCCCCACCCCAATTTTGAAACAAATATTTTCACATATTTTATCTGCCATTTTACATACAAATATGGAAATAAATGTGAATATCTTATTTGATATATGAGACAAATGGTCGAACCTATAAACTCCAAGAATGCAAGTAAGAAAAATCATCAAACACTACCTTAAGAGTTTCTTTTCAAATCTTTCTTGAATTCTCGTCCTAGGCACAAATTTATATAGGAAAAATACTTCGCACCAGAATACATAAATGATACAAATAAAAAGCCAACCGGCAAGCAGAAATAATATCACAAAACTACTCCATGAAAGAATTAATTAAGAAAACACGCCACAATTATGGGCACAATGCCAAAGGTATCTTAATTCCAAACTGACAAAAATATCGTCACGCATGCATGCACGCAGGCTGCATATGACCAAGAGCAATAGCACGAAGCGGCAGACTGTTTCATATGAGCCGCACGAGCTCGGTAATTAATGACGGCGCCCTTCCTCTAATGGCGTCTGGGGGAGGAAGGATCTTTTGCCGGCGTGTCCGCCGGTGGCTAATTGGAGAGGATCGTGCTGGTCCCAGCAGCGCCATCTTCCTCTTTGCCAGACCCTGATCAGTGATCCAATACCACGAATCCGCTTGGTGGGTTGGGACAGATCCTCTTCCTTAGACTCATCGGTGTCGCCCTTGGGTGCAGCCAATGAGACGCTGTCGTCATCATCCATGCATTCAAGCTAACAACAAAAGAAGAAAGATTTCAAGGCACTGTCAGAAATTACTACCTTCCTAGCTAAGATACAGAGAGTCCCAACTTTGTACAGTGTTCCACAACTATCTTCCTATCTATATACATGGGAATCGATGAATGAAGTTCTAAAATTTGATTGGAATCCATTAAAAATTTGCTTAAAATGATCGATGCAAGCAATGTTGGAATTATTTGTGGCTCTTAACATTATTTATTATTTATACACTGCTGCTATTTTATTCACCTCAATATGGAATTGATGAGTTAATACTGTCAATTGTATAAGTGATGGGGAATGTGGATGAGGAAATTCACTCGAGGAATTTATACTCGAGGTGCCGAGGACGTATGTGTTGGAATACAGTAGAGGAATATATGAGATTAACTTTACTGGAATTAAACAAATGTACGTACATGATATACCCGGGTACAACACAACGGAAAAGCTGGGTTTGTCATGCAGGATCGGCTCTGCAGGCTGTTAACTCACATGATCGGACTGGAATTAATCTCGCACATACAATCTGGTCATGACGCATGACTCACACATGCGTGCTAGGGGCTAATATATTTTAGACTCGTAAACTGACCTGTCTGATCGTGGTTGGTGACATGGTTCAGGAGTCTCAAGTTGTTTCGGAAAACCGGCGGAATACGTAACACTCAGAAGTTGAATGAGTGGAATATGAAACGCCGGGAAGTGGAGTCTATAAAATAGGTCCCTACCCTCTAGCCTCGTTATGCATTGTGAGCGGCACCACGGAAAAGGCAGAGGAATAGAGGGTAGACCGTTTGGCTTCCACAAACCGTTCATCTCCCATATTTCTCACATTGGTATCAGAGCCGGTCACGATCGCCCTGATCTGAATCCCTCGAAACTCTGCCGCGCTGTCGCCGCTGCAAAACAAATCCGCTGCGAACTCCACCGTCGTTCCCATCTCAGAAACAAGCAACATGCGCCGCCCTGGTTGATGGATTCGCTGGGGCTGCGCACTTCCGGTACCTGCTTTGGAATTATCTTCACGCGTGGATCGAGGAACATCAGCAGCATAAGGCGTTTTGGATTGGGAACGGAACTTCTGATCTGCTGCACGCTGATTGAGGGGAATACTCAATTCACGAGTGTGTTGGCTTGATCTCTTGTCCAAGGCTTCACACGTGAATCGAGGAAGGTGATCCCTAATTCTCCTCAAGTGCACTGCTGCCGGATTATTTAATTTCTCCATTGACGCAAGCAGCAGGAATTGTGCGCTCTATCTCTGTCTGATCTGGAGTCTTCTGCACCTCTCAAGGGTAAAATTCTTATTCTGTCATTATGGCATCCAACAGTGTTTTCTCTGCTTCGAACCTGCAAGTTAGATGGCTCAAATTACACGGTTTGGAAGAGAAAGATTATGTTTTTACTTTCAGCTGAAAACATAGATTATGTTATTGAAGATTCTGAACCTGAAAAGCCTTCTGATGATGCTTCTGCTGATGATAAAGCAAATTATGCTATGGATCATGAAAATTGGACCAAGGATAATAAAAGGGCTCGTATATTTATTCTGGGATCAATGACAGATGCTCTAGCTGCTGAATATGAGAGTGAACGGATTGCCGGAAATATTATGAGCAATCTGGAAAAGGATTTTGGTGATGTATCTCTCATAAAAGTGCTTAGTCTTGTTAATCGTTTTCTCTCAACTAAGATGAATGAGGATTCTTCTGTGAATGAGCATGTCAATAAACTCTCTGTTCTTGCCGAGGAATTAAAGAATGCTGGTTATCCATTTCAAGAGGAAGTGCAGGTCATGGTTGTCTTGAACTCTCTGCCAAATTCATGGGAGCAATTTAAAATATCTTTTTGTCATTCTGAGAGATCATTGAGCATGCGCACTTTGAGGCATCATTTGCTTATGGAGGAAGATAGGAAACACTCCCAAAGGAAAGAAAGGAACACAAGTCATTCTGAACTGCACCTTGGAGAGGAAAGATTTGGTAATAATAGAAAGAATTGGCAGAAGAGGCATGCTAAAGGTGATCTGAGGAACAAACTTGACAACAAGCGCAAATGGAATAATGATCAAGGAAAAAGTAATCACTCATCTCAGAGGAATGATAACAATAAGAAAAATTTTCCTTGTCACAATTGTGGTCAGTTGGGGCATTTTAGAGCTGACTGCAAGAAGAAAAGAAAATTCAACAATGATCAAAAGAAGCAAAGTCACCATTCTGATCAGCAAAAGGACAACACTTCTTCTGAAGGTATACATAATGTTTTTGTGTGCACTGAATCTTTATTCACTACTACTTTTCCAAATAGTTGGGTTGTCGATTCTGGTTCTACATCACATATTGCTAGAGATTATAAATCTTTTACTTCCATGCAAACAATTCCAAGAGGAAATAGATATGTTTATTTAGGCACAAATGCTAGAGCTGACATACTTGGAATTGGAACTTATATCCTTAAACTCCCTGGTGGAGGAAATTTATTGTTGAATGACACTTTATATTCACCTAGCATGAGAAGGAATTTAGTATCTGTTTCGCAATTGGAATCAATTGGTTATGACATACTATTTGGAAAAGGAAAAGTTAAAATATTGCTCAATGGGAGGTTAGTGCATACAGGAATTCGTCATGATGGCTTATATTTCCTTGATGATTTATTTGAGGACAACATTGATTGTTTAGTCGGTGAAGATAACTCAATAGTGAGGAATACTGATAATAGTAACACATGCTCGGAATCTTATTTATGGCATTTACGACTTGGTCACATATCTAAAAACAGAATTAAGAGGCTTATTAGTTCTGGAATTCTTAACTTTAAGTGGGAGGATTTCGGTACTTGTGAAGCATGCATAATGGGAAAAATGACCCGTGCGCCTTTTCCAAAGGCGGAAAGAGCTAGTGAACCACTTGCTATTATTCATTCAGATATTTGTGGTGAAATGTCTACTCCCACTAAAGGACAAAAGGTTTATTTTATCACATTCATTGATGATTACTCACGATATGGTTATGTATATCTTATTAAACACAAGTCGGAAGGTTTTGACATGTTCAAACAATTTAAGACTGAAGTGGAAAATCAGTTGAATAAAACCATTAAGGTTTTAAGAACTGATCGTGGGGGAGAATACACTTCAGGAATCTTAAATGATTTTTGTAAAGAGCATGGAATTATACACCATTATACTATGCCATACACTCCGCAACAAAATGGTGTAGCCGAAAGGAGGAATAGAACTCTTATGGATATGGTTAGATCTATGATGTCGTATTCTGATCTTCCTTTATCTTTTTGGGGTGAAGCATTACATACTGCTGTCTATTTATTAAATCATTCACCATCTAAAGCTGTCACAGTCACTCCCTATGAGTTGTGGACTGGAAGGAAACCATCTCTTCGTCATTTAGCTGTATGGGGTTGCAATGCTCAAATTCGAGTGCCAAATCAAAATCGTACAAAATTGCAGCCTAAAAGCACACCGGGAATTTTTATTGGGTACTCTTCCGAGTCAAAGGGTTATCGCTTTTATGACCCGGAAAATGATAAATTGGTGGAAAGTAGAGATGCAATTTTCTTAGATCAAGACACACCTCGCCGTGCTAAGCGGTCTAGGGTGGAATTGTTGACAGCCCCATCGGAAATACAAATGGATACATCTAGAAATAATTCTCCCATAGAGGAAAATTTAAACCCGGAAGGAAACACTAGCTCAACTCTTCCCAATACTAACCCAGTAAGGAAAAGTGGGAGGAATACTCGAGCACCATCATATCTAGATGATTATTATGTGTTTTTGGGGGAAGTACACTCTAAAGTTTCAGATTTAGAGGAAGATCCAAAGACCTATAAAGAGGCCATTACTAATCCTCAATCTAAATTGTGGGAGGAAGCAATGCGGGAAGAATTAAACTCAATGAGAAAAACAAAGTTTGGGAACTTGTCACTTTACCAAACAACCGCAAGCCCATAGGGTGTAAATGGATTTTTAAAAGAAAACTTAATGCTGCAGGCCAAGTGGAAAAATTTAAAGCTAGGCTTGTTGCTAAAGGCTTCACACAAAGAGAGGGGATTGACTTTGTGGAAACTTTTTCTCCTGTTGCAAAGTTTACTTCTATACGCATTATTAGTGCATTAACAGCTTATTTTGATCTTGAACTCCACCAAATGGATGTGAAAACCGCTTTTCTTAATGGGAATTTGGAGGAGGAAATATATATGCAACAGCCGGAAGGTTTTAGAGAAAAAGGAAAAGAAAACATGGTTTGCAAATTGAATAGATCAATTTATGGCCTTAAACAAGCTTCACGTCAATGGTATATTCTTTTTGATAATGCTATTACGTCATATGGTTTTTCAATGACGGAAGGTGATCATTGCATATATTCTAAAATTATTGGGCGAAATTTTGTGTTACTTTCTCTATATGTTGATGATATTCTTATTGCTTCTAATGATAAAGTTACATTGATGGAAGTTAAAGCTTGGCTGTCCTCTAAATTTGATATGAAAGATATGGGTGAGGCTTCCTATGTTTTGGGAGTGGAAATACATAGAGATCGGAATAAGCGACTTCTTGGACTATCCCAAAAGTCGTATTTGCAGAGTGTTCTAAAACGATTCTCTATGGAAAATTGCAAACCTGTTAGTGTACCTTTGTTAAAGGGAACTAAACTCAGTGAGAAATTATGTCCAAAAACTCCTGAGGAAAGAGAAAGAATGAATGGCATTCCTTATGCTTCAGCACTAGGATGTCTTATGTATGCTATGTTATTCACACGACCTGACCTTAGCTACGCTATTGGACTTCTTAGTAGATATCAAAAGAATCCTGGGGAAGAGCATTGGAATCATATTAAACGTGTATTACGTTATGTCAAAGGAACTATTGATTATTCATTGGGCTTTAACGGTCATAATCTTCAGCTGCAGGGTTATACTGATGCTGATTGGCAAGGAGATTTGGATGACCGGAAATCTACGTCTGGCTATTTATTTACTTTGGCAGGTGGTGCTATTTCTTGGTGTAGCAGGAAACAAAGTTCTAATGCTCTTTCCTCTATGGAAGCGGAATACATTGCTGCATCTGAAGCAGCAAAGGAAGGTGTATGGCTAAGGGAATTTCTTGCATCACTTAAGGTCGTGGAAAGTGCATCACAACCTGTCACTATATTCTGTGATAATCAGGCGGCGATCATGGTTGCCAAAGATCCCAAATTTCATAGTAAATGTAAACATATTGAGGGAAGATATCATTATATCCGTGACGTAATAAATCGGCTCAAGACCATTCGTTTGGTTTATTTACCTAGTACAAGTATGGTTGCAGACCCACTGACTAAGCCACTTAGTCAGGAACTATTTTCTAAGCATGTAAGAGACATGGGACTTCAGTTTCTCACTTAAATAATGTTTCAGCCAAGTGGGAGATGTTGGAATTATTTGTGGCTCTTAACATTATTTATTATTTATACATTGCTGCTATTTTATTCACCTCAATATGGAATTGATGAGTTAATACTGTCGATTGTATAAGTGATGGGGAATGTGGATGAGGAAATTCACTCGAGGAATTTATACTCGAGGTGCCGAGGACGTATGTGTTGGAATACAGTAGAGGAATATATGAGATTAACTTTACTGGAATTAAACAAATGTACGTACATGATATACCCGGGTACAACACAACGGAAAAGCTGGGTTTGTCATGCAGGATCGGCTCTGCAGGCTGTTAACTCACATGATCAGACTGGAATTAATCTCGCACATACAATCTGGTCATGACGCATGACTCACACATGCGTGCTAGGGGCTAATATATTTTAGACTCGTAAACTGACCTGTCTGATCGTGGTTGGTGACATGGTTCAGGAGTCTCAAGTTGTTTCGGAAAACCGGCGGAATACGTAACACTCAGAAGTTGAATGAGTGGAATATGAAACGCGGGGAAGTGAAGTCTATAAAATAGGTCCCTACCCTCTAGCCTCGTTATGCATTGTGAGCGGCACCACGGAAAAGGCAGAGGAATAGAGGGTAGACCGTTTGGCTTCCACAAACCGTTCATCTCCCATATTTCTCACAAGCAACATGCATGATCAACAGACTAAAAACCTGGTAATACTAGGCGATGAAGTGCCAATGTATGTAGGCCAGCTGGGTTCACTGTATTCTCTCGAGAAAAAAAGGTATACAGTTTCATAAATGAACATTATATATCTAACTAGATCTTGCTGGGTCACATCTTCTGGCACGACCTCGTCGTGTACTACGCACAACCTGTATCTAGCCCTTGATCGACTTACTATAAACGAAAGGTAGGTGAGAGAAAATCAGGAGCACTTGTAGCTACCTTGCATCCAAGTGAGCAGAATCGGTATTCCTTCTTGAGGAGCGCCGTCGCGGGTCTCACACCTATGCACCCCGGGCTTCCCGTTCCCTTCCATGCCCCGCTTGTTCAGGAACACTGACAGGTCGCCGTTGACGGTGTATGGCTGCACCTCCCCGACGTCCAGTAGCCTCTCCACGTCCTTAATCTTGACCACGTTGTGCCTAGACCACTTCCTGATCTGCACCGAACACGCGTCAGAATTGTTAGCTCGATCTGCTACGTTAATCATCTTTACCAATGTCTTCAAGAATGACCTCGCTACAACGGCTACGTACGTACCTGGATGATTCGGTGGCCGTCGTGCTCGCAGGCGACGCAGTCGGAGCAGAGGGCCCGACCACTACAAGAAAAACCCTCTGTAGATACGCTATTAATAGGTTAGATACGCATATTGCGTCTCTATCAAGATGTAGAGACGTTTTCACAAAGCGTGTCTGAGACGTCTTCGCACGGGCCGTTTCAGAGTTTAGTAGATACGATTTTTGAAAGCGTGCCTACAAAGGTTTCGATGCTCCATAGAGACGTTATTCCACGTATCTACATATACAGATATGTTTTGATAGATACAATTACAATATGTATCTATTGAAGTAGACACGTTTCATTGTGATGGATTCAAGTGTGTTAAAAAATGTAGACACATTGTATGTCGTCTTTCTAGATATGTGTCAAATAATGTAGACACCTTTGAGTTATTCACGCCATTAGTAGGATTCGAACCTGAGACCTCTTTGTTCAAGCTCATCTAACCATCTCCTCTCGCAAACAACTCTGAATAGATTTGGACATATATTCTTTTCTACTCATATGTTCTAATGTTTCAACGTCTCTAGAATCATTGATAGCGTGTCAACACTGTCTCTAGATGAGGCTACATATGATGAAAGCGTGTCTAATATCGTATTATTTTTATACGTCTTTATAACATATCAACAAGCGTCTTTACATGAGTCTAGATATGATCAAAACGTGTCAAAATGTCATATCACTTTGAGACATTCTAAATAGCTTGTCAAGAATCGTCTTTGAGGGGCTAATAATAGTTGAAAGCGTATCTAGTATCGTATCATTATGAGATGTTATCAAAACATGTCAAGAAGCTTGTTTACGATGCGTACTAACAGTTCAAATCGTGTCTAATATTGTATCATTTTAAGATGTTATAAAAAGCATGTCAAAAAACATGTCTATTTTGTTACCCACGTTAAAGCATATCTAGTAACGTGTCAAATTGACATGCTCTCAATATCGTTATAAAAAACGTCTTTAGGTGCTGATGTAGTGACGTTTATAAAAGCGCATCTAGAAAAACGTGCTTAGAAGGCATTTTTCTTGTAGTTGACCGGCGCAGTCGACACAGAACATATTGCAGCCGCCGCTGCGCGTGGCGCGGCTGGCGTCCGGATGCTCCCGGCATTCCTGGAAGAAGATTGCCGCCAGCAGGAGCTTCAGCGTGGCGCGCTCAGCGTCGCGGCGTGCCATCTCCTTCAAGCTGGGCATCTTCGCCGTCGACCTGTCTCTCTGCAAACAACAAGCAAGATGAACCAGTCTACAGAATGAACAGAGAAATGCAGGATCAGTTAATCAAAAGCTAGATATCGCTGCGGATATGTATTGCTACCTGCTCAGATATGATGGATGAGAAACAGGATGATTTGGAGATCGATACTTTGAGCCTCCAGACATTTCATATATATATAGGCGTCGAAACAAGAACAAGCGACTTGTTGGCCGGCCAAATTCGCATGAGAACTGGACGAGATTTTGCAAAGAAGATTCGAAATTTGGTGGGCGGAGCGGAGGGAAAGAGCAAAAAATGGAAATAGTCGTGAAACGGCGATCGCCCATATCTGGTGAGTAACACAGTGAATTGGGATTTGTTCAGTAGATCGCCCATATCTGGCTCCAAATTAATGAGGTAATTCATTTTATGGTTTTCTTTCCATTTCAGTCCAGATCGATTTTTTATATGGATCTGGCCCGAAATGGAAAGAAAACCATGATTTGGGCAATCTACTGAAGAAATCGCTAACTCACTTTGTTAACTCATTAATATGGGTGATCTACAATCTGTAGAGACTTGTTCAGGCCGTTTCACGGCTAATTTCCTTTTTCTACTCTTTCCCTCCGCTCTGCCCACCAAATTTCGAATCTCCTTGCGCCAATCAACAAAAAGTGCAGATCGCCACCTCATCTCATTTTACATGCAAATTTATTTGGATGTAAATCGATATGTTCTGAATTGTTTCGTTCAGGCACGTGCATGAATCTCTAAAAACTCAAACCCGTTTGATTCAAATTAGAAACGATCGATGCTCCAACTCGTCCTCTGTCATGCATCACATGAACAGGCAATAATAACGACAACTATTAGCAGTCGTTTAGCACTTGTGAACATTTGTTTTCCTATGTGGTAGTTTCATGTGCCTTGCTATTATCGGTTCATCGTGGCTGCCGTGCGCTAGCTACTGTTGGATAGATCAAGATTGGTGATCCTGAATGGACATATATATAGTATGAACAAACGCTTAAGAAAATCTCGAATTCACAAATATAAAAGTCTCAAGGTTATTGCATTTTGCTAGGGACTAAAATAATATGTACCAATATGCAGATCTAGTAATACACATGCGAGGACGAATTGCCTATAGTAGCTTTTGAGATCTAGTAATACACATGCGAGGACGAATTACCTATCATAGATTATGAGATGTATAAGATTCTACACATCTAGAGACCGAGATCACAATACACACACGTAGCAAAGACACAGGTGAGGACGAATTGCCTACTCTAATTATGAGATCAAAGATTTTACGCATCTAGGGACTAGAGATGACTATATACGTACCTAGCAATACGCATGCGACGAAACAAACCTTTCAGGCATCTGCTCATTGCACAGTTGATGAGGTCGAACGACTCGACAACAATGAGAAAGGCCATGAGGAACTCGCACATATTAGTGGTTGTTGGTGGTGCCGGGATGGCAAAATGGAGCACTAGGACGAAGGTTTAGGAGCCAAGTAGAACAGAGAGGTTTGATGGCAGGAATAGAGAAAAGACAGCAACGTATCCGGTGGCGATCGAAATTCTTGATGGATGTCTCTTCTCTCTCTGTGGGTCGGGTTGCCGATGCTTTTAAAGAGAGTGTGTTTATAGGGGTAGGTGGGTCAGTTGGCGGTGGGGTGGCTGCGCGGCGGCGGGCAAAGCAAAGGGAGAGTAGCAATGATCTGGACCCTAGATGGATATCCTAGGGTTTTGCACAAATCTCAAAGTGATTCGGTGTTAAGAAAATCATTGTAAATTTTCTTGCCATTTGACTTTTTTTTCCTTTTTGTAAGAAATAGAAAATATGTAAATTATTGTGGTGTGCTAAAATTTGTATAATAGCCATAAAAATGTATATTTTTATCTACAACAATGCATCAGTGTACAAAGTTGACTATGCTATTGTACTCCATTTCAGATCTTAGTCGCGAGATATGTGACTAACATGCATAGAGGTGCTGTAAAGTTGACTGACGTGGTGTGGGTCAATTAGACATTTGCCATTGCAAAAGTTTCTAATCTGAGATCTGCCACTACAAAAGTGCTAATGTGATCAGTGACATCGGGTGTGCAAATGTTAACCTTACATGCCATCGCCGTCAACGGCATCAACATTTGTCGTTAACTTTTTTGGAAATGCCCATTTTGTCCATGTCTTCAACCTCCGGCCGCCCTCCTCTTGCTCCACGCTGCCGCCATCAAGGTCCGGCGACGAAGTGCATCGCGGTGTGGCCCCACGTGTCCTTCGGCATCTGAGTCCTGCTGGAGCGCCTCATCCGCGAGGAGCACGACCGTTGTGAGCCCATCGTCGCCTCGAGGAGCTTATTAGTGCCGATGGCATGCAGTTGCAGACCATGGGGTTGAGAAATCGGGCGTTGTCAGGTCAGGTGTGCTACTACGGCGGCGTTGTCTCCCTCGTGCCGTCGTATCATGAGACAGGAGATACGGGAGAGAGTGCTAGAGGAAGAAGACAAGAGCCTACATAATATTCCTCAACCAAAGTACGTTGGCCGTTGGATGATCCGTGGCACTGGGAGTGTACAAATTAACGATACCAAAGTGAAAACAGAAACAGTGATGAGGAAACTGGACTCGAAATTTATCTGGACATTGGTGTCGACGTGTCGTGAGGTCGTCATGACAACGGCCAACGTACGTGGATGATGCGTACGCATTTATTATCCATCTGGCTCGAATTCTTACGGTCCCATACGGACGGACGTTCGTCCAACAGTCTGGCACGAACGCGTACGTACAGTTTCACACACACAGATCATCATGCATCGAGATGCAACAAAATCAACAGTCAAAGACGAAAAGCACGAACAAAAAAGGCCCTTACGAGATGACGACGACGATGAAACGGCCGGAAGAGATACCAGCTAGCTAGCTCGCGGCGACGCCCTGATCTTCGCCGGCGGTCGAAGGCAGCTCCACCGTCGACGACGACGAGGTCGTCGGGTTGACGACGCTGCAGTTGAGCCGGACCTCCCCGCACCTCCCCGTCTGCACCTCGATGCGGCCCATCTTCACCATCGCCGCCGCGAACCGCTCCTTCCAGAGCGTCTCGTTGGCCGCGAAGCCGACCACCAGCGCCGCCATGGCCGGGTCGACGCGCAGCTGGTTGTCGGAGAAGAAGAGGCCCATGCCGCGTGGCAGCAGCTTGTAGTAGTTGTTGTCCAGCGCGTCGGGCGTGCCGGGGTCCATGGCCGTGGTGATCGCCTGCGACGTCGCGTTCGCCGGGCACAACGCACGCAGCAGCGCCGCGTACGACGGGCTAAGACCCGAGTCAACCTGCAAATGTGTATTCATGATGCATTCATGCATGGTGGCTCGTGATCTGCAGGAACAGATTAACAAGGAGGAGGAGAAGGACGGCGTACGATGGGGGTGGTGCCGTTCCAGATGCGGTTGGTGAAGGAGGAGCAGTGGGAGCGGCCGACGGTGTGCGCGCCGGAGAGCACCACCATCTCCTCCACGGTCAGGTTCTTGCCGGCGAACCGGTCCGTGAGGTTCTGCGCCGTGAAGGTGGGCGGCGGCAGGTTCAGGAGCGCCTCCGTCTCGTTGGACACGCGGCCGTCGCGGCGGCCGGCGGGGACGCCGTAGAAGAGGTTGCCGGCGAGGTTGACGCTGTCACGGGCCGCGAAGGCGACGATGTCGGCGCAGGAGACGGTGCGCGGGCAGGCGCGCTCGACCGCGGCCTTGGCGGCGTCGATGACCTCGAAGCCGCGCAGGCTCGGGTTGTTGGGCGCCGCCTCGCGCTCCGTCTTCCCGCCGCCGGGGTTCACGCTCAGGAGCACGGACGCGTCGCATCCCTGCACGCAGCAACATAGTACTCCGTGAGTAGTACTAGTAGTGTACGTAGGATGACGAGAAAATGTGTGTACTAGTAGAATCTAACAAACAATTGCCTGCTTGATCCATGTCTATGAATTAATAATCATATCATTCACGGATGTACCGAGATGAGGATAGCCCGCCTAGTCCATTTCTCTCGATCCCAACAAGTTGAGCTAATTTTAGCTTAGAACCACCAGATGACGGCTCACTGACTTATTACTAGAAATTTGAAGAATGATCAAGTTTTCTTGATTGATTTCATTAGAGTAGTTTCCAAAGTTTCTAGCGGACTATGGTCCGCGCTTTTGTTATTATATATACTAGTACTCTTTTTTTTTTTTTGAGACTATATACTAGTACTCTTACTGAAGAAAAGATATTATATATGCTTGTGTCTTTGGTCTGAATGACTTTGTACCATGCATGATGCATCATTGTGTCATGCATGGGAGACAGTGAAAAGGATCGGCAGCAGTTGCAAGCAGAGAATATGCGTTGCCTCCGAATGAAGAAAACACGAGGACATAATTAAGGGTATAGATGCTCACTTTGTTATTTTGCTAACATTTTGCTTTTGACACTTTTCTCTTTGTCTTGAGAGACAACTTTATCCTTTTTGTCATTCGATTACTACATCATTTTTTCCTTCTTTTTGTAGAGCAATACGAATCAGATACGATCGTGCATCCTCTCTGCAACTAGATAAAATGTAAATTTCAAGTAAAATCTTCATTTGAATCATGTCACAGCTTAAATAAGTGTGTTTGTGGCTTGTTGACATGTTCGAGAATTTGTCAGAGTCTCCATGCCAATGGAACTAAGAGACAAAACTTTCAAGAAAAAAAAACTAAGAAACTACGGTAATAATCATAGTTTGAAGGTAGGCAATTGCAGGATCATCTAACTCGCAGTTAGGATAGTTCAAACTACCAGAATTAAGTTTACTTTCAGGTAGTCTCCTACATTTTTGTTTCCTTAGTGCATCTCCAACTAATTTTCTGTTGGGCTAATTACTGACAACTGTTTATAGCATATATACTTGTCGAAAATGTAAACAACACTTGGACAGAACAAAAAAAACTAGGGATAAATGTCATGAAACTGAAAGTGTAAGCTCAGTTCGACTGGAAATCATGTGAATGCACGAAATGCATCTCTTCAAGTCATCCAATCGATCGGATGCTCTTAATCAAGACATCAATCTTGAACAAAAAAAAGATGTTACTGGATTTTTTTTAGATAATGGAAAAAAGTTCCGGCCTTGACCTCATGAGAGGCTACAGCCCAAAAAGATGTACTGGATATGTGTCGTTATTTATTCGTATCAATCTTATAACAGTCTAGTCGAGATCATGGCAGGATGTACATATGCTACGTACAAGTTAGAATTCAGAAGTGAATGTACGTCCATTTTGGCCAAGAATTCAGAAGTGAACGTACAAGTCGAGATCATCGAGCTGAAGACATTACTGATTCTTAATTACTTAACCTAATAAGCTAACAGAGTTTTCTGTGTATTGTGGAACGCTGAACTTATATTGGCCACTAACCAACAATACATGAAGCTCTTGTAATTAAAAACAAAAAAATGCTGCAAGTGACATCACTGAAACAATTTACTCGATCGAATTATCAAAGTTAACATTTTGGTTACCCTGACGAAGCAGTCGTGGAAATGGAGGCGGATGAGGCCGGCCGCAACACCGGCGTCCCTGGCGAAGGCTGCCGCGACGGCCTGGCGGACGAGCGCCTCGGCGCTGGGGCAGGTGGCGTCGTAGAACCCCACCCGGAGCTGCGCGCTGCCCATCGCCGGCAGGAGGCACACGACCACGGCCACTCCGACCGTCAGAATGCCCATGGCCGGCTCGTGTGGTTGCCTCTACTTGCTGCGCTGTTGATCAGATCAGCTGTAGTGAGTTAGCACACTTTGACACAAACTCAACGTTGCCTGGCATGGTGTCTATATATATAGGAGGGGAGAAAGCAGCTGGAGCACTTGATTAAAGCTTTGCTAGAAACGTGATGCTTTCCAAAGGGCTCTCTCCTAACAGTGTCTCTGCGCGGCTCAGAAGCGTTGTACCTTTATTTTTCACTACGTGATAGAATGGAATTTTGCATGGGAAAAGCAATATTTGGATTTTAGGAGTGAGTAAACAACAGGACATCTAGATCGCCATATGTATGGAGTGGAGAAAAATAGAGGTAAGGTCACACAATATGTATGTGTGGATAATCCTCGGGTAAACACTAATCGGTCAGGGGAAATGAATATGGCCCAATCGGCTCAATGCACGGCCTAGTCTCTCCCAGAAAAAAAAAACCACGGCCCAGCGGAAAGAGCCAGATCAACCAGAACTAGAACCACGAAGCAAAAGCACCAAATGACTCATTGTAGGCTTGTAGCCACATGCTCTTCCCCATTCGAGTCCGCTGCAAATTCAACTATTCTAGAAATTTCTAATAATAAAAATAAAAGAAGATAAAAAGCTTTGTAACTCATTCTCTCGTGGAGAGCCATTCCAGATTGTCGACGTTGCCTCTAGGAGCTGAACCATATAGTTCTATAATCAATCGTTAAGCAGAATCCTGACTTTGAACATCTGGAATAATGTCATTTATTCACTCATCAGCGCCCAAACTGGCCAAACACACCTTGCGACGTTGTGCAACTGAACCATGCGTGCTCCATGAATCACTTGCAGCACACGAAGTGCAGCGACATAGATGATAAAGCAGACAGGTGTGTTGGCCATATGACGTTTATCAGATCAACCCGCACCTTTTGAATTTTCTTGAGTAAATTTTACAATACTGCAAATCCTTATTGAAACTCACAAAACTACAAATTTAATAAGTTTTCATCGTCCCAAAATTATAGATTTAGTGCACCCTTCTATCACAAACTACTGATTTAAGGATTTTATCACAAAACTACAAATATTATGAGCAAATATCACAACATTAGATATTTTACACAACTTAAATGCATAGTGTTGTGATAAATTGTCTCCTTAGATATAATAAACTGATCAGAAATATGTAATTTTACGATTCAACACAATCGATCTATATCCTTGCAATATAAGGGTACATTAAATTTGTAGTTATGTGATACGCTCCTTAAATCTGTAGTTTGTGATAGCAAAGAACATTTACATAGATTTGTAGACATATAGTCACTTTTCTTCCACCATATGTCATAGACAGCAACTGTAAATCAAGCCTGGCGCTCTTCTCCATATGGATCGAATCATCCACATATTCTCTATGCGTGGCCTACCACGTTTTTAGGTCGTTCGATTAATCATGATTAATCATGATTAGTCGTCCTGATCGCCTAGGCTAACTCGACTAGGGTCACCGACGCGATTAGAGCGACCAGAAACCTGAAACCTTATCGTCCGATTAATTAATGATTAATCACGATTAATCGTCCATTTTGATCGAGGACGACCGGAACAGGATTCTTTTGGCCCAGTCCAGCTGAGTTGGGCCGGCCAATTTTGGCCCATTTCGTGACTCTGAAGTGAGGCAGAGAGAAAAGAGGTAGCCCTAAACCTATCCCCACCTACCTCCTCTTCTGATTCAGCCGCCACCCAGCAGAGCTGAAGAAGCTGTGTCGCCCATCTCTCAAGCTCGCCATTGGGCGCCGTCCCTTCCCTCTCCGTACATCTGGAATTTAATAAGTTTTCATCGTCCCTTCCCTCTCCATACAAAACTACAAATTTAATAAGTTTTCATCGTCCCAAAATTATAGATTTGGTGTATCCTTCTATCACAAACTACAGATTTAAGGATTTTATCACAAAACTACAAATATTATGTGCAATTATCACAACATTAGATATTTTACACAACTTTAATGCATAGTGTTGTGATAAATTGTCTCCTTAGATATAATAAACTGATCATGAAATATGTAATCTTACGATTCAACACAATCGATCAGTATCATTGCAATATAAGGGTACATTAAATTTGTAGTTTTGTGATACGCTCCTTATAGGTTGTGATAGCAAAGAACATGTACGTAGATTTGTAAAATATTGTCACTTTTCTTCCACCATGATGCTAATGACTAGACAATTAATGTTGTATGTCATAGACAGCAATTGTAAATCAAGCCTCGCGCTCTTCTCCGTATGGATCGAATCATCCACATATTCTCTATGCGTGGCCTAATTCACGACATTTTCTATGTTCAAACACCTATTGATCGAAGCTTCATTCTTTTCTGTCTTGGAGATGGGATTTGGAGATGGGAGGGGCCAAGCAGTGCATATAAGTTGATTTTTAAAGACAGGAGCCAAGTACTACAAAAAGTTATAGCTAGGTTAGTGAAATTTTTTGGAGGATCGGAGTGGACCCACATGCCCTCTACCCACACAAGGGTCCAGGGTTACACTTCTATATTGTTGAAGACACCGCTGTTGGATTGTTAAATTTTACAGATAATCCTTCTAGGGTGAGGGAGGCGGTTCTCATTTGAATGTGAATGTTGCCACTTTTCATAAATACCTAGTGAAATACAGTTGTGGTGTAAAAAATGACACTTTTGTGTAAAAAATGGTTGCACGAGGGCAATTTGAATCTGATGCAAAGGCCCTTACAGGTTGTCTGATTAATCTATGAACACATGACTGTTGGGAAGTGATGACGAACGAGGAGTTCAGAAATCATCAATCTCATATTGAATAAAAACAGTTGGAAACCTCTCTCTCCCTCCCTCTCTCTCTCTCTCTCTCACACACACACATTTTAAGAGGCACATGCCCCCCTACTCCTTTGTAACCCGTAGCTCACGGGCTACGCCGCCAAGGTGTCATCTAGAGGCGTTCGATATGTCTTTTATCGGCATACAGATAAACTACATACATATCAAGCTTCATCGACGATATTTCATCAACCAGAGGCAGAAAGGCATCCGACCATGGTCCCTTGATTTTGTTTCTCATCGTTGCGCCATCCTCAGCGCCCCCACTCCAGGACGACTCCCTCGTGTAACCTCAAAAAGGGCCAGCGTGCGTCAGTGCAGACCTACCAGCCTGCTAGAGGTTTCATCTAGATGCAAAAGAGATCGATAAGCACATGTATCATAACACGTAATTAATGTTGGTTATCCGCTAAGGTAACATGTTCCAAGAACATGTGTCTGGGTCTCTATGGCCTTAAGTGAAAATGTTAAACATAAGATTCTATGATTGCTTGATTTCTCATCTCGTTGCTTTCATTGCCAATTGTTTGCTTCTCGGTTCTTTCGTCGCTTGATTTCAGAGTTTGAATAGCAGAGAGCTGAAGGCGCAAGCCCGTCCGCTCCTCTCCGTATTTCAGCCGGCGTGGCCACCCCTGAAGTTAAACACATCGCTAGATTTTTTTTTTCTTTTTTTGAGAATCACATCGCTAGTGGACGGCGTGGCTGCCTTCAGAAACCGACGCGTTGCTGGCTCCTCCTACTTAGGTCAGTTGGTGATGCCGGGCCATCGGCTGTGTCGCGCCACTGGCCTCGCGTCAACCAGCCCTGCCCAGTCGCCCTTCTCACCGAGCGTGGGCCGCATCATCTCTGTTGCGCTAGTAGTGGCCTTCTTGCAGGACCTCTTCTAGATGTGCGTTATCCAGGACATCGACGTCCTGTGGGCCGTCATGCTGCGAGGAAGACTGGTGGCTGGGCATCCTTTCAGAGCGACCATGTTCATCAATCGACGACCTCGACGAAGACGACCCACGGGCCGTGCCCCTCACTGATGCAGAGCAGAGTCGCACAGAGGTGGAAGCGAAGGAATGGGAGGGAGAGCGGGAGGGGGACATTGGGGGAAGGCCGGGTAGGGAGTCGAGCTGGATTGGGGAAGGTTGAGAAGAAATTTCGATACCTAGCCTTGGTTGCGGGGGAGATGGGGGAGGAGGCTGGGTCAGAGAGATCTCGCAGCCTTGGAGCTGTCCGAGCTAGACTGGCATGGAAACGAGGAGCAGCTAGAGGAGGCGATGGAGCTGTGGCGGACACCGCTTTGGGCTTTGTTCTTTGGTGTGCGGGAGTGAGAGTGAGCACGAGCGAAGAAGAAGGCCAGCTTTTAGGGCCAAAATCGAGCCGCGTGGCCTGCCTCCTGCCCGCGTGTCAGCAAGAGAAATCAAGCAGAGAGAGAAAAGAAAGGAAAAACAAAGAAAGAGGAGTCTGGGATGTGTCACGGGATCTTAAATAGCGAACTGGAGGTCGTTTTTGTTACGCCCGCAGGGATGTGTGACGGGTCCATGCTCAGGGCAGCTAAATTCATTAGTGTTTGCAAATTAATCTTCTCATCTATGTCCTCATAAAGAAAAATCTTCTCATCTATGGGCGCGGCGGAGCGCGCCTTTTTTTACCTAGTGCTTACATATGGAAAAACTTTAGATACAACTAAATTAATGCTTACCCGCAAAAAACTATGTGAATGCTTGGTCGCTCGATTATCTGTTGAAGCATCAGGCCACTGTATGGCGACTACCTTAGTTCTTTAATCTTTGTGACATGCATGAATGCATCGAAAGGAAGCCGCATTTGCTGGCGAGGACCAGCTGACTGGGAGCATGAAGAAGGCCGCCTTGGCAACAACAATGTTCATTGGGTGTGTGCAGCAAGGGCCAAGTACAAGGCCCATATAAACTCCGCCGTGGACCCAGCCCACTCGCTCAGGGCTTAAAGCGTTTAAAGCTGTGAGCCCATTCGTTCTTTAGTCATTTTCCTTCGTCGGGTATATTGTCAATTGTGTCATCTCGAAAATTGCTCAAAAAAAAAAAGTCATCTCGAAAAGAAAAGGTACGAATTGCCCGTGACTCATCAGCAAGCCACACAACACAAGCAGCACGTCAGCATGGAAAGGTACGTACTCCTAGATTTATTAAGTTAATAATATCCTTGCCACTGCACTGATCTAGTACGTCGATGCAAAGTCGGATCTTACATTTTGCCTTTGGAACTCGTCTCAACGTACGACGTTTGTTTCGTCTTGGACGATAAAGTTGATGAAATAAAAATTAATATTGATGATTGATACATAAAGGATCTAAACGCAGTCCGTAGAGTATGTCCAGGCGTTAATTAAGCCAATATTGAAATGAGTTATGAGTATTCATTCGAGTAGCAAAATGCCAAATGGCTCGAGAAGCGGCAACCGCGTGACAGCACGAATTTGACCTGGCCAGTTTTAATTACAATGATCCGGGCAGTGATTTAACCGTTTTGCAATTTGGCAAGGTATGGGCCGGCATGGCATGCATTTGCCCGCTCTTAATTTCCTGCGTCATGGTCCTGAGAGAACCTGGACGCGCGCCCCGTCCAGATACGCGCGCAATCCTCTGTGGACCCCATGCGTCTTCCCCCCTTTCCCGATGTGTGTACCTCTCCGTGCTTCTCTATTTTCACGCAAGAATCCATCGGTCTGCGAGAAACCCGCTCGTTCCGTCTCGGTTAGAGAGATCGCGTTCGTGCGCGCGTGTCGCGTTTTCTCGCTGCAGCGAAACAAAACATTTTGCGAGCGAGTGATTATCCATGTGGGCGCAACACACCACATGCGTCTTCACTCTCGAGTAGTACCAACCTCCGTTCACAAATACTTGGCAATTTTGACTTTTTCAATCACCTTTTGACCATTCGTCTTTTCTACAAATTTTTTTGCTGTTAGATGGAAACAAAATACATGCTTGAAGTATCTTTGGTTACAAATCTATTAATACAATTGTTAGCACCGGTAACTAGAAATTTAAAAAGTAATTGTCAGTCAAAACGTGAACAGTAAAAATCAATATTGCCAAGTATTTGTGAACGGAGGTTGGTACAATTTTCAGTCCTTTACATGACTCCTTTTTTTTTTTTTGAGAAACTTTACTTTTTTTTAGCATACTGAGAAACTTTACATTTGTTTTCAAAACCTCCCTTTCAAAGAACAAAAAAAAAATCTTGTAATTCGCCCTGACGCGTGTATGGTTCAGCTGAATTTAGGAGGATCCAGCCACGGCCAGGAGTTTCTTGCTGTTTATTTTCTCGGAAAAAATCATAGTACCTGCGTCTAGACGAGAATGACATGGCCAGGAAGACAACGAGTAATTCCGGCTGACGAGGTACACCTGTCACTTAGCTGGGACCGTTGTCTGTCTGTGACTAAACAAGTGTTCACAACTTACACGTGGTCTAATAGGTAAAACATACATTTTGCAGGTACAGAGAGTACATTTTTCTGTTTCTAAAAAAAACAATACATTTTGCATATGGTTGTACTAGTATTTGATTTTACACATATTCCTACATCGACTGTACAAGAAAGGATAAATTAAGCTCACTTATATGAGCCAGGAACGATGCTCCCACTCGTCCTTTGCAGGCATGAACTGGGCGGGGTCGTGCCGCTCGTCAGCTGTATCTCTTGCAAAGCAGCACGCGTGGCTGGCTTTGAAGGAAAGGAAGGCAAAAGTTGGAGTCATCAAGCTCCGTGCCGCCTCACTCCGGATTCCGGATCGAACAGACAACACAGGGACACATAAACAAACATGCTCCAACGGTCCAACCACCTGCATGAACCATGCGCGCGCGCCGGTCCGAGCTCTTTTTTTTTCCCTTTCTTTTTGAAATGGCGGGCACAATTGCATTTCTCATGAAAACTGCAAAAAAATTGTACTTGAAAATCTTTCGAAGGATCTTGTACGTACTTTGAAGATTACCGTCTCTTTTTTTTTTCACCTTGGATACTCCAGTTGGTGTGTGTGTGTGTGTGTGTGTGTGTGTGTGTTTTGGGAAGAACAATTGGTGTGTGGGTGATACCCGAATATTACCTGCCGTTCGTGCAGAGACGTCCAAAAGGTTTAGCAGATGTCACATGCTGACGGCGGTGGTTAGCACTTAGCACAGCTAATTTTGTAAAGGCAAGTTGGTCAGGACCAGACATTCCGTCAAGATGTCGCCATGGCCATGCAAGAAACCGCTGGATATTTCTGTCTGCTTGTCTATGACGAAGCAGGGCTGGCAAAGCGTACAGCACATGAACGCACGCATGGACGCATGGTTGTTGCAAAAAGAAAAAAAAACACGTTTCATTTCCTTTTCCTTCATGGGGTTCATTCTGGCAAACAAAACAATCTGCTTGCTGCAAGTGCTGAATTGCATAGGCGCCCGTCATGTGGATCCGATTATAAAACGCCACAAACTTAATTAATAATTAAACAAACGTCAGGTTGAGTCATGCGTTTTTGGTGGCGATTTGTAGCCAACGGAGCGGCGAAGTGCGCAGGTAGTGGGGTCATGCGTGAGCGAGCAGCAGCAGTAGAATTTGAATTTCTTTGCCGTGATGTTGATGTCGTGGACACTCTGGGTTGTTCCAGTCAGAGTCAGGTTCGACCTTTGACTTGCGCTAATTCCCTGGCATGCCTTTGTGGAAAAGTGACCATCCAAATGAATATACGGCTCGAATTTTTAATCTCAGAAAAAGGAGAAATTAAAGGGGGATTCCTATTCCCTTTTCATGCTCTAGATAACACGAATATAAGAATATTTCTCCCGTCATAATACAAGAATCCTTGGAAAATTTGAGAGGAAAATTTTGGACAATAATAATCAAGGCACCATGATAGTAAGAATCCAAGGAAATTTTGGGAGTAAAAATTTGGGCAACAATTATCAAGGCCTGAGAGTAAAAATTTGAGAGTAAGTACATTTTGGGTTCATTCGAAATGCAAGAATATGTCACAGTCATAAAGTTTTTTTGTCATTTGAAATGAAAATAAAATGAATGGTTGAGTTACTAGAAAGCACGCTTGCAAAAATCATTATAGCCGAGAGCAGATGCTCACGCCAACCATCTAAAAGGACAGGAACATGTTGACTTGCACTTGAATTTTCGTAAACTAATTTCCGCGCAGTCCATGTTTTAGGTGTTGACGGTGATGTGGATGTACTCCTACCAGCAACCAGCTAGAATTACGACGTTGGTGAAAACCTCGGCGTGGGAAAATTGAAATGCAAAATAAATTAAATAATGTCCCCAAAAATCACAACCACCATCCATTAATCCATAGCCACCCACAAATTGCTCCCACGAACCAGTGGTAGTAGGTGAAGCACGAAAAATATTTCCTTTTTGAGACGGAGGCTGAGAAAATTTCATGAGAAAATAAAAACAAACGGGAAACATAGCGAAAGAAAAAAAATAAAAGCGTTAGGTGAAGCGGGCCCCGCAACATGGGGGTTGGTGGCCGCAGGGTTGGTGAGGGAGGGCTACCGCCCAGAGGGTGGTGGTGGCCTTCCTGGCTTGTGGGTCCAGCCTGCCAGCGACAGGCCGGCGGTCACCTCACGTGCGCGGCTTGCACCGGGAAAGATACTTTCCTCACCGCGACGCAGGCGCACCCGCCTCGTGTGGGCCCGCCTCCCCAGATCCGGGCCCGGCGCGATCGCGGCTATAAATTGCGGCCCGGAGCATTCCCGAGACCCCGTGCCACACATCTTATCCTACCTCTACCTCCTCTGCCCGTCGCGCCCCCGAACAAACAGCAGCAGAGGTGAGCTCGCTCGTTTCTGGGTTCTGCGCCGTGTTCTTCTTCTCTTGTTTGTTGGCGGATTCGTGTTTCTTTTTCTCTTTTGCTACAGTATAATAGGTTCGTGCGCGTGCTTTCGTGTCGTTTTTGTGTTCGTTCGGCGGTACGGCCATTTCTTGGGTTGCTTGGATCTGGCTGGTGGTAGGAGCTGGTGGATCTGGTGTTGGTGTTGGGTTAATGGATGGTGATTCATCAATTCTCAGGATTTTGTAGATCTGGGGTCTTAATTGCTCGTTTACTGCTTAGAGAAATGAAAATATACTATTTTTCTTTAATCATCAGGTAGTCTCTGAATTTCTGAAATCCTGAGAGGGAGGTTTGGTGGGATGCAAGTCGGCTTACTGCTTTGATTATTGCCCGGTGTAGTAGTTCCCCGCTTAGATCTTAGAACCAATTTTTGTCAAGTGGTTAGAATAGATCTGAAGTCGTGGTCTCTCTGCAGTGATTTACTCTGTTTATCGGTCAATTTCCCAAAGGGGGGAATGAGAATTTTTCGATTGCTGATTGATTGTGTATTGATGAATTGTTTCTTTCCGCAGAGGTAGAATTTACCAGCAGCAGCAATGGCGTTGGAGAGCTTCCTGTTCACCTCCGAGTCCGTGAACGAGGGCCACCCCGACAAGCTGTGCGACCAGGTCTCGGACGCCGTCCTGGACGCGTGCCTGGCGCAGGACCCCGACAGCAAGGTGGCCTGCGAGACCTGCACCAAGACCAACATGGTGATGGTGTTCGGCGAGATCACCACCAAGGCCACGGTGGACTACGAGAAGATCGTGCGCGACACCTGCCGCAACATCGGCTTCGTCTCCGACGACGTGGGCCTGGACGCCGACCGCTGCAAGGTGCTCGTCAACATCGAGCAGCAGTCCCCCGACATCGCGCAGGGCGTGCACGGGCACTTCACCAAGCGCCCCGAGGAGATCGGCGCCGGCGACCAGGGCCACATGTTCGGGTACGCCACCGACGAGACCCCCGAGCTGATGCCGCTCAGCCACGTTCTCGCCACCAAGCTCGGCGCCAAGCTCACCGAGGTCCGCAAGAACGGCACCTGCGCCTGGCTCAGGCCCGACGGCAAGACCCAGGTCACCGTCGAGTACGTCAACGAGGGCGGCGCCATGGTCCCCGTCCGCGTGCACACCGTCCTCATCTCCACCCAGCACGACGAGACCGTCACCAACGACGAGATCGCCGCCGACCTCAAGGAGCACGTCATCAAGCCCGTCATCCCGGAGAAGTACCTCGACGAGAAGACCATCTTCCACCTCAACCCCTCGGGCCGCTTCGTCATCGGTGGCCCGCACGGCGACGCCGGCCTCACCGGCCGCAAGATCATCATCGACACCTACGGCGGGTGGGGAGCCCACGGCGGTGGCGCCTTCTCCGGCAAGGACCCCACCAAGGTCGACCGCAGCGGCGCCTACATCGCCAGGCAGGCCGCCAAGAGCATTGTCGCGGCTGGCCTCGCCCGCCGCTGCCTCGTGCAGGTGTCCTACGCCATCGGTGTCCCCGAGCCCCTGTCCGTGTTCGTTGACTCCTACGGCACCGGCACGATCCCCGACAAGGAGATCCTCAAGATTGTGAAGGAGAACTTCGACTTCAGGCCCGGCATGATCACCATCAACCTCGACCTCAAGAAGGGCGGCAACAGGTTCATCAAGACCGCCGCCTACGGCCACTTTGGCCGCGACGACCCTGACTTCACCTGGGAGGTGGTGAAGCCGCTCAAGTTCGACAAGGCGTCCGCTTAAGAAGGATATGTATGGTGGAAATGAGTGAGGACTACCTCTTCTTTTGCATTGCTGCTGCTTGGAGCTCCTGCTCCATGATGTGTGTTTGATCAGTCACTGGTTGCTGCTCAGTATCAGAAGAAGAAGAAGAACATGAAGAAGAAGAAGAAGAAGAAGGCTTCGGCAATTGCCGCGACAAGCCAGCCGCATAGAGATTGGTGTTTCGGTGTGGCAGCCAGGGTTATGCGCTGATCGTTACCCTTAATAGTTGTCGAGTCTTTGATCTGTACCTTTTTCTCTTTTCTTTTCACTTTTTGAGTCTGCCGAGAGATAGCAGTTTGCTCTATCATATCTTCTGTATTCTTTAGGTGTCTCCCGTGTAACACCGCATTGTCAATCAAAGGATCATACTCCTATGTCATACAAGCAAAAATATCTGTCCATCCCAACTCCCATTTCCTATGCTGATATATTGCAGTTGTTGACCTTTCAAGGCCATGAAAGGTAAAGGTTCCAATGACCTTTGATTGCTGTGACACGTAGTACACTTCAGACTGCAATTGGCAACTGGAAGGATTCGCTGGAATTTTGTCTGTTGTCGGTCCACAATTGGACAAGTTGAACTAGTGGTGGCTGATTGGAGCCAGCGAAATTGCTGAACTGTGAACTCTGTTCTCTTGCCACACAGCATCAATTAAAAACAGTATAACACAGATCCTGTACTCTACAGATTGTTGCAAGATCATGGCTCACGAGCCGGCAAGTTGAACCAGTGGTGATTGATTGGAGCCAACCAAATTTCTGTACTGCAATGAACTCTCTGTTTCTCCTCTTCCCGCCCACTGCCTGCCTCAGTCAATAACAGGGCAACACTAATCGTTTCATGCAGCAAGATCATGTCCACTGCTTTCTGCGGGGCAGGGGGGCTTGCGGGACTTGTGGCCGCTCACGGCGATCGACGGTCGTCGGCGACGAGCGGCGGTGGCGGGGTAGGCCTGGCTGCGGATCTGGCAAGCCAAGCACGTCCAGAAGTCGGCAAGTTGAACCAGTGGTTGGTGACTGATTGGAGCCAAGCCACAATTGCTAAACTGTGAACCCCGTTCTCTTCCCACACAGTACCTCCTCAATTAATAACAGGATAACACAGATCCTCCTGTACATTGCAACAACATGGTTCACAAGTCGGCAAGTTGAATCAGTGGGGAGTGGAGACTTTATTGGGAGCCAAATTGCAGCATTGTGAACTCTGTCCTTCTCTTTCGACAGTGTGTTCGCGTCAGTGAAGAACAGTGCGACACAAGATCGTTCCATGCAGCAAGATCATGGCACTGTTTTCTGCGGGTCGTGTCACTTATCGTGTGTAACGCGTGCAGGACTTTTGGCCGCCCATGGCGATGGACGGCGGTCGGCGACGAATGGGGGTGGTGGGGTTGGCCTGGCTGCCGATCTGGCAAGGCAATCACGCCACGTGAAGACAGTGGCAGGTGAACAACCGGGGCGTGGAGTGCGCGCCGCCGAGCTGTTGTATCCTGTATCCGTCGCGTCCTCGTCTGCGAGCGTACGGTCATTCTGCACTCTGCTCTTGTCGGTGATCCGACAACGGAGCTCTGTTGGTTTCCTCTCTGCCTGCCCACGGCCGTCAAAAAGATCATCCGCGCCGCCCGTGGCTGCTCTCGCGTCGGTTCATGGGATGGGCGGCCGATCCTGATCGGATCCAGTACTATCCATGAACAGTTTTGGTTCGATCTAACTCGTGTTGCTTTGCATATTGAATTGTGAAAAAAGTTGCCAAGTTGAAGATCTCGTGGAATAGCAGCCGTGCAAATACCACACTCTCTGTGTAATCTCGGTTTTAAATCGTGGTCAACTACTGAAGGAGAAGACGGCACACGTTCACTTACTTGGCCTCTTTTATTTCTTTTATGTTTCCCTTCGTGATTTTTTGAGTCAAGATAGGCACTTAAAACGAACTGGTTCGTCACAAAATCGTGGCTGGTCAAAAACAGTCAGCGTTGCCAAGACTGCGAGAGCAAAGAAGCCAGCAAGGCGGCAATGGATCCAGACGACGACGACTTTTGTCGAGCCGCTGGGGTGGTGGCGTGTTGATTCCACCGAGCCGTGGCACCATCACCGCTCCATGTCTACCCCACGATGAGCTCACTCATTAGTTCCGGCTGTAGGTCCATGTCCAACCGCTCACCCTCATAATTGTTGTTTTTCCTCTCGTGGGATTGATTTACTCTCAAGAAAAATACAAACATGATTGTCGTGCCTGGTACATAAACCGTATTCTAGTGCTAAGACGGGAAAATATCTGCTAGCTTCCATAACGCTAGGGAATATACCTTGCTTGCTTGCCCCTAAAAAAATATCTGACTTATGTAAGAGAGGAAGAAAAAAAAGAGCTTTAGAGGCGGGATTTGAATATCGGAGGGGGGCAAACATATATGAGTTGAGTGTCTTCTATAGCAGGGCCAAGCATGTAATCTATGAGTTGATTTTCTTTTATAGTAGGGACCAAGCACTACAAAATTGATCAAAATGTATACAAAAGGTAGGTGTTGAGGCCCGATCGCGAGAATCCTAAATTTGTTTCTTGTGAAATTCACGTCACATTCATGTGTTCAAAAAAAGAAGGGTCTTAGTGTAAATATTAGGATTTTGAGAGTGAATTTGCATAATGATTTGGGTTCAAAAATCTGATTTACCTCAAATTTCCCACCTGCATATTCTGTGTTGATACCCACTATTTCTTGTCTCTAGATATGTACCCCAACCTTCTCAAGTTTCTATCCAAATCTTAAGGTTGGGTTCTTCTTGTTTAAACTCTGAATTGAAACCAAAATACTTATGTCGAAACTAAAGCTGGTGAGCTCAAATTGAATGAGTGATGCAGTAGCAAGTTGCCTTTCAGCAAGCACAAGTTGTAAGAAAACTTCTATACATATAATTTGGGTCCCACATGGCACAAGTAGATCTTATAACAGACCATATAAAATGAACTAGGTGTGAGATCAGAGTATGATAAGGCCAAATTTTTATTTATGTTTTATTTAACATGTAGTAAGGCTGATTTAGCTTGTGAAATGGCCCGTGGGCCGAGCCCTTTTATCAAGCCTACGCATAAGTAAAACAAAAACAGTTTCGATGATTATTCATATACTTCTAACATGTCGAGCAACCTAGAACTCTATGCACTCCAACCATTACAATTGGCTTCTTGCCTTGTTTCTCTAGTTGAAACGTCACATGCAAACAATGATTTACTTTTTCACAAAGTAACATTATGTTTAGTAGTGAGAAGCTTATGTAGAATTCATGTATTTCTGCAAGATACAAAAGTGCCAAGTGGGAATGATATACTAAGAAAAGATGGTATCATGTTATTATATGAAGCAAAATTAATTCTAACGACATAATTATCAAGAACGTCCCCTTTTGCACCATCCTAGCGGTTATGTCTGTTAATATGGATTGTGATATAAAATGGATGAATGTGTGACTATCACAATCACTCTTTAGGGACATTCACTGAGCCCGTTTGGCGCAGCTTTATTGCATTTTGGCTTATGTACTTTACTACAGTATTTTCACTGTTTCAGCAGCCTACAAGCCAGAAAAAGCCTAAAAAAACGTGGCTTATTTTGGCTTATGCCTCTGTTGAACAATGTTTTCACCATAGCTACAGTACGAGAAAGGAGATAAGCCGGTGAGGCATAAGCCACTATAACCCGTGCCAAACGGCCCCTGACTGAGTTAGAAAAATTCGTACCAGGTTATGCATCTAGCTAGTCTGACAACTATTTGCAACAAAAATTAACAAATAAAACAGCTTTAAGTCTAGTTTTTAGTGGAAAGTTCCCCTCTTCTTGGTGGAGTACCACTTCTGAACTTTTTTTTTGCGAGGAAACTTCTGAACCTAATTGGGGGTTTCGGTAGGCATCTTTCTTGGTTCACAACGGATCAAAGTAAACCAACTGCTGCCGAAATTCCACAGGATGACAACTCGTTCTCCGTAGTAGTAGGAAGATGCCGACGCCACTTCGCGTACCTGGCACACGTCGTGCAGCAATTCGCATGAAAGAAAGGCAGCGCTTCGTGCGAAGCACAGGGAAAACGTTCCTGGCCACGATGACGACATGACGAGGAAGAAGAGAAGCAGCAGGAACGGAAAAGCAAGCACGCTAGTGGCGTCGGTTGGTGGGGTGCTGAACTAACCCGGAAAGGCGGCCACATGCAGAGCAAATTGAGCAATGTCAACACGAGGGCGCACACCCGGCCGGCGTCGGGCACTGGTGTTGACTCGTGACTTGACTGCGAGTGCAGCTCAACTCCCCGTCTGTCCGAGTCTGTGCAGGCAGCATCTTTCGTTTCGTTCTGTTCCGGAGAGCCTGCAACGCGTGACAACAGAGAACCGGGGTCTCAAAGGCAGAGGAGACCAAACAGAGCAAGGAGTTTGTGTTCTGCGCCAGACGTAGGATTTGCATGCTACAAGAGCGTAAGCCCTGTTTGAATATTTATCTTCTTCTTTTATCTATAAAAAGGCTACCATTAGTTTCTTTTCTTTTCTTTCTATGACTGCTTTGCAAAACTCTTGGTAACGAGAGATTTCAGTAAAATTTCCTGTGGTTAAACTTCCAGAGCATCTATATTACTATATATAGTTCCAAGCATTCCCATGGTACATGACTGGTAAACCGGACACCAAGGCGAGTAGGCGACAAGAAAGGAGATCTTAAGTCAATTTGGCCAAGGCAGTACTCGAAATTCTCTTTCTGAGTTCTGCAAGATTTCTTCACTGGATAGTAAAACAATTCCTTGGTTGAAAAGGGGAAAAATCTCTTCACAAAAAGAAGGGAAAAAATCTAAAACGCCCGTAAAGTCTACCTGTAGGTCTGTACAGGCTGCTAGCCTGTGCAGCAATTTACCCATTGCACAACATGATAGTATATATGCACAGTTGCAACGATCACGCTTCCTTATTTATCTGTTATGAGAAAAAAATATGTGATCAGTTTTGTTTACAAAATGATGAAGCTGCAGACTACCTTTACTACCTCTGATCATTTTTATAGTAGTTAGGGCAAACACTTAGTTCTAGTTTGAACTAAACACCTTCCTAACGACCATAAAAAATTTGGAGGGAGTAGTTCTTTACAACATGTCCGGTGGCAAATTGTTGAAAATCCTCAGCTAACACGATTCCATCGGACAGTGGTTGGTCAAAGGCTGAAACTGAATATACATTGAGAAAATGCCCATCCTGCCATCCCTTGCCTCACTGGCCTAAACTGCAGGTCATATTTCACTCACTGTTCAGCTGTTCTATCATAGCGTCAATCGGTAGTGATCCCAATGGCGCTGACGACTCCAAGCGTTTAAGCATGTCAAATTCAAAGTGTTCATCGTCGCTTAGATTAGGTGGTTGCTCAAACTGATCTTGGTTTCCAATCCCGCTTGTTTCAGATTCCCCGCTTGTTTCAGATTCATCGTCACTTAGAACTTCAGGATTCCCCTCACTGTTAGTCACAAGCAGAGCTGGAAAGGAGTGTTCTACAGCTTGAGATGTAATGCTGAATTCCTCGACCCTTGTAAGAAGTGAATCAGGTGTAAGATCCTTTGCTTCAGCATCATCCAGCAGCAATGCCAAAGATGAATCCACCGCACTCTTCCATAATTTAAACATTTTGGGTCCCAATACTTCTCTTATTGCAACTTGAGCGTTGTCATCGGTGGCTTCATCTGAATCTGTAAACAGTTAGCATTGCTTTGTTAATTCATGGCAGATGAAAAGCACCAGATAACTGGAGAAATTGTTCCCAAAAAAAAAAGGATAACTGGAGAAATTGGACTTGGACAAGTCGGAAGTGAGAAGGCAACTACTTCCACGCAACAAACATCAGGGAGTACTGATTAAATAGCAGAATCTAAGAAATATAATCGTCATACAAGTGACTTGTTTCTGGAGATTTCATATACATACCTGACGTACTCACATCAGATGACATTGCCAGATTTTTCTTTGGAACTTTTGGAACGAGGGTCAGAGGCTTTGAGTATCTGGACTTCCATTCTTTTCCTCTATACATTAGTATCTGCTCGTTATCAAATGATAAAAGAACACAAGGAACAAGATCCTGCATACATAGAAGCAAGCAATTTTAGCACCAAGAAGACGATATACACCGGATTAATTTCCATTATTTGTAACGATATGAAAACAGAGAAATTCATGGCGATGAAGAGTACCCTTAGTTTTGCTCCTATCTTTTTGTAGTCACTGGGATTCAACCCCTCACAGTCAATCTTGGCCATCTCATTTGCTTCAAAAGCATCACGAACATCCTTGACAAGACTGATATATATTCCATTTTTTGCTACAAGATAAGGGAGTACAAGATAAGTACATCAGCGATAGCATGGGTTTATTTCAATGTCTCCTTCAACAGAGTATGAAGCAAATAACATCTTTAATCTTGTATCACACATGTACAGTAGCACACGAGCATCTAGAAGATGATCCCTGCTTACCATCAAAATACAACATACAGGTCGAATACAAGTCTTACATTAGTCGGTAGCCATATTCCACATGTTTGCTACAAAATCGTAAATATGGATACAAGATAACAACAAAACAAGGAACCAGGTGTGGAAGGCCCATCCTTGACAGTTAAATCTGTATAGATGTTGTTGAGTTAGGTTTAAAAGGCATGGAGCTGAAGTGAACAAGATTCGGGTAACCACAAGGCAATGGCCTTTCCTACTTCGTTTTATATGTATACCACAAAAATGAAACCACAGGAAACAAAATAGACCAAACCTAATAAGGCGTCTTAGAACCATCGAGTATGGGGTTAACAATGGCCTGGGAACTTGGACATTTGTGTCGAATAAAAGTCCAATAACCAATATATCCATACCTAATTTACAAATTGGAAGCAGATCACGCCCCTTCTTTCTCATTTCATCTGCTTCTTCTTTTGTAAGTCCTTCTGGAGCCTCCTGTATGAGTTTTGGATAAACAGGAGTAGCGGGTTTCCAAAGCATTAGTGGATACCGAGGACGAGTGCGTGGGTCGTAATTTCTTCCTCGATATAGAAAAACAACACCACCAACTCGATGAATGACCTTTCCACCTGATTTTTCCTGCACAAGTGTAATATAAGTCTAGATGCTTATCTTGTTGGATCAGAAAAATACAAGAACATACATAACAACGGAGTTCTTGTTCCATGTGATACTAACAAGTATAGAACCCTAACAATGGACAGGTTTTCAAGAGTCATGAACTCGGACACGGATCTAACAAAAGATGTAAGTGTGTTTCATTAGCACATCCGTTGTATGCATTTTGCTACTACTGTCTTAGCCTCTTACATTACACGAACAAAGAAGAGAATAACATATAATCCTTTCATTAATGAAAAAAGGCCAAATATTATGGAATTTACCTTTTGTTGCATGGAAGATAGTTGCAAATAATTCTTAGTGCAGCATTACATTCAGGGATTACTTATAAGTCATTATGCAAGTTGGAAACAAAATATAAACGAACGTGCTGCATCTTTTTGATTCTCAACTGTGACACTGAAGTCTAATTCATTCGTATCCTTGGAGCTTGGACAATTTGGAAGCACCAAAACCGGTGTGTCTTTGATGGAGGCATGGAGCGTCTCCCAGCATTACAGCGGGGGAGGAACGTCGGTTATGGTCGATGGCAGGGGCGTGAGGGATATCCCTCGTGAGTGCCCAGCTGCAGAGTGAATAAGGGTGTTGCATGAATGGGTCGCTCCTTAGTTGTTAAAGGACGTGAATGCAACCTTTTTTACTTTGGGGTGTGGCGTGTATTGTATTGGGTTCTTATCCCACTTTCTTCTTAATATAATGAAGCGCAGCTCTCCTGCGTTTTCGAGAAAAAGATACTGGAAGTCTAATGGATACCATCTTATGGATGTGAAGTTCACATTCAAAAATTTTCAGTCTAGATTGTTCAAAAAAAAAAAGAAAAAAAAGAAAAAAGAAGATGATATCAAGTCAATTTAGCTTCATATCTAGGAGCAGCATGTCTAGCTGCCTATGATTCAAGATTGCACGCGTGAATGCAGATTTGCAAACTCATATACAGTTACAGACAACGAGAGATACCTCTAGGTGATAGCAGAGATTGTTCATATCGACAGTTGGAACGCCTCGGCATCGAACTTTGCAGATTTCCTGATGCCTCCAGTGACAATGTATCATTTCTAACATGTTGTGGGTCAATCCATCCCTTCCTACAGGAAATTGATATCCATCAACATTGTGACTTAGCTTTGGATAATCTTATCATGGAAAATAGCAAGTTGAGTAAAGCTTCAAGAGTAAATGTGATGTTTTGATACTTCAACTGAAATGAAACTAATCAATGGTTAATTGTTAGTAGTAAGTTGTTGTAACAATGTCAGATTCCACCTCTAGTATTACCTTTGCCTTCCATCTAGATCTTTCCTTCAAAAGCTTGCAGACCAAATGTTACAAAACACCTCTACCTAACTATTTGATTCTTCATTTGCAGGTAATGGAGAGACATTAAAATATTTAAACTACTCAATTGTAGCATACTCCTACTGTCACATGATACAAGAAATCGTGTAAGCATCTTTCACAATGCAAGTCCCTGTAAATGAAGTATAGTTACTGCAAAGTTTCCACGAAAACCTCTATTTTTAGCTGTGGAATATGTTCAGCAGTTGAAAGATTTCCGTTCGCAAGCAAAACAAAATCTTAATCTCCCAATGACCGCATCTTTTAATAAAGGCTTCTACCGGTTCAGTGTTAGTAGCCTTTTCAGGCTTGTTTAGAACGCTTGTTCTGGCTCAACTTAAAATTTAACTGTCAGGAGTTTCATTTCATATTTATTACGCAGATTATAAAACAACCACAAGAGGTGCTTAAATAATGCTGGCCTCTGCTGGATACTAGACACTATTACTGCAGTGACCAAAAGGGATGTTACCGTGCATTCTATATTCAAGGTAAATAGAACTATTTGAGCAAAGGATTAGCATTATTTTGCTTCAGAGTATCAGCATTTTTATGGAATCCATAGGATTCTTCTGCATGATGTCCAAGGAAGTGAATTCTTCATCAAGCGTCAAGTTCCAAATCAAAGTCAGAAGATTAAAAATTACATATCGATCTGCAGACACTATTTTTTAATTATGCATCAAGTATGCCATGTTCAGTGGATCTAGGAGCAGAGTAGGAAGGTCTGGTAGGTAGAAGGTAAGGAATGGGTGTCATGTATGCTGCACAACATTTGTCACCGTTTCTAACAAGCAACAGTGCTTTCCAGTTGAGGTAGTAGATAAATCTAGAAGATCAGCAAGCTATTTCAGGCATTCGTGAACCATTGGATCACATTTTCGACATGTTTCACATAATCTAAACCATAACCAGAGAAACCAGAAAACGCAATTGTTGCATCACTGTCACTGGAATATGTATTCTATCCTCAAATACTCCATATTTTGAGCATTGTCCCACTCCCACTACACTCCACACTGGCAATTTCCAGTTTGATCGCAATGTCTTGATGACGAATACAGCAATGGTAGTGCAGGCGTTACCAATGTTGAGCTGCCGGTTGTGCGAGATGTGGGGCTTGACGAGCGCGCGCACCTCGGCGCGGGTGAGCGGCTCCCCGAGCACCTCGTCGCGGGTCCTGCCGTCGCCGGGGCTCACCTTGGCCAGGTCCATCTGCCTCCTCCCCCTCACCTCCATCATGATCCCGTGCGCGCTCACCGTCGGCGGCGGCTCCTGCCCCAGCGGCGTGTGCAGCCGCACGCCGCGGCGCCGCGCCTTCTCCTCCTTGGTCAGCAGCGGCGCCTTGCCCGTCCACGGCCGCGGCATGGTCGGCGGCGCGAAGGGCAGGAACGCGGGCTCCCGGATGGCCAGCGGCGGCGCGCGGGGCGCCTCGGAGTAGCTGAACTGGAAGTCGAACGGCGCGCCGGGGAGGCGGAAGGAGAGGCCCGTGGGGCCCACGACGACGGCGCGCCCCGCTTCTGCGTCCGTGGGGTCCGCGGCGAGGAGCGCCTCGCCCTCGCCGGCGGCCGCGGCCGGAGGCACGGGCTTGCGGTACGAGGTGCGGAGGTGGGCCGCGCGGAAGGCGGGGTTGGTGGTGCTGCGGGGTCTTGGAGCCGGGTCTGTCTGTTGCCGTCCATGGGAAGGCTGCTCGTCGTGATTCTTGGGATAGCGGCGGCGAGTGGGGAGGGGCGGGAGGGGGACGGACCGGTGCTGGGGGTTGTGGCGGTTGGGGAGGGGAGGCGGCGGGGAAGAGAAGAGGTTGGCGCGGCCGGCGCGGGAGGAAGCTGGCCGCTGTGATGGCGGCGGCGGAGGCATGGCGGGAAGTGGTGTGGTAGCGGTGGCGGGGATGATGTGAAGACAGGAAGGAGATAACGAACAGATATTTCTTTGTTCCTGGTGACGTCCACAAAGTAACGGTACAATTAGTCATTTGATTTGAAAACCTTCAAGTTTTTGAAAAAAAATCAAAAGATTTGATAAGGCTTTGAGATTTTTTTCAGTAAAGATTAGTTCTCTGTACGAAGGCAAAGCATAATGATTGTCCCGACTACAATTTTTCTTTTGATACAAGATTCGAAAAGTCCATTTTCCTTGTAAGTTGTAACCTCTAATCTTTCTTCTGAAATTTCAAAATCTTCTTGGCCCGACTACACAAAGCATAAAGATTGTTCACGTGTTTAGGTATATGTTCTACAAAAATCTTTTTGGCCCAGAAAGCAGAGGAGATTTAACTCTCGATCAAGATATGTGGTCTGAGAAAGGGTCATTATCTAACCAATCGGCAGAAATGATTACAAGGCAGTTTACTATGGAGGAGATAGAGAGTGCTCTGCAAGAAATGAAAACTAATACAGCCCCAGGCCCAGATGGGCTACCAGTGGGCTTCTTCAAGGCCTTTTGGCCTCAATTGAAGACTACAATCAAAGAAATGTTTGATAGTTTTTATAGAGGGGAGCTCAATGTACAAAGACTAAACTACGGTTTGATTTCTCTGATTCCTAAAGTTAAAGAGGCCAACAGCATTAAAATGTACAGACCAATCTGCCTGTTGGATGTGATTTTTAAGTGGATCACCAAAGTAATGGCTACGAGGTTAAGTGGGGTTGCGGATGAAGTGATAAGTGAGACTCAAACAGCCTTTATTCCTGGGAGGAACATTCTGGAAGGCATAGTGATTCTTCATGAGACTATGCATGAACTGAAAAGGAAGAAAGAGAGTGGGGTCATTCTGAAACTTGACTTCGAGAAGGCATATGACAAAATACAGTGGTCTTTCCTAACAGAGGTAATGGAAAAGAAAAACTTTCCAGCAAAATGGATAGAGTGGGTGAAACAAATAACCATCGGAGGCAAAGTGGGAATCAACTTGAATGGTGAACCTGGGAAATATTTCCAGACATATAAAGGGGTGAGACAAGGAGACCCACTGTCCCCCCTACTATTTAACCTTGCAGTTGATGCCCTAGCAACAATGATGGAGAAAGCAAACAGGCAGGCCTAATAAAAGGACTAGTACCACATCTGATAGAGGGAGGCGTAACCCATCTACAATATGCAGACGATACAATCGTTATGCTGAAGCTTGATGAGGAAAACTATAGTAAACACAAAGTTTCTTTTGTACTGTTTTGAGAACATGTCTGGCTTAAGGATAAATTACCAGAAAAGTGAAGTGTTTGTGCTGGGAGTAGAGAGGGAAGAACAGTGCAGGATAGCAAACCTACTAAACTGTAAAGTAGGAACACTTCCGATCAAATACTTGGGAGTGTTGGTCAGCAACACCAACTTGACAGTAAAGGACCTAAGCTATGTTTACCTCAAGGTGAGGAGAAGATTGCCATCTTGGCAGGGTGTGTATCTATCTTCAGGAGGAAAATCCATTCTAATGGAATCCTCACTAAGCTCTGTACCTATGTATACAATGGGCATTTATATGCTACAAGATGAAATCCACCAGTGTATGAATACAGATAGAGCAAATTTCTTCTGGCACACTGGGGACAAAAAGAAGTACCATATGCTCAAATGGGAGGTCTTAGCATCACCAAAGAGTGTGGTGGAATGGGGTTCACAAACACGAAGACAATGAATAGATGTTTACTGTCTAAATGGATTTTTAAGTTAGAGAGAGGTGACAAGAACATGTGCTGCAGACTACTTAGGAAAAAGTACCTACAGGGAAAAGGCTTCTTTAGCAGTTCATCTAAGGGGGGGTCGCAATTCTGGAAAGGCCTTCATACAGTGAAAGAAGACTGCCTTAAGGGTTTGAGATATGTGGTGGGGGATGGCAGGAAAGCCAGGTTCTGGTGGGATGTTTGGCTAGGAAACTGTCCTTTGAAAGTCCAATTTGCATCGCTTTTTAAAATATGCAGAGAGCAGAACCACACAGTGTGGGAGGTGTTGAATGGAGGGGATATCAATGTATCCTTTAGAAGATCATTTGGAGAGAATGAAAGATTAGAGTGGGATGAGCTAAGTGAAGCAATCACAAATGCTTCACTATCAGATAGGGAGGACTCAGTTACATGGGAGTTGGAAAAATCTGGGAAGTTTACAACATCATCTTTATACAGATTTCTTTCATTTGAGGGGGTGAAGAATACTAGATTGGTTGAAATGTGGCAAACAAAGCTACCTCTAAAATTAGAAACTTTCTATGGCTAGTATATCATGACAGAATCCAGTGTGGAGAGCAGTTGAAGAAGAAGAAGTGGAAAGGCGATGAGAGTTGTAAATTATGCCAACAAGTAGAGACGTCTGACCATATCATGTTCCAATGTCCCTTGGCAATCTATGCTTGGTGTTATATCTCGGAGAAATTGGGCTGGAACACTCGGCCAAACAACCTAACATCCTTTATCCAGGATTGCTTAAGCCCAGCAGGCAGTAGAGTGAACAAGTTCCTCCTGTTCCTACTGGGCACAATGTGTTGGTCTTTATGGCTGACTAGAAATGAGTGGGTCTTTCGGGATAAGCTGATCACAAATCCTTCTGCTGTCATTCATAGGTGCCTGGCGTTCATGCGTAGATGGAAGATTCTAAGCAAGGAGAAGGACCGAGAGGAGATCGAGAAGATGGTGGAGAAACTAAGTCGTCAAGATGGAGGGCAGGTGAATCAGCGACCGACGGTGGGAGTAGGATGATCGAGTAGTAGGTGTAAAGCTTTTCTATTGCACGTGTTTGCTTTGCTAATGTAATAGTCACTTAATCTAGTTAACTGTGTGCGCGGGGTAGCATCAGGATTAAATAGAGAGGGTGATGATGTGTGCGCTGCTTGTTCACATCCAGGCCTCCAGGCCTTGTAAAAACTTGTTTTGGTCTTGCTTGTAAGCTGGCAACCCCAGTAAACGCTATGCGCTTTCAATAAAGCGGGGCTAAGGCCTTTTGTCTAAAAAAAACACACAACCAGGTGAATGGTTAGTCGCAAAAAAAAAAATGTGGTTTTGACTTATGACTTATGAGGCATTGTTTGAAAAAGTTGGATACAGTCATCAGAGGCTACTATGATTAACAGTCACCAAAGATGGATACAGAGAAAGTGTAGCATGCATATTGGATAGAAGACGAAAGTTGTCGTGCAAAACTCAATCTTCCAAAATGTTACCAAGTTAATATAGCATCATTCCGGTTGCAGAAGGTTTCATTTTTTTTGCCCCAAAGGTCATGATTATGTGACGCCATATTCCTCTCCTCCTCTTCCTCCTCCTGCACCCCTGGTCGACGACCAAACAACATAATTCGACCAGACCAACTCCATTTCCACGATTTCAGAGTTGAATTCTGTATGCCAAACGGGCACTTAATTTGCAGGTTCTAGTAAAGTGTCACAGGACTGTGTCCTGTTATAAACAACTCATCCTTTGAATCCAAGGGACTATGTGTACATATATCTGTTGGATCAACAAACGTAACACTGGTGCTGCTACCAAGTGTGGTGTCTAATCACGATCACCTCGCCTAATGAAAACCAATGTCGCACATACGTTACCTACACAAAGTTTATATGAACCTGGGTCGTAGTACTGGTCATGTAGAGTAGGTGTGAAAACGGATCAGAGATCAGATATAGACATTAGTGCCTATCCCGTATCTATATCTACTATATAGAAGCAACTCACTAACATTCAATTATTGCTATAAAGCTGGATGCTCATGCTTCCACGTCATAAAACAAACTTGGCCCGTTAGATCATGCTCTGCATTGCATCCTGGCCGCTGTACATCAGCCTTTCCGTTTGCGACTCTCCGGCTTCCATCCAATATATTTCCTTCCTCACACGACTCTCTTTATTTCCTTGCTGCTGAACTGAATGACAATCACCCACCAACGTAAAGCTACCAGAAACTGCCGAAGGGGAGAGGTCTGCGGAAACTCCCACACTGAGCAATCATGCTCTCCGCTCTCCTCCCAAGTCCGCTCCTACATAACAAAGCGACGGACGACACCACCTTCTGTGTCATTGCCGTCGGGTTGCTACGAACTTGATGCTACTAATGCAGCCATGTTTCTCTATGCGCGGCCGTCCATATGCAATTCCTTGCAGTGTTTGTCTTCAACCACCACTGCCTCTCAGGTGATGTTCGCTGGAACATCATATGCACCTTTTGTCTTGATTTAGCTCCTACGCTGCTCATACGTCTGCTTATGTAATATTTCCATATCCCGGCAATGATGTTTGATTCTTTCGATTTCTCGGCCAATTGTCCGGGTGTTCTATCCTCTCACCACTCTGTACAAATTGACAATTTACTAATATTCTCCTAAGGTAGCTAACTCAAGTGCAGCCAGTCATTTTCAGAGGCTAGCTGTTCGGATCGACGCCCTTGCCCGCGCCAGTCAATGCTACTAATATGCTTATGTAATATTTCCATATCCCGGCAATGATGTTTGATGCTCTCATTGAACTTTGTCTCACCCACGTACGCCCCTGCAGCACCGCAGTTCATTTTATCGCCTATGCATGGGCGACGAAATCGGCCGACAGCGTGTGCAGGACAGCCAAGATTTCGTGAGGTGGGTTACGTCTGAATCCAAAGCGACTTCAGTTTGCTATCCCAGTCATTTCTCAACTCGGTTTCATGTCCAGAGCATTTGCATCAGTCTACACATTCATCATATACAGAATCATACAAACTGATGGTATTTCTGACGTACCAACATGCAAGTTCAGCATACATGATTGGGTGCCATGAAGTTAGTGTTCATTGGTTGTATGGCAGATGTTCTTTTATCTTCGGTAAAAGTCTCATCATATCAAATTTGTGACCTTTAGGCAGCTTCTTTATGAGAAAACTTGGTTATTGGCAAAATTAGTATCACACCTGCTATTTTTAACCATCTTTATCTCACAATCAGTCAAGCTCCCATTTGTTTCGTTCATCCGCCATTCACTGTATTATTTCCTAAATTCCCGCAGCAACGCGCGGGGAATTCACCTAGTCATATATTACATTTTTTTACTCGAATATGAAGTCGGAGCATGATACTACAGGATAATTATTTCTACATTCCATACCATGTCCTATATTTTTTGTTCGGACTCGGAGTCGGACACGGATATTATTATATGGAGGTGTCTCCTTCTCATGTGATTGAGATTTTGCTAATCTCTCAGTCACTTTTTTTAGTCATTGGATTTTGATCCAACCACCCAAATTTTTCATTCACTTGTGAAAAAAAAGAAAATCTTTGGAAAAACGAAATTGTTCCACCTAAGAACTAATTGTTCCAGCAGAACAGTTTCATTGTTCCACCAATGCACTGTTATTGTTCCAGCAGTATGTTTTTATTGTTTTGAAAATGTGATAGAGATATAGGAAATCTCATTCAACTGAAAACTAGCAAATAGTTTGCAAGAATAAAGAATCAAAAGATAGAGAAGCAATTAGTGTGAGAAAGGACATATTAACCATTGATATACATGATCAAGATCATTTTGACTCTTATTTAAGTTAATCTCTCAATTTTAGACCATAATATTTGGTCTATAACCGTTATAAACTTCCTCATATCACATGATATTCGGATTCGGGACGAATACCAATCGTACCGTATCTTATCCCGCTGTTTATTTTTCGGACTCGGATTCAGACACGGATAGCATCGGATAATTATTGATGCATATTTGCCCATATTGATTTTGTGCGGATTCAGCACTCGATCAATCGGATTATCTGTCCTGTTTTCACCCCTAAAGTAGAGTACGTAGCAATCCATACGGGTACTGCAAAGATGAGGTAGCTATAGGTCATGTAATTATCTTGCAAGGAAGGTCACCTCACCATCGCTATCTGTCTAGCAATGCTTTGCCAGACGCAAAGGCAAGCAACCCGCTATTGAATGAACCATGCAAACGGCTGCACTAATGAACACCAAAAATGCGCATCCATCTAGCCTAAGGAATTTGACTTGTTGATCATGCATCGGCCTTAGTCGTTTCACAGATAGCACTTCACTTTGGAAGCAACGTCATGAGAGCTGAATATTTCCATGCATTTTAGTTTAACTTCTGATTAGTACACTTATGCATTTGTGCCTCTCTAATTATGATCATGAAAGTATATACATAGGAGAGGCACAAGAATTCATCCAATTAACAAGATAGAAAAAGAAGGTGTTGAAATTTTCTCTTCTCACACCCACCTAATTGACCTTACCCATCAAATTAATTAGCAACATCTAATATCTCCTGTTGATTTTACTTATCGATCCTCTTGGGAAGGTGGCTATTTTTTATATCGTGTATTGCCTTCTTGCCATGAACGATAAGCCAACACTACTAATGTGATGCCTTAACCCCAAACTACGTGCAGAGCACAATGTATGTTTACTTGTTCGTTTTAGGTAGAGTCCTCTGCCCATAATATTACTACTGATTATGCCGCATCTAACAACCATCTGTTGCAGCGTAGCCCGTGCAAGAAATTCCATTTGGATTTTCAAATTTAGTGCACATATGATTGAAGGTGCAGTCATTTTACAACTCAGTCTAGTAGTGTGTTTGAATGGATATATAACTGTCCCTCCTAAATACACATTTCAATTAGCCATGAATTTTCTTGCTATGATTTTAATATGATTTCTTTGACCTAAAACTATCAAAATGGCTTGCTAATGTTTCATTGCGTCAGGGGTCAACGAGGCGGACGTTTCTTCTATCAACTTTAAATAACCTTCTTGAAGCGGTCGAGGACTACTAGGTACAAGCCAAAGTCTATCAACACGGCTGGGTCCAATAAGTTAATCAATTCGACTTTTAGATGCTGCATTTGTAATATATTCATCATCCTTCAATCATATGTGCCAAAATGACCAAATCTATCTGATGAACAAGCACAAACAGAAACCCTGCATGTATAGCTTTAAGAAATGACACTGAGAAGAACATTTTGCTGGTTTAATCTTGCAATAACGAGGAAGGCATCAAGACATCCAATAAGTGTTTCTCAATGCAAGAAATTAAAATCATTGTGATTATTCTATACATGAACTTTCAGAGGCGACATTTTCCGCTCTATGCTTTTCCTATAAAACGATCTTGCTCAAAATTCAACTCCATCTTTACGAGTTAGTGCTAACTATTTAATTAGACAGCTCATGCAAGCGTTCTATACATTGTACTTGCAACTTCTAACGAAATACATCTGTTTATGTAGACAAGTTTGGAGAAGAACTTTACTTGACCGTTGTGAAGTGAAACTACCATTTGTTTGAAGGAGCTATATGCTTGAAACAAATTCATAATTTTCAAGCAAAGAAAAAAATGTGACCGTCCTAAATATTTGAATTACTTTTTAACCTCGTGAATTTCAGAGAACCCATAGCTTCAAAAATAACTTAGTGTTGCAACAAAATATACGAAGTAACATTAAATGAATGTAGAACAAGGATCTATAATGTGGGCAGAAAATGAATATAATATAGTTGAAAATCGCTCTCCATGAAGTGCCACATCATCCCAATGGAGGTGCAAAGCCACACCACAACTAGTTAATTGCATGTTGTCCGGGCTCAAATTATGTTTCGTGTAATTAATGAGAAAACGAGAGAGGTAGCTTCAAGGATTTACAGACGCATAATAGAAATTACAAGCGACTAGATCTGGTATACATGTGTAGCTACTTTTGAAACAAGGTCACACAAATTGCAAGCAAAGCCTAACATCGTAGTATAGCTTTCTAACTTCATTGCCTAACTAAAGAGACAAGAATGGGTGCTTCAAGGACACGGGACAAAAACTCTTTTTCAAAGAGGTACCAAAGGAGTTAGAGAGCATAATACTTATGTGAAAGTTATATCAAAGGTACCAAAACAAGTTTTGAGAAAAAGGTTAAAAAAACTCCCTAAATATGAAAAGTTTGTGGGAGAGAGTTTTTTTTTTAAAAAAAAGGACCGTTGCAGGATGTCGGGAGTGGTCCGCTACTTGCTCTACTGCCGGACACGCGCGAATCAGGTGGGCCCGAATTATGCTCCGTTGTAGGGAAAAACCGTTTCCCGCCAAAGTGAGACGAGAGAAAACGGTTGGATTGCTAGTGTGGTTGCTTAAAAATCGTGAAACCTAACCAAGGAATAATCAGCCTGTTCGGCAGGCTGTTTTACTGTAGCGGCTGCTGAAGAAATAATTGCGAACACTGTAGCGGCTGCTAAAGAAATAACTGGAACACTGTAGCTGCTGCATCGCAGCAGGCTGCCAGCCGAACAGGCTGAATGAGCAACATAAGAAATAGTTATCTATGAATATCAGCAGCATGAAAAAAGAAACATGAATGAAAATGTTAATGTGCACATTTATCATACACATTGGGAGAGGCCTATGCATTGTCCGCTGTAAAACATTGCACAGGAAAGCCAACATGTCGCCAGATCAGCAGTAGCATGTACAGGTGCGTGGCGCCAGGTCATACATGGCAAGAATAGCAAGAGCGGGCAGGCAGGGTTGGTTTCCAATTGGCGAGCGGTGGTGGAAGGCGAGGACGGTGGAATAATAAAACCGGAGGAAACGGCCGGGACGAGGCCACCAAGTACACCAGGCCAGGCAGAAAGAACATTCTTCCGAGCGGGGAGAAGGGGAAGGGCGGCGTCGACCAACACCGCGCCGTGCTCCTCCTTCGTCCCCTCCCTCCTCTTTCCCTCTTCCTGTCCAATCCTCCGTCCATCGACCCATCCCTTCGGATCGCATTGTTCTTGATCCGGTTCGATTCGATCCAGAGTTTTGAAGGCGACAGGTGCGTATTTCCTCTCTTTATTATCGAAACTTCTTTATTTGAAGAATGCTTTAATCTCGGGTGGTGAAATGATGAACTATGTCCGAATTTATCCGCTCCTTTCCTCCAAGATTTGGTTGGTCCGGTTTGTAGCCATCGGCTTTGGGGGAACCGTTCCTCGATCTCGCCGGGACATTAGATGGTAACCGTCCGTTCTTGGACGGGTGAAATGGAAGTTGCCGGAGAACGAGTCCCCTGTTTCATCGATTTTCTCCTTCCTGTTTTTCCAGTGATTGATGATGGTGTGATTCATCGCATATTCGTATGGCAATTGCTATTAATTTCATTATATTGTTGGTGCCGATCCTCTCTCCCTGAGTTTGCATGGACCGTCTCTGTTTTGGTTCTCCAGCCAAGATGCAAATGCTGCATCTGACAAATATTGATTGTCTGGAACCGTTATGAAATCAGTTGTTTTTAACGTCGAGACGTTATTATGAGTAGAGATGCAAGATACAAATGTGCCATGCGGTTTTATTCGATAACGAGTGATGTGGAAATGTGTGTTGTGGATGTGTCTTTGAAGGTCAAGGGGCGAGATGGGGTGCTTTTCTTGCTGCTGTGTGGCCGACGACGATGATGTTGGCAGGAGGAAGAAGAACGACGATCCCTATGTTCCTATTCCTACTCAAGGTTGCCAGTTCCTCCTTCCTGTTCTCTTTTTTATTATCACCTTTTGCACCACTGTTGCCTTGCAATGATTAGTCCAGATTCCACAAAGTGTGTTGAACTATTTCAATCTGTGATCAAACAGTTCTGTCTATTTGTCCTCCTCCAATGAATACTTGTTCGCTGTAACTGTAAATTTTTCTCGATGCATCAAAGCACAATTACTTCCTACTATAGTATTCTTATGATTTTCCTAGACTTTTCCAATTAAATAGAAAAAATAATAAATAGGTGAGGAGTGGTAGTTAGAACGGATTGATATTTCTGTGATATCAAATTTTTTTGTCCTCATTGCATTCATCTTTTTGTCAACAAATTTTATTTAGTAGAAGTCATCTGCTTAACAACTGTTACAAATTTAATATTCCTTTTTTTGCTAGCTAGATAATGTTACTCTGTTCCGAGCTTCATGCAAGTAGAATTATATAAATGATTGTCTTTTTCGTCCCCTAAATGTTTACTTTTCTGTCTTAGAAAGGTCGTTGTAGTTAACATAGTTTGATCCATTCTTGGGAATGAGATAGCTTTCACCTCTTTCCTCCCGAAATGTCGATTCATAAAGAAAACAAAAAGATAAGGGAGAAGTGATGATTATAGCTGATCAGACTTCTTGTTGCACCAATTCTGCAGTGTGACTGCCACCTATATGGGACCGTGGTACTTGGGGTTTAGTTGCACCCTGTGTCATAACAATCTTGTGCCCCTTAACAACCACATTATATTCGATCTTGAAGTGGGGACCTAAATTGTACTTTATTTTTCAGAATGTGCCTTTGTTGCGCTAACTGCCTACTCTGGAGCAGCTTACCTTATTGGAATCCTTATGTCAATTCTTCCCAATGCAGGTGGTAACTACGGATCAAGCCGGCCCCAAGCCCAACCCTATGCAATGCCCACAGTCAGAGCTCAGCCGATTGCAGTACCGGCCATTCCCCTGGAAGATCTAAAGGAAATTACAAGGAACTTCAGCAGTGATGCTCTTATCGGAGAGGGATCATATGCCAGAGTCTACTTTGGTGTGCTGAAAGACGGCAACAAGTCTGCGGTGAAGAGGCTTGACTCCAGCAAGCAGCCTGATAATGAATTCCTTGCACAGGTTCTGGCCACCCTTCCTTCTCTATACAGTGATTTCTCATTCAGGTGCCCCAGCTGCTCTGTTTCACTCATTTGTCATTTATTCTGCAGGTGTCGGCTGTCTCAAGAATGAAGCATGAGAATGTTCTCCAGCTCCTCGGATACTGCGCCGAAGGGAACATCCGCGTTCTTGCTTATGAGTACGCGCCAAGAGGCTCACTGCATGATATCCTCCACGGTACTGAGAAAGCCTTCTATTTTCGTTCATCGACTCTCAGAGTTTTGCACTGTGATTTCTTATGAATGCATCAACCTGTCCCTGTAAGCCCGTTTATGCTTGCTGAGTGGAGCTTATACGTGCCTGGTTCATGATCACAGGGAAAAAGGGTGTCAAGGGTGCCCAACCAGGGCCAACCCTGTCATGGATGCAGCGCGTGAGGATCGCCGTGAGTGCCGCAAAAGGGCTCGAGTTCCTCCACGAGAAGGCGGAGCCTCGCGTCGTCCACCGCGACATCAAATCCAGCAATGTGCTGCTCTTTGACAACGACATCGCGAAGATCGGCGACTTTGATGTCTCCAACCAGTCCCCTGACATGGCTGCGCGCCTTCACTCCACTCGTGTTCTTGGCACCTTTGGTTACCATGCACCAGAGTATGCATATATATATGCTTTCATCTTCATCTAGGCTTGGAAAACGTAATTTACTGTCTTACCTTTTGGTTCTTGGCTTCTTTCAGATATGCAATGACTGGACAGCTTAGCACAAAGAGCGACGTCTACAGCTTTGGAGTTGTGCTGCTAGAGCTTTTAACCGGTCGTAAGCCAGTCGATCACACACTGCCCCGAGGCCAGCAGAGCCTTGTAACATGGGTATGAGCCTTTTCATCCATCATGGAAATTGTCTCTGTTTGCGATAAACATGGAAGATAAGAAGCTAACAATAAGAAATTAAATTGTGATAAATGAAGGCTACACCAAGACTTAGTGAAGACAAGGTGAGGCAATGCGTGGATCCAAGGCTCGAAGGCGAATTCCCTCCCAAGGCTGTTGCCAAGGTATCAAAAATAAATTGCATGTCATCGTTGAATATTTTGTAGCATAGTATGTTGCCTAAATGAAATGATACGAATTGTCACTGCAAATTTTGCATGCTACCGTATTTTTTTACCAAATTGACATGTTAATTTCTTTCCACTTTCTACTAGATGGCTGCTGTGGCTGCCCTGTGCGTCCAGTACGAGGGGGAGTTCCGTCCCAACATGAGCATCGTCGTCAAGGCCCTGAGCCCCTTGCTGCACAGCCGGTCCCGCCCCTCCACCTCGGCCGCTGCCGCCGCCGCCGCCAACGAGGGACCTGGACTGTGAGGGCACCCTTCCTCCTCGCCGACGCCATGCCTGTGATGTTGATCGATCTTTTGACGTGACGGCATGGATCAGGAGTCAAGGACGACCTGGTGATGGCCAGTTCTGGTGTTTGAGCAGCCCCATCGATTTCCATGTGATCAGAGTTGCTCTGTTGTGACTGAAAGAGCTTGCCCCCTGTCTCCTCCCCTCCCTCTTGCTACCTTGTACATTTCCTTCCTGTGTGCCTTCTCAACCTCTAGAAAATGGTGAGCGATGGATGATACTTCTTGGTTGGTCGCATTTGGAATGAGAAAAGAAAAATCCAGCACTTGGCATCCAATTTCCAATGGCAGCAGTTGGGTTAATGTTCTTGCATGGTATCGTATGCGGAGATGCAAAACTTACACAGGATACATCATATATATATTACTCAAGAAACAACGGCAGCATCTAAACTTCCTTCTCTTTTTACAATCGAAAGGACTACTACACTCCGATATCAACACCAATTCTGGCAATGCCAAATTTCAAACAGATCCCGTAGTATAAGTAACCTCCAATATTTTGAAACAATACATTCTACATTTCAAAAAATAGGTTTAACATTTGTTATTTTTGGATATTCATCCCCTAGGCGGCTAGAGGACTCACTGAGAGCCCCTAGGGATTGAGTTATGCAATTAATAGTATGTGAAGGTTTTGATTTGGCTCTGCAAGAGAAGTAATCAGAAGTGAAGCCCAAAGAAAGATTGATTTATTTGGGGAAACCCTTTTGAGAGAAATAAAGGACGTACAAAGGCATATATATATATAGTGCAATGAGTAAGTCGCAAATTAATTATGCTGATGTTTCGCTTCTGTGTTCCAACTACGTAACGCTTCCTTACTTTGTTTATAGTCATTCATGACGATGCTTGACGAGTGTTAGAATTCAAGCAACAAAATGTATTGAGCGAGAGTATGTGCATGTAACTAGAAATGACATTGCTTAGCTTGTATAAGCCAAATTAGACGCTCTCAAGAAAATTGGAGCATGCAAGAGCCTCCCATATTAACCACCAGCTTCTTAGCAAAATTCGGATCATTAATCAACATTATCATTCACAAATTTAACTTCTGCTTGTATTCATAATGCTACAACTGTACACACTCTTAAAAACTTACATTAGCAATGTCAAGCTCACCGGTAAGTACATATAAATTTAGAAGTAGAAAAAAAACCAATACCTTCTCTACAAATAAATCATAAACCGTTAACAACAAAAAAAGGGGGGGGAAAGTAGATCTTTCTTGAGCTCTTGCGTATCCAAGCTTTAGAGCCTTGAGTTACCAATTCGTCAGCAATATAAAAAATGGAAGGAGTCGTCTGGTCCATTCGATGTGCCAAATAAATGTAATAGGAGCAATGCAGAGCGCTCACTTCGATGAGGATGCTTTGCTCCTGCTAGGTTTGGAATCTGGATTATCACTCTTTTCTGTATCAGAGTTGTCCCTCTGTGAATCCATTTCTGTGCTCCCTCCACGGTTGTGCCTAGATCGTCTGTCCTGCTTATGATAATATTTATTTTCAGTATGATAAGAATAAAGGTCGAGTAATAATATATAGAACTAAAGGCAAAAATGAAAAAGGTCTTCTAAAAGGTTAGTTGAAGCTTGCCAATGAATGAACTAAACACCGATAAATTTGTTTTATTTCCCTTTATTTAGTACTTACCCCACGAGGCATAGGATCATCTGACTCCAGCATTCGGACAACTTGACCCATCTTTGGTCTCTTTTCTGAATCCGGATCCACACACCTCAAAGCTGTTAAAAGTGCACGTTTAAGAGCTCTCGTCGAAGGTCGTGTCTCTATGGTGGGATCCACTACTTCCTCTGAGCGCCTGCTAGCAACCATCATTTTCAGCCAGTCAACCAGATTCACCTGTAAATGGCAAGATATCATGTTCAGTTATAAAAGTAGAAGATATTATTCCATGCCTTCATTAATTTCATGTCTTAATCAACGAAACAGTTGGAAGACCATATGAATCACATGTATAAATAAGACTATATGACCATCATGTACTGTAAGAAGTCAAACGAAACTGCCCACATTGCAGCCTAATCATGCTATACTGTTATTGCGTATTGCGGTCATATATTTATTAATAACGGTTACTTATGGAAGAAATAATTTTAGGCCGGTTTATCACAAAAGTAGGTGTTGTATGTTCGACTTCGCATTCACAAATGCACATTTGCTACTAGCTTTTCCTATTCAAGAATAGCCAGGTTGCATCATGCTTGGTAGGTAGATACATCCAAATAAGTTCGTGTGTCCAGTAACAGCAGCAAATCTAGCAGTTAAACAATATAAGCAGCCACAAATATCCTCATTTAATACCAAATGATATAATATACAATTCTAAACCGATTTAAGAATATCTTCCTTTTTTTCATTTCGCCATTCTTCCTGCTGTTATTTTCACAAAACATCCCGTTTTATTTCACAAATCCTTCTTGTTAGGAATAGAAAAAACCAAATCCCTAAGATACTTCCAGGTTTGAGTTAGGAATTTAAACATCCAATATTATGTCAAAAATCCTTCTTGTTTGGCACAAGCCAAGATTGGTGAAGTGCTAAACTTGTTAAGTAACAATGATATGCACAAATTAATTTAGACTATGAAAACATACTACATGATGATCGCTAAAGTTGAATTAGAGAATTCTTGAAGCAAAATCCGCTCGGCCATAACATATTATTAAGTTTTGGAGTCATAAGTCTGGCACGCATTAGGATGTTAAAATGTTTTATCGAATGGCATAGAAAGATGACCAAAAGCTTCAGACAAAACAAATACTGGATCTAGGGAGTAGGGAATACCATAAGTCTCTATGCCATTCACATAAAGCTATGTTCTGTCACGAATTATGAGATTCACAGGCAGCCACATACCAAATTATTAGGGACTAACTGTATATACAGAACAACTTCTAAGCTAACAGTAAGCATTGCAAATGCTAATAGAAATGAAATTCAACATTCAGCATCACATAAATTTAGTGAGATCCGAAGCATCTTAATGCCTGAATCTAAATCACATCTTGCAATCTAACAAAGGATATTGACCAACTTAGCAATACCTCATTTGACGGGCGACCATAGTCAACAGGATCCCTTCCTGTAATTGCCTCTAAGAGAACAACCCCGAAGCTGTAAATGTCACTCTTTTCGTTCAAGAGTCCAGTGTTTGCATACTCTGGCGCAACATACCTGCAATGAGTCAATGAAGCACCTCATGAGTCGTGACCTAGCAGTGACATAGTATAATGGGAATCTTGTTTGCAACTTAAGCAACATACCCAAATGTTCCCATAACCCGAGTGGTGACATGACTCTTTCCAGCACCAAGAAGCTTGGCTAAACCGAAGTCTGATACTTTGGACTCGAACTCATCGTCAATCAAAATATTGCTAGATTTGATATCACGATGCACGACTTTGGGTTCAATTGCCTCATGCAAGTAAGCAAGCCTGCAGACAGATGTCAAGCATATCACATAACAAAATTGATGGAAGGAAACATTATGCAATTTTGACAACGAATAAGGAATAAAGATATTATCTAGATCTATTGTAGCTCAATCTTAGATGTACTCAGTTCAATACTAACCGATGTTATCGTACAGTGGATTATACCTCCAAGTAGAAAAATATTGTGATTTGGAACCATTACAAAGGGACAATCAAAAGATGGTTTGAAAAGACAGTAAATAAGTGATACAATATAAAATAAAATGTACTTGCACTCACGCTTTTGCAGTCCCAAGAAGGATCTTTATGCGTGCCTCCCATGTAAGTGAACCACGATGACTCATGGCTCCATGAAGCCATTGCTCTAGGTTTCCGTTGTTCACATATTCATAGACTAGCATCCTGAAAATGTTACTTCAAATTAGGTATGATGTCGTCGAAGTATACATATTATTGCACCTATGTAAATTTGTAAACAGCATGTGGGGGCAAAAGAATCTTTTTGCTTGGTATCTAGCAGAGATATATGGCATGAATGATAGCATGGTGCAAGAGGAATATGAGACTAAATGACAGGATAGATTACCTTTGAGTACCCTCAACACAGTAACCTAGAAGCCGGACCAAGTTCTTGTGGCGAACGTGCCCAATAGCCTCAACTTCTACTCTGAATTCCTTCTCAGCCTGTCCTCTATGAATCCAGAAAACATAAGTTGGATAAATAAAAATGAATCAGAATGATCCTAAGGAAGGCAAGATGTGGCAAAGAATAAACAGGAACATCGAACTGTGAATAAGCCAAACTTACAGGTTATTAAGAAGCTTTTTGACAGCGACAGGAGATCCGTTGATGAGCTGGCCACGGTAAACGACACCATATCCACCCTCACCAATAATGTTGTCCTTTGAAAAGCGATTGGTAGCGAGTTCCAAATCTCTCAGGGTAAACCAGTGACCCCAACCAAGGTATGAGAACTCCGGCAGTCCAACAAGAGGTGAAGGAGCAGTTATCGCATGAGCTGAAGCTTGTCGAAATGTTCCTGAGCCCCCCTCATCAGCCGACTGGAAGCCTCCATCCTTGTCCATGTAACGGAACGACCCGGAGTTGCTCTCGTCACCACGCCTTGATTTGCTAACGCCCAATTGGACCATGACTTTGTCTGAATCCCGGTCGCTAGACTTGTCTTGGATCGTCATGATGACCCCATCATGCGCAACATAGTCGCTTGCCGGCACTTGCTCCACCCTCACCTCCTTGATTTCCTTGGAAATGGCAGGGATTTGCGTGATTGGGATATTGGCAGATGCCCGTCTAACCCTCTTCCTACTCTTGATGGTGAGCCACACGGTGGCGAAGAAAACCACCACCATGAAAGCTCCCAAGGCAATGCATATGACCTCCCATACTTTGAGATGCAAGGGGCCTGTCGGCGCGGAGAGATGATCTTTCAAAGTAGCAGGCGCTGCTGTAGGCGCCGACATGGTGGAACGCCAGCTCCCTGCTCCTGCAAATTCAGACGGACACGTTAGTGGCACATCTAGCCCAACAAATCACGCAATGCAGGAAACACCAACGAGCTTACAGCTCTCCTCGCCGTCGAAATGCAAGTGCAGGAACCTACATCCAAGGTACAGGCTTATAGAAAGGACGACTCCTGAACTAAATGGCAGCAATTAAGACTTGCTGCAGTACAACACAGTACACCATCTTGGGCTGGAAGGGAAGCAAAGACAAGAAGTTACTGCAGCTGTGCTCCAATCCAATGCTGTACAAGGGGTAATAAATTCCCGAGATGGCGATCACAGTACGGGTCGCGTACCGGCACACGCGAGGAACAACAGCTAGCACTTGCGGCTATGGTGGCAGCTGCGGCGAAGGTAACAAAAAGGATTATTTTTTTCCTCTCTTTCTTTTGATAATTAAACTGCACCCGCACCTCAATTTGGTCACAAGAAGTCCAATGGCGTCAACTAGCACCGATCTTACGCCCCCAAGAACAACAACAAGAAGAAGGAATAGCCTAACCAAACCATGGATGTGGGGAATGGATTTGGATTAGCAGGACACCGAAGCAGCACATAGAATCCTCACCAAAACGAATGTAGAGAAAAGGTGAGGGAAGCAGGGAGAGATTTGGATCTGGTTTACGACAAGGCCACCTCATAGAACAGAACAAGCGAACCAACCAAGATTCCAAGCAAGCAAGCATTCACTTACCAGCGGAACAAGAAACCAATCCGCGCCCGGCGGACGGATCTTCAGCCTACCACCTGAGGATCCAGCAGAGGCAGCGAGGAACCTCCCCGGCGGCGGCGGCGGCGGCGGCGGCGGCCTCCTGGCGCTGTGGGTTGTGCCTGCGCTGTCTCGACGAGGAGAGAGAGAGAGAGGAGGGAAAAAAAGGAAAGGAGGAAGGAGATATTGGTGGGATTGGAGCGGTAGGTAAGTGGTATCTGTGGAGTATTTCCGTCCTCGCTTTCGTTGTGAGCTTCTTCCTTCCGCCGAGAAAAAATAAAACGAAAATGGCGAGCAGAAGAAGCAGGAGTTGGTTGGTGCGAGCTGCCGCTGCTGCTCCTGTTTCCTTTTCGCTTGTTGCGTTGTGAAGGTAGTGGCGCTTAAGAATTGCTATGCTGAAAAAGGTGGCGGATTAGTGGAGGGAAGTGGGAAATTAGGGGCGAGGTTAAAAGCAGCAGGTGGTGGCGCGCCTTGTGACGTGGAGCTTCGGGTCGATGAACGGACCGAACGGCCAGCGAAGCATGTGCGACGCGTGAGAAAATGGCACGGGCCTGCCCGTCTTTTCCACGTCGCGCATCATGTTTTCTTTCTTCTCAACGTTCAGTAGTTCCTCTTCTTTCTATGAGGTGTGTGTGGTTCAGTTGCTTTTTTTTTAACTCTTGTATATTCAGTGCCGAAAGAAAGTTCCAATGTTTTGGTCATAAGAAATGTAGCTATATGAAATTCACTATCTAAAATATAGTCTCTAATGCATGCTATTTATTGTAAGAAAATAGCATTATACTGTATGTTTGTTTAGGCAAGAACAACTCTAAAATGAGCATTTCATTTTTCTTTTATGGGAGGACATCATTTATGGTACAGTTAGAGTGATAACGATGGATTGGAGAAAACTAAGGATAAAATGATTAGCCTTTTTGCAACCATGAGTTCTATGTACTACATCGAAGCAATAACAGTCGAAGAATATAGTGACAACTTCTTTCATTTGCTTTTCCACTTTCAGAAGAGAATACATGGAAAAAAAAATAAACACACACCTCATAGAAATGAGAGAAAGGCAAGGATAGCTCCACCTTTCTTTGAGGACAAATAATATATGCACTTTTGTTGCTTGTATCAGTGGTGAAAATGACAAACTTTCCTGCCAGTCAAAAAGGCACTATATGCCGGGCTCTTACTTCTAGCCAACCAAATCATAGCAGATAAACACTGTCTTGCACTTTTCCCAGGGGGCAATAAGCTAGTCTAATTGTACTTTAACCTGCAGGTGACTTGTCATCCTCCAAAGTGGCTTTCCCCCTCTTTTTTTTACGTAAACATGTATTGCCTTCTCGAAGAGATATGATGGTTTGGAGCCTTGTGCAAAACGAGTTGCTCGAGAATATAATCTACAGTATCTTCCAACATAACAGCATGGTGGTGGAGTGTTTCAGTCCAAACTAACTGCGCACCATCAAATTGGTTAGCCTGTCTGCTTTGCTAAAACGGTTGGAGATTTGATGCTCATATCTACAACGGAATTAGATTGGGCACCACAAATCTCTTACGATTAATTGATTATTATAGCTTCAACGGCCTTCGTTCCTAAGACGAGTCTCACCATGCATTGGCCCCCAACGTTTTGTAGCATGTGTATCATCAACATATGTATTCCGATTCTTCAAAATTTTCACTTTTATACTTATAGGGTAGAACTAGAGTTCAACAACTTTCATCCCATTTCCATAAGAAAGAATTGACTGTTAGGTAGCTGTAGGACTCACTTGCTCAGACGTTAAGCATTATTTTTTTTTAAGTCTAGGCAACCAAGGTATACATAATTCGAAAAAAAACCAAGGTATACATATCTCATATCAAAAAAAGATATTGTAGCCATTGAGAAATGACGTAGCAATCACACTCTCGTTTCATTCAGAGGAGGGATGGAGCTTATGCCCCCTCGAAAAAGAAAAATCGTAAGAATTCACCACACCACTAGAGCTATTACTTATTAGGTGGTCTCCGTAACGCCCGGTTGAAGTTTTGCAATTCCCTCGCCAAAACGCGACCCGCTGCTCAGCTCGTCTAACCCAAGGCCCATCGAAGCTAGCTGGCTGATGAGATCATGTCGTACGCAGCAAGCAAGCCTACTGTGTTATGCCCAAGGTCTGGGTGGCGTGATCAGGACACCCGACGGCGATCACCTGGCCGATCAACCTTGCAAATTAAAACACTGCCAAGACATGTGCGACGCCGGATCGCTAGCTACAATGACAGATACGGACGGTTTAATTTTCTAGTACTAGCTAGCTACAGGACGCGGCGACGGATCAGCTGCGCCGGACCCGCCCATCGATCCGAGGTAAACCGTGATTAGCCTTGATCGATCGATCTATGCAGATTAATTAATTAAGCAGATAAGCAGTGGCCGGCGGTTGGTAGTAGCTGCGGCGTCGCATGCAGCGGCCGCCTGCATTGCGTTTGTCCGCAAGCCAAGCCACGCACAGCAGACGCGCGGTCGGTTGTGTTGGTTGCTGGGTGCAGCAGCTGATCAGGCATATCTCCAATGAGGAGGAAGAAGAAGGTGCCAAATAAGGTGTATGCGGCGGCGTGGTGTGGGCCCGGCCGGCGGGTAACGCCGACGGATGCGGAGGTCGCTCGCACGGTGTGCCTTTGTCCTCGGGCTCCTCTGCAACGGCTTCTAATCAGAATCAGCCGATGGCGAAACGTCGCAACGATACGAGGAGGATGTTGTGATTATTTTGTTTAGATAAAGGAAATGATCGAATCCGGCTTTTTGATGCCAAGCGATGATTAACTACTTATTATCAAAGCAAGGCGCCGACGATCGCAAGCGGTGCTGCTGCTGCCGATGCGTGCTCGGCTGTGAATGCCGAAAATCCTCGGAGCGCAACTGGAGACCTGCGTGACAAAAAGGAGGGGTGAACATCAACTTTGAACCAGCTTCCTTTGTTGTTCACTGTTAGTCCATTAAATTCAAAGATCGAATACCAGAATAATGATCATCTGACTATGATAGCACGTGAGAGTGAGATGCGGGAGAAAATTAAGTGCTACTACTCAGGGTTTCGATAATCGACCGACCGAGCCGCGGAAACTGGACCTTTCGGTTTTGTCGAAAACCGTTCAAATTAAACAGGCCAAATTTTACCAAATAGTCAAACCAAGTCAAACCGGTGGAACCGGATGGCAACGATCCTTGTTACACTGACCAACTGCTCGCTCAACATTGTAACAATCCTTTTTTTTTTTGAGATTACACAGTACAACTCAGACACTCACAACGCACGCACACTCACCCCTATGAACACACGTACGCAAACCCTACCCCTATGAGCATCTTCGAAGACTGAGCCGGCAAATCCAGAGATACGAAGTCACCACTGGCGCCTCGCTGTCGACGGGAGCGTCGCCTACCACTGAAAGCACAAATGCCGTTAAATCCTTAGAAATTCGCTCCCACGGGGAGTCGAACCCAGGACCTGAGAGGTGTTACTCGGATGCCTTAACCACTAGGCCAAGACCCCTTTCACAACATTGTAACAATCCTATTGAGCTGTTATTAATAAAGTCCTCTCTTGCTCAAAAAGAAATAAGAAAATTGATGTCACGCTCAAATATTTTCAGGAGATTGTAGGATTTCACTGAAGCTATATATGCAAAGGCCCAATGGAATCGACGTAGCGCATCACGTCACGTGTAGCCATTTGTGGGACACGATCTTCTAAAAAAAAAATCTGTGGGATACGTGGAGTTTATTGTTGAAGTGTAGGTTTCAAGGTACGTGGAAAGATCGAGCGAATAAAACTGAGAGGCCAAAGCACGGAAAGCTACATACATGTAGTTTTTTTTTTTGTGTGTGTGTGGTTGTACATACATGTAGTTGTTGCCGCGTAATTTTCGCCATCTGCTATGTGCACGCTTTCGGCAGGGTTCATCAACTGGCTCATTTACGACGGCGTACGTACGTACTATACATGTTAGTCTATCATCATGGCTGATATCTCCGTACTTACGTGATCACGCGCTAGCGTGTGCAGCAGCTGGAGGACCACATCATGCAGTGATGCATGGGTTTATTGCAGATTAGCCCCATGTTTCGATCACACGGGAAGGGGATCCTGTTGCAGTGGGCACGACCCCTGCAACACAAAGGACATCCTTTCTGATATAGAAAGACGATTGATGATTTCAGTTTATTTTGGATATTGGAAGTGTGTTAGTTTTGAAATTAACTGACTAATAAATCCCCAATATAAAAACCTTCAAACCATGTTTACCAACGTTTCCAGACCACGGTTTTAAACAAGTTTAGGATGAGGATTTGCAATCAGAGAGTGGCAAGTTTCTGATCTCAAAAGAATGTATAAATCAGGTACCCCTTTGAGCTAATGCCCACGTAAGATCTATTAGGATAAATACTTTTATCCCTCGCAGAAAAAAAGGATAAATACTTTTATTATATCCAAGTTTTCTCTATTTATTTTAAAGTAACATAAATTTATATAGACACACTCTTTCAGGATTTTAGTCTCTTTTATACCAATTATTTAATCAATTTCTTTTAGAAATTGATTAATGGGCCTAGAAGATTAAGTCTGATAAGGCCCATGTGCCCATGAGGGGCTGGCCCATCGGGCTCGGACTTTAGCCCTGCAGCCTTCCCCTTCCCTTCCCCTCAGCCGCCCCCGCTCCTGTTCTTCTCCGGCAGCCGCTCCCGACCTTACCTGTGCCGCCGCCGCCGCCGTCCGCAGGAGCCGAAGATGGCGTCGTCGGCGTCGACCCTCGAGATCGAAGCCCGCGAGTACGTATAAACCCCTCTTTATCCTTTACCGACCAAGACCCCAACTAGGAAATAAGCTACCCAGGGATTCCCTAAACCCTACTAGGGTCCTTACGCGTGTTTCTTGAATCCTTCCGTCCGCCCAGGAGTATTTTTTTTTTGTTCCACTTCGGCCTCCCGATGGTAGCTTACAGTAAGCCAAGAAATCGAACAAATTGTGAAGCGCGAATTCCATACCTGTACCTTGAATTCATCTAAGAATCCCCCGGAGTGTCAGCAGTAGCTGCATACGTTAGAAGAAGGAAAATGAGCAAAATTTGTATTCTGTATTGCTTATTGTTGGATCCATGGGTGCAGTGTGGTGAAGATTGTGCTGCAGTTTTGCAAGGAGAACTCGCTGCACCAGACATTCCAGATTCTGCAGAATGAGTGCCAGGTCTCGCTCAATACCGTTGACAGCATCGACACCTTCATCGCCGACATCAATGCTGGGCGCTGGGACGCTGTGCTGCCCCAGGTCGCGCAGCTCAAGCTGCCGCGCAAGAAGCTCGAGGACCTCTACGAGCAGATTGTGCTGGAGATGGCCGAGCTCCGTGAGCTCGACACCGCCCGTGCCATCCTCCGCCAGACACAGGTCATGGGTGTCATGAAGCAGGAGCAACCTGAGCGCTACCTCCGCCTTGAGCACCTCCTTGTGCGCACATACTTTGACCCTGCTGAGGTTGGCAACATGCTCTTGCAGTATTGTTCTTGTTTGTGTTGTGTCTCCTCCTTGAGCTATCCTTAGTTCTGATATGCCAGATTGTTACTCCAACAGGTCTACCATGAATCCAAGGAGAAGCGCCGGGAGATGATTGCTCAAGGTGAGCTTGCTGGTTGCCTTACTTGTTAGGTGTTGGATTATTGTTTAATCTGTGTTTTGAGCATTCAATCAGTTCTTTCAGCAGTTGCAAATAAATCACAGGTTAGAGATGGCTTATTAGTTTGTAATAACTTCAAAGAGTTGCTCGTACTTGCTTCAACAATATAAGTTTTATCCTTTGTATCCTAATTCTTGACTATTATTATTTCATCAATTTCAGCTATTGCTTCTGAAGTCTCAGTAGTCCCACCATCTCGGCTTATGGCATTGATTGGTCAAGCTTTGAAATGGCAACAACACCAAGGTACCTTTTTTGCCCGCACTAGCAATTGGCTGCTACTATCTAATGCTTATACTCCTATATCTTATCATCACTGTTAGGAAATCACCCTGACATCCTCATGTTCTTTCGAATTGCATAGGACTGCTGCCTCCTGGCACACAGTTCGATTTATTCAGGGGAACTGCTGCGATGAAGCAAGACGAATTAGAGATGTACCCTTCTACTTTATCTCATCAAATAAAGGTGATTTTGTTTCTTTCGCTATTTGTTGTTTTTCCCTGCTACACTGCCCCCTTTTTACCTGATAACAAACATGAAACATTAGAGAACGGAAAACTTAAGTTGCTCTGTTCATAATTAGTTTCCAGCAATTTCAGAAGATAATAGGGATAACCTTCATGGCTACAAAATACCGACTTAATAGCGATTGTTGTGTCAGCTTAATGGGTTGGCTTTAACTTGTGATGACAGCTTTAAATTTTGAAGTAAGGTCATTATAAAATGGAGTAGAAAGGTAATTCAGTTGACCACTGAACACCTGCAGTGTACTTGCTTATTATCTATTATCCTTGATGAAGACGAACCAGCCTCAGATTAGATACAGTTTTGAGGTTTTTTTTTTTTACTTGCATACTGCATGAAGAAATAAAAACCACACGAAAGTGACAACACGAAAGTGACAATGGAATTTCTCTTATTATCCTTATTTTTTATACTACGAATTATAACATCGCATTATTCTTTCAGTTTGGGAAGAAAACTCATCCTGAATGTGCTCGATTTTCGCCTGATGGTCAGTACCTTGTTTCGTGCTCGGTAGATGGGATCATTGAAGTAAGTTTTCCTTTCTAATCTATCTTTGCATCTCAATCACTTTGGTGTAGTTTGACTGAAGGGCACTATTTTTTTTCAGGTCTGGGATTATATCAGTGGGAAGCTGAAAAAGGATCTTCAATATCAAGCGGACGTAAGCCTTTTGAGTTTTGTAGCTTCATACCTTGTCTGTTCCTACTTTATGAAATCGACAAGGATGCTAATTATTTTGCGTACTATCTTTGATGAACACTACAGGAAAGCTTTATGATGCACGATGATGCTGTGCTATGTGTTGATTTTAGTCGAGATTCTGAAATGCTAACATCTGGATCACAGGATGGAAAGATTAAGGTTCCATTGCTACTCTTTTATTTTCTGCTGTTCAGGAGAAATATTGTCCCTTGATGTTGCATTTTAGATATTGGGATCATATTATAATATAAAAAACTTATGTACTGCTTCTTGCAAGTTTATATTCATTGCTCATAAAGTTCCTTGCAAATTTGATTTCCAGATTGTTTACAGATTTTGCTATATACAAATCTTTTTTTTGTCTTGTAGCTCTGATCGACTAAGTTGGTGATGTGTATATTAATTTTGCATTGGTACAGTTTAATTATTTCTACATAGATGGCACATGTTCATTAAAAGTTTATCACAAGTACATGCTTGATCATTTACGAGTGTGTGTTAAGTTTTACAATCATATGGTAAATCAACAATAGTCAATAGTTGGTCAATATCCGACCAATCTAATTTGGTTAAAGTACATTATCTGTTGATATCTCACCACACTTAACATCTGCCTAATTTCTCGGTCCTTATATACTAGAGAAAAATTGTTACGAAGAACTTCATTCCTATTGATCTGCTCCCTTTCATCCATTTCCAGGTTTGGCGTATACGGACTGGCCAGTGCTTGCGGCGTCTTGAGCGTGCGCATTCAAAAGGTGTTACAAGTGTTACATTCTCACGTGACGGAACCCAGATACTGAGTACATCCTTTGATACTACCGCGAGGTTTTATATAACCATAAACTGCCTACCTATATTTACTGTTGAGATATCCTTCTTTATGCATTATTTGTTTCATTCTCTTGAAATAGAGAAGAGAAAGATGTTATTTGCCAGTCTGAGCAAGTTTCTTGCTTTTTTTTTTCCTCTTCGTTCTTCTGTTTGGTGATGCAGTTCTGTGATGATGCTAGTCAGTGTTACAGTTCTTATATGGGCCCTTTCATTTGGGTCGTTTTAAGATGATGCAGTTGTGAACACATTTTGTATCCCAACTTTTGAATTGCATTTTCAAAAAGTGTGCCTGTTTCAAGTAGAGTAAATATAGAAAACATGAAGTGTCTGCCGATCTGCTAATGGTTGATGGTAACCGTCTTTTCTTTACTTGAACTGGGAAAGCAGAAAGTAATTTTTCTCAAATTTTGATACTGGCATTGTGCTTTTCAAAGTATTCGCAGCCTTCATCTTCATTTTTATTAATGAGCTCGCTTTCGTATTGTTCGAACTTAAATAAAGACAGATTTAGATAGTGGCATAATAAATTCGAAAGGATCTCCCTATGTGGGTTTGAAATAAGTTGATCAAACAACCAGGTACTCTGTCTTGCCTATGCCCATTTTCCAGTTTCAGATTAGGGGTACTGAACCCTGGCCGTTAGCCTGGAAACTCTCTAAAACCATTTTCTGAGGGAGTTACTCATGAAATTGGTGCGGCGTGGGTTTGAGCCCCGGTGACTTACCATTTACTGGAGGCACTAACCAACTGAGCTATCCTGCAGTCTTTTTTCTGCAATCTCTACTGGATTGTTTTTTTTTTGTGTGCATTATCCTGTCTGTTTTTTTAGATCTTATTTTCTTTCTTTCTTTTCTTTTGGTTTGGGTTAAGAATTCAGTATCACGGATCCAGTTCTATGCAATTTCATTTCCTGAAGAGAAGTGAAGTCTAATCCTTCTCCTTTTATTTTGCAGAATACATGGCCTCAAGTCCGGAAAGATGCTGAAAGAATTCCGAGGTCATAATTCCTATGTGAATTATGCTATATTCACTACTGATGGTAGCCGTGTCATCACAGCTTCGAGTGATTGTACTGTCAAGGTGCTGATTGCCACATCTCGTATGTAAGGTTCAACTTCAAATGTTCATCAATTCACAGCTATTTGCTTGTATTGTTTCTCATTGTAGGTCTGGGATTCAAAAACAACAGATTGCTTGCACACTTTCAAGCCACCACCTCCTTTGAGGGTATTGATTTCTCATGCTGTCCACCTTTGACCATTCAACGTTGTATAGAATTTAATACTGATCACATTGTTGTCTGCAGGGAGGAGACGCATCTGTTAACTCGGTCCATTTATTTCCAAAAAATACTGATCACATTGTTGTCTGCAATAAGACTTCAGCAATATATATCATGACTTTACAAGGACAGGTATGTGATCTTCACATACTATTTTTTTGTTTGGCTTTCTCTGGAAAATGGAGAGCTGCATTGCAAAGTTCACTTCTATACCCCTCAGAACATATCTCACTGTCGTTCATCAGGTTATGGGTCTGCTATTTGGTCATTATGCTTGATGGATGATCTTATGCGTTATATCTTTACCTTCACTAATAATCTTACATCAAGAAACATTTTTCTTTTGCCTCGGAAAACTCATTTTCTCATAGTAATGGCATCCTGTGTTCATCTGATGGTCTGCCTCGGCTATGGTTGACATGAAATTTTGTTTCAGGTTGTAAAGAGTTTCTCATCTGGTAAAAAGGAAGGAGGAGATTTTGTTGCAGCTTCAGTTTCCCCAAAAGGCGAATGGATATATTGTGTCGGTGAAGACATGTGAGGATATCACTATAATTGATACTTAATGTTTTGGAACTTTCAGTTCATGCTTATTATATTGTTTTTTTATTGTTCAATGCAAATTGGAATTGTGTTTTGCAGGAACATGTACTGCTTTAGCTACCAATCTGGTAAACTGGAGCATCTAATGAAGGTCTGTACAAGCTCAACACATTTTTTTCTAACATTTTTGTGTCCCTAGTTGAGTTGCATCATGGTTATCCAAATGATAGTCCCAGGCTCTGACCGAGTGATCTGGATTTCACAGGTCCATGACAAGGATGTCATAGGCATTACACACCACCCTCACAGAAATCTGGTAGCCACCTACGCCGAAGATTGTACGATGAAAATATGGAAGCCCTGATTTTTCTCAAGTTTACTTCTTTATGAGGAGGCGGTAGTGGGCGTTGTTCTTAATTTTTGTAATGTAGAGAACTGCGAAGTGCATAATAGTTAATTATGTAGACCGTGGTCCTTCTGGAGCCATTTGTATTACCATTGTATCCTGTAGGACCTTAGGAATTGTTGAGTAGCTGATTATGATTCCTTTTTTTTTTTGACGTGCTCTATTTTATTTATTCGTATTTTTCTGTCTGTGTGCGCTGATTGAAAGAAGGTTGAAACATGTTTGTTTCGTTACGAGCAAGCTCAAGCAATTGAACACAATAAATGACGCTTGTGCCTCACAAGAGAGCTGATCAATTCATTGTTTGAGCAGAAGAGGTCTTAGACTGTAATTCTGTAAACAAGTGACATACTATTAGAAAGCTTTATATCTGGCACGAATGCAGAAACCCAAGCTGCGATTTGTGACTACACAGATGGAAACTGTTACATAGTCCTGGACCAACTGGTCATGCTACTTCTCTTCTTGATAATAATGTTACTGTTTGGAACCGAGTGTTCAGTCGTATTTTCTTCCACCAGCTGAATCAAAGGGATAACTGGCCGAAGGTCTCGTTCCTGTAGCTTCTCCCAACAACTTTTTTCTTGATGCTTCTTGCATTGATTTCCAATCGGTGGTAGGCGTGATGCCTTTTAATTTTTCTCCTTCCTACTCCCGCTCTCTCTCTCCTAAATCTTCCCATCTGCTACTCCACACTCCACGCACCTTCTTCCCTAAATCCATGGATCCAACACCAAATCCACCCCTTTCCCTTCCCAATAACCCATCTGATGAGCTCAATTTTGATTTCCAAAGCCTCAACATTTCCCATAAAGAAGAAATCGAAATCGATTTTGAGCATCAGCTTGAAGACTCACCTCCTTCACGGTTCAACCTCCTGTTCAAAGTTGGACCACCGGAAGGCAAAGTTTCTAGGAATATAACTCTGTTTATGTTTGAAAGAGCCATGAGAGCTGCCTGGGGCATCAGATTTCTTAAGGCTGAACAAGTTGCAGATAACATCTTCATGGCATATTTTAGATCAGAAGAAGATCAGAGATGGATATGGCAGAAGCAACCTTGGATTGCAGAAAGGGAGACTCTTCTGGTAGAGTGGGTTGATCCGAGTAGAAGCAGACCAATTGATTCCTACACGTTCAGGTATCTTCCTGTCAATGTGCATCTCTATGGTATACCAAAGCATTTGCGTTCTGTGGACCTGGTGGATAAAATCATTGAGAAAATCGGTGTGAAAGATAATTCTGTTGTTATGTCTGGCAATGCTATGTTCAGAATTCCAGAGTTTGTTATTGCTAGAATTGTTCTAGATGTTACTAAACCTCTTCTGGACAGTATCACTCTTAGTATCTCCAAGGACAGGAAAATTAAAGTGTTCATCCATTATGAAAAGCTTGTTAAGATTTGCAGCTTTTGTGGCCACTTGTTTCATAATGTGAATAGCTGCAACCAGAGGTTACAAATCCTTTGCAAACTTAATCCTGTTGAAGCAGTAAAAGTCCCAGAGGTAATCTATGGTCTATGGAGAACACAGGAAAGTGAAATTCCAGCAGAAGCGAGAATAGAAGAGACCAATGATAGGTCTCAGGATCCATATATTCAATCGCTCATGAATTTCTTTCAGAAAGGAGCATCATCTTCGGCCAAAGTAGATACTTCTATTGGCAAGGAAAAAGGAATATTTTCGAGCTATAGTAACAGTATGCAGTTGGTTCCCACTGCTGGACTTCAGTCAGCCTCATTCAATGCAACTATGTCAGGTGCAACAGAAGGTAGTGTTCTAGAGAAATGGGGACAGAACACTAGACAAGAATTTAAATCCGGTCAAGGTGTTCTCTCTCAGGCTCAACATGTCCAACATGGGGCCGGCATATTTGGTCATGGGCCTCCTTCATCAGCATTAATCAGTTCAGGGAACCAGGGGCAAAAGATCCAAGACCAGGTCCATCCTTGGCATATGCAAAATCCCTTTCCCTCTGATCATCAATGGCAAAGGCAGGTTAACCCATTCGTAGTCCAAGGTGCTGGTCAGCAGAACATGCAAGCTAACAATCAAGGCATAGGAAGGCATATTCAAGGCATGGGTACTTCTGACAATCAGTTTGGATCTTCTTCTCCTGATGATGTGAGCCTTTCTCAGCATATAAAGAATCAACAATCAGCTCCAGGTGATAAAATTCCCCTCTCATCCTCACATGTTAACACAACAGGGCCTCTACCTTTTCAACAACAATCCTTTGTAAAAACATCTCCTCTTCAGTCTGTTGTTCCTAAATCCTTGCACAATCATAATTACAACCGAAACCATAAGAGACAAGGATCACCGCTGCATCGCCCATCTTCTAAAAAACCCATGAGTCCTGCCCACCATATTAAATGCAGCTCCTTTTATCCACACTCTCCTAATCATTTTTCAAAATCCTCACATGAATTTTGTAATGTAGAAAACCAGTCAATCCCGGCAGCGAAACCAAAAAGGCGTGCTGGAGCTCAGAGCAGATGGGATCAAGGAACCAGTGCAGGAAATTTGGCTCTTGGTGATAATCAGGATCCTGGTGGAAACTGTGTTAGAACAGCTGGTACTATTGGAAACACATCTGAAGTATCTGATCTGATTCAAGATCAATTGCGTACTGAAGACCAACAAGCTTCAGCTATGTCTCTAGATGACGAAAGTCAGCATGATAACTCTTCTATTCCTGGTGGGGCTTTGGCGCCAGCCCTTAAGGCGCCACAGGAGCCATGAATCTTTTATCATGGAACTGCCGAGGGGTTGGTGGTTCCCTCCGCAGTTCTAAGATGTGCCACCTAAAAAGACTTATGCAATCTACTCATGCTAAGGTAATCTTTATCTCAGAAACCAAAACTAGTAAATTTTCTTCTAATAATCTAATAGATTACTTTTCTGTTCATGATAGTTACATAGTCCCTGCTGAAGGCATCTCTGGTGGTCTATGGCTTTTGTGGAATGATGAAGTGGAAGTTGTTGTTATCAGCTCCTGTCCTAACTATATTCTAGCTAAAGTAAAATCTAGGCAATCTAGTTTTAGTTTCAGACTTGTGTGTATGTATGGGGACCCTTATCATGTTAGGACGCAAGACATTTGGGCTGATGTGGTGAATTTTGTTAAAGTTGATAACAGCCCTCTCTTTTGTATGGGTGACCTTAATGAACTCTTAGATGCTAATGATAAGATTAGTTCTTCTGCTCCTAATTACAATCGTATTTCTTCTTTCCGTAATCTTATTAATAATTGTGGTCTTATTGATTTGGGTTATAATGGTCCAGCCTACACTTGGACAAACAAAAGATATTCCTCAAAACCTACTTTTGAGAGGCTGGACAGATGTCTTGCTAACTTTGAATGGTGCAGGCTCTTTCCTAATACAAACGTTTATCACCTCCCTCTTATTTATGGTGATCATGTTCCTATTTTAGCCATCCCTACTTCTAATAAGCCAAAGATGAAAAAAAACTTCAAGTTTGAAAATTGGTGGCTGCTGGAAAATGACTTCCAAGAGGTAAGTAAAGGTATCTGGAATAAGTTTGCTCATTTATCCTTTCATAAAAGATCGAAGCAGCTGGGTCATAATCTTAATGTTTGGTCTAAAAGAAATAAAAGCTCTTTGAAGTATCAATTGCAGCAGGTTGAAAATAGCATTGCTAATATTCAACGTCTTCCTCCTGCTGTCCAGAATCATGTTGTTGAAGAATCTTTATGCAGGGAGCATGCTAGAATTCAAAACAAGTTAACTGAATATTACATGCAGAGGTGCAAGAAAACTTGGATCACTCAAGGAGACAGGAACACCTCCTTCTTCCATAATAGTGTAATCAAAAGAAGAAGGAAGAATAAAATAAACTCTATTTCTACTCCTGATGGAACTATTGTGAGTAATAATGATGATATTGCAGCTTGCTTTATAAACTATTTTGTAGAGCTTTTCACTTCTTCTGTGCAGGATCAAGGTGATTTTCAAGGAGCCAGAGGAAGTAGTATTGAAGATGAAGGTCTATCTAATCCACCAACTAAAGATGAAATCTTGAACATTATAAAAAACATGAGAGGAAATGCTGCTCCCGGTCCCGATGGATTCAATGTCGCTTTTTATAGAGCTGTTTGGAATTGGATGGGAGATGATATATATAATATGGTAAGGGCCTTTTACGTCAATAAAAGCTTACCTGATTATCTTAAGAAAACTAATATAGTTCTTATCCCTAAAAAGTCTGTTTGTCTCTCGCCTCTTGATTATAGACCAATTAGTCTTTGTAATGTTATCTACAAAATAATCGCCAAGTCTTTAGCTCTCAAAATGCAGCGATATCTTCCAGATTGTATTAGTGATTCTCAATTTGCTTTTGTCAAGGGTAGAAGGATCTCTGAAAACATTGTTATAGCCCATGAAATCATTCACTCTTTTCATCAAAAGAAATGGGCTACCGGTGCTTTTATGCTTAAGTTAGACCTGGCCAAAGCTTTTGACAGGTTAGAATGGAGTTTTATTAAATATGCTCTAAGAAGAATTGGTTTTAATGATCATTTTATTGATCTCATCTCAGCGTGCATAGAATGGCCTAGTTTCTCTGTTATTATTAATGGCCAAGCTTATGGCTCTTTTAGAAGTTCGAGGGGCATAAGACAAGGGTGTCCTTTGTCTCCATATCTTTTTATTGCTGCGATTAATGAACTGACTTGCAGGTTAAGAGATGCAATATCAGATGGAAATCTTCAAGGAGTAATTTTAGCCCCGAACACTCCTCCCATCCACTCCTTGTTATTTGCAGATGATGTTTTGATCTGTGGGCAAGCAACCCTTCAGGAGGCAAAATGCATCAAAGGGATTCTAGAATCGTTTTGTGCAGATTCGGGCCAAACTCCAAACTGGAGCAAGTCTTCTATCATTTTCAGCGCTAACACTCCCTATGATATGCAGGATGCTATTAAAAATCTTTTTCAGGTTACGGAGATGGATCATAACTCCATGCACCTAGGCCATCCGCTTTTTACAGCTCACATTCCAAAATCCAAAGTTTATGCTTTTCTAAAAAATAAATTTAAATCAAAATTCAGTGACTGGAAGGCCAACACTATCTCTCATGCAGGGCGTTCAACTCTTATAAAATCTGTTCTTTCCTCTATTCCCATATATTACATGTCTCATGTCCTTCTCCCGAAACCATTGACTAAAGATCTTACTTCTATTATCAGACATTTTTGGTGGAAAGGAAATAATCCTGAACATAATAAGAAACCTCTTTGTCTCACAGCTTGGGATTATTTCTGCATTCCTAAAAGTGCAGGTGGTCTTGGCTTTAGAGATCTATCAACTTTGAACATGGCTTTGATTACAGGTTTAGCTTGGAGGATGATATCTAATCCTGATGCTTTATGGGCAAAAATCTTAAAAGGTAAGTATTTTCCCAATACTTCTTACTGGAAGGCAAATAATCGTGGAGCAAAATCTTGGACTTGGGACTCCATCCTTAAGGTAAGAAACATTCTTATCAAAGCTGTCCAGTGGCAATTATTTGATGGAAATATTTCCATATGGAATCAACCCTGGTGCCCCAACTGGAATCATATATATCATTATATTAAAGAGGAGGCTCTTGATCATGCTCTTCCTATCAAAGTTAATGAGCTTTGGCTCAGCAATCCAAGGAGATGGAATCAATCCCTCCTTGAATCCATTTTTAGTTCAGATTTTGTCAATCAAATCATGCAGGTTCCTTTGTTCCAATCTGATGGCCCTGATGTGTTAACATGGAAACCAAACAGAAAGGGGATCTGGACAGCTCAAAGTGCTTACAAATTAATTCACTCAGAAGAGATTGAAAAGAGGGTAAGTAAGTTAAACAGATCTTCTAATGCCATGTCCATCATTGACCTTAACTGGAAAAATAAGAGAATTTTACCCAGGGTTCAAATGTTTATTTGGAGATTGTTGACAAAAAATATTGCTAATGCTCAGCGTGTTCACAGAAGAATGAAAGATATCAGTTCTAAATGTTCACGCTGTTCTCTTCCAGAGAATGATGAGCATATTTTCTTTCATTGTACTTTTGCGAGAGCAGTCTGGTATGCTTCCCCTTTAGCAATTAAAACAGACTTGCTCTTTGGATCCTGTGCTGATATGCTTTTTAACATTTTCTCTTTTCTCAAGAACCTTGAAAAAAATATTGATCTTGTTTGTTATATTCTCTGGTTTATTTGGAAAGCTAGAAACAAGCACAGATTTCAAAATAAAGATGAATCTGTCCACTCTGTTATTTTTCAGGCTTCTGCAGCTCAAATTGCTCAATATGAGGCATATGAGGTTGAGAAGATTACTAATGGCCTCTCTTTGGAGCACCCTTTTTCAGATAATTCTGATCTGCAAAATTTTGCAAAATTTGATTTTGTTGCAGATTAGATGCTTCTTTTGTTGCAGGGAAAGAATCTGGTCTTAGCATTTTCATTTCGTTTCAGGGAGATCCTTTCCCTTGGTTGATCCAAATTCAAGCTTTAACCAGCCTTCCTGAATCCCCTTTGCATGCAGAAGCTTTGTTTCTTAGCATCTGGGTTGTTGAAAGGCTGGGCATTAAAGAATGTGATTTCATCACTGATAACTTGAGCCTGGTTTCCAGTTTCAATAGCCATGAGAAAATTCTCTGGATTGGCGCATCAGACATATCATGAGAGAGGTGGAATGCTTGAAGGAAAAAATTTCTATGCATTTCCACTACATTCCTAGAGAAAAAAAATTACATAGCAGACTCTCTTGCTAGGAATATTGTCTCTAATAAAAAGGAGAACATTATGTTCTCTTGTTCCAATTTGTATCATCAAAATGAGTGTCCTTTCAAAGTTGTTACTTGTATTTGGCCTGTTTGGGCTAAACTTTGTAATTTTTCATGCATTTGAATATATAGCCCTTTATGGGCGTGTTTCCTTCAAAAAAAAAAAAGGGATAACTGGCCTTGTTATCCAATCTCCATTCTGCTCATCAGTGGTCACCCTGCCTGCTTGCTACAGTACAGCTTCAAAACAATAAAATAAGTGGTACAAAAAAATTTATGAAACTCTGGCGAAATGGAAATGTATGCAACAGTACGCTGCAGTCCGTAAGCCCAAACCGAGAGAGAGAGAGAGAGAGAGAGAGAGAGAGAGAGAGAGAGAGAAGTATACGGTCGGGGGAGCCAGGGAAGAGGCAGTGCAGGGGAGGGAGCAACAACACCAGGTAGGTATCTTGCGCCCCACTCAAATCTCACAGCTCGCTTTGCAAGTAAACAGAAGGAAATTGTTGATGCCCCATCCCATGCTCTGCCTCATCCCTGTCTCTAATCACCTTCCTTCCCTCTCTAACCTTCTCTTTTATTTACTATATGTGTTTATTTACCCATCACAAACCTGCTGCCATTGCCGAGGCTAATGCCCATCATCACCAAAGTTAGAGATCTATATACACACGCAGGATCCAACGAGACTCTGCTCCTTGACTTGCCTGCGCAGAAGTGCAGTACAGAACAGTACTACCCGTCTACCCCTCTCTTTAGCAATGATTAGGAAGCTGCTGCCGTCCATCAGTGCAAAGCGAGTGGAGTGGAGTACACAACTGCTGGCCTGTTTCGTTAGTACAAACGCCTCGAAACGTACTGCACAGACCATGCAGCTCTGAGAGCTCACCAGTCACCACATCTCGGCTGCTCGTACGTACCGCAGCAGCAGTCGGTGTAGTACATCTTACCTTTGAAAACCCGTCAAGCTTGCTGACTTTGACAACGTGATCAATACAAATAACAGAGCTCGATTTGTTTCACTTCAACAGGTTGCTTTCTTGCAGGATCACGTCATAGTAAAAAAATGTCACCATCTTACCATCGAAATTCTTACACGGCAGATGGTGGTTGGCACAGCAACCAACCAATTGGTTAAATTAAGCTACCTCCAATTTCCCAACAAAATGTACCAAGGAATTGGAAACAGCATATTAGATAGAGCATACTCCAGATGCAAATACTTGGTGCAACGATTTCTAAATTAGTGCTACTGTCTTGGACTCGTGGTTACTGAATCACATCCCACCAAAACCTTCAACAATACACGACACAAAATTTTGACAAGGTAGAGACAGAAAGAAAGGCTATTTTGCCTCTCATCAAGCAAACCTCAAGGGCTGCTGCTCTATTGATCTCTTTCAACACTCTTGCCCCTGCCGGCATCCATATCTGACTTGTCAATCTTCATCTTCACCGCTGTCGTCATCGTCATATGCCACCAGAGAGCCCAGTGTGGTCTTGGTCTGATCTGGTGGCTTTTGATCGGCATCACGCCCATTTGAAGATGGCGGCTGCTTGGGAGCAGGTTTAGCTTCCGCATCAACCTTTGCTTTCTTGGCTTGCGGCTTCACAATTACTATATTTTTTAGGAGAGCAGGCTGGGTCCTCTTCGTAGGTGGCTTAGGTCTGCTATCCTGAAGATGGGTTTAGTTGAAAGTATATAATTCCGACTAGCATCATGATGAGCAAGTAATTCTGACTAGCAGGAAATGGCACCAAAGAATATGTGTGTTTGTTGTTAATACTGTCTTAAAACTATGACAAGAAACATGAGTCTTTCTTTTTGCATTTTTTCAAATAAAATACCTCGGGTCCGGAAACTGTGGGAACCTCAGGTTCAAGAGCAATATTGGACCGGGAAGCTACAGCCTCCTGAAAGCAAAAACAATTCATTAGGACAGTCATGTATGTGGCCTATATTTGGCAGACAAGAACAGATAGTCAATATCAGCGTTAGACGCTGTTTCTAGTAAAATTAATGCTGAAATTTACTTAAATTAGGAAGATCGAGAAAAAAGCTCTACAATTATTGTTCTCTGCGATTACATTTAGATGATACAAATCACACAACAAAAGTTTTCTATGTTGCAATCATATCCTTTTCAATTGGTTAATCTGATACAAATGATGCGGGCATGCACACCTCACAACATCTATGGCTTGGTAAGTGTTACGGATCAGATTGTTGTGATCATGCAAGGGGAAAAGAAAAGCTTCGTGTTTGATTGCAACTTAACTTGGAATATACAAAGACTGGCAGTAGTGAAAACAGAGGTTCACTGAAACACTTAATAATACATAAAGATTGCAGATAAATGCTCACATGGAAACTGCGGAGTTGTTCTGCCTCTTCACTGGCCACCTGTTGCTCATATTCCCTCCTTGACTGTGCCACAATAGAAGGAACTCAGATGTAGAAAAGAGTGTGGACTAGGAGTACAAGATACACCTAACACACTTAAAAGGCGATGTATTTTTGTCCGTAACTCTTATTTCACAGAAACAAGTAGAACTAACTTGGAGGATCATCAGCTAGTTACTGAAGCATTTGGTTTCAGAATATTTTCTTACTATTTAGAAGTTCAATACAATAATAACCAAAACGAAGAGAGATTATATTCAAGATTCATAATTAGGAAAAATGACTCCGTTTGAATTGAAAGTAAAGCAATTTTCTTGTTGTTCTCCTTCCAATACGAACTGAAAAATGTTTTCACGAAGAATAAAAGGTATGTTCCTATTTCATATACTGTTCACAAAGTTGTAACCCAAAAAAGTATGTAAATGATATCTTTATCCAGTTTTGCGGTATAAAGCACGTTACTTACTACCAGATTATGTGTTGTTAAATGATGTTGAGTCGCAATGCTCGGCAAACTTAATCAGTGCTTGAAGCTAAAAATTAAGAATGCATTAAACATATCATATAAGAACTTTTTGATCTTATGTGGATCTTGTAGGATATCCTGTCCCAGTATAGAATGTGCCTGAGGCTACTTGTATTGTGTGGCAACTACCTTCCACAAAATTTGAGATAGTTCAAAGCCCACATAAGGTGCCAAGATTGAAGGGTTAACATGAGGGCAACTCAAGTACTTAGGGTGCGTTTGGTAGCTTAGCTACCCAGAGCTACAGATCAGCTCAGCAAAATAGCCCCAGCCGGCAACTGCAAGCTTGCCTTGTTTAATATTTGGTTACTTTGCTGAGAAGCGTCACAAGAGTTTGCAGTTGAAAGAGAGTGGGATCGGCTCTCCCTCGAGGGCAATCTTTTTCTGGCCCCATGAGGCAAGGTAACCTGGCAAAGCAGTTGATTTTTTTTAGGTTCCAAGTGCCCGCCCTAGCCTAGCAAGGTTAGAACTTTTCTAGCCTGGATCCAAATGTACCCTTAGTTTTTTCTGGTCCTTGTTTTTATGTGTTAGTTTTCTTCAACTGGATGCAAGTATTGATAGAAGCGTTTTTAGCTCTTGTAGATAGAAGGAAGAGGATAAAGAACGATTGAGCAACACAAAGGTCTCAATAACAATATGCGTATGAAGCCTTGATATTATATCTATAGATCATGTCTAACACTGTAGTCATGTTGGAGAAAGAATACTTACGCAGGTGTTCACACAAAAATGCATCAGTGATCAAGAAAAATAAATCCTAATTCTGCTAATATTTCATCCCTAGCAATTTCAAGCACAAACTGTGATTTTCAATTTTCAAAGCTGATTGTCGAGCAACCATATATAAGGTATAAAATGCATATCGATGCCAATTTGTCAATAACGATGGGCAGCAATACACACCAGCAATTTCAAGCACAAACTGTGATTTTTCAATTTTCAAAGCTGACTGTCGAGCAAACATATATAAGGTATAAAATGCATACCGATGCCAATTTGTCAAGAAACTCTGTTTCATCCTCATCTAATGCTTTTGGAGGTCCTGAATCATATACATAACAATAAAGTCAGAATAATTTACGAAACTCTATCAAATACAAACATCAGGGCTGCACGCCCTGTGATTCACTCATCTCAGAAAGAAATGTCTGTGTGTCGATTAGCACTTTGATACGTATGTGTGGTGGTTGAGCTACAATTTAAACTTGTAGCTAGCACGACAAGATTGCCAACCTTTTTTGAGACTACATCGTCACGAGGAGTACTAACAGATAACTACACTAACCTAAATTACGGCAACTTGTCTGCATTGCACAAGCATACAACATAACATGGCACTGGGAGACATACTGTGCTTGAACCGTTCGTTGAACTCGGCATCCTTCTTCTCCTTGTTCTCCTGTAGGATCTGAAGATTGAATGACAAAAACTCGTATTAACTCCAAATCATCTTGGGGAGGAGGCCACTGTTCTAATGGGATTGAAGTAAAAATGTTGATGCAGTGGCGGCGGCGGCAAGAGAGATGTTGCCCGGGGCCCCGGTAGAAGAAGGGTGAGCTCACCTGGAAAAGAGGCTTGTCGCGCTGCGCGGTGCCGTCCTCCACCCGCTCCCCACGCGTCCGCTTCACCTCATCGAGCTGCAAATTCACCAAGCGCCAACAATTTCAGAGATTTTCTTCCTAGGTTTTGCCCCTTTCCGACTGTACACGCTGGGGCAGGCGGTAACCGAGCGAGCGAGCAATCCAGAGTTGGGAGTGAGGTTGTGGCCTTGCCTGATCCTCGGAGATGAAGTTAACGAGGCGGATGGTCGTTGGCGGCGGCGCCGCCTTGGAGCCCTGCGTCATCTCCTCCCCGCCCATTGCTCCGCCGCTGCTTCGTTCTACTTGTACAGTTTGACACCCGAACCGGATCCGAAACAAGATCAAACGGGTCGATAAGGTACGGGTTGGAATATTGGATTTACTAAAAATATTTCGATTCGTGCCCCTACCATGTCCTTCTCCGGCCGACACATTGGTAGCAACAAGTTCCATCCAAGGGTCATGCTTGAGAATACATCTTACACAGAAATGGACATGAATCAGTTGGAATAAAGAAAAACCTGTTTGCGAAATTTTGAACTCCGTGATTTACCATGATACTTTGGTTTCATCCAATGCTTCAGAGTTGAGATAAGTGCCCCAATTGATGTTAATGAGCGTAGCAAACACAGATAGACGTCATGGATGGAATAGATTTGCTCAGACACCATCAGGGCATGGGACTAGTATATACACACACACTACCTTGCGATGCTATTTTTGTGTGATCGCTTCAATACTTGCATCCTATTTTGGCAAAGCGGTGTCACCAACAGAAAATAAGGATGGAGTGAATTACTAGCACTGATCGCAAATATCTGATCTATGTCCCTTGAGCGTCTTCTGATTCTGTAATTCATGAATTTGGTGTGTTTAGATGATACCAAATTCATGGATTTCTGATGTCCATCCAACAACACATGATACATGTCGGCAACAATTGCGTTTGTTGTGTGTATTTCTGTTTTCTCTACAGGTGACACGGCTTTGGCATTAGCAAGCAGATATCATGCAAAATGTTAAAGTGAACACATAAGAGCGAGATGGATGATGAACAAATAGTTATTAGATGATTTCCAGCAACAGTTGCATGCTCAGATAGGGCGGGCACTCGATCTGAGCTCTGGAGTATTAGTAAAGAAATACTTAGTATGTAACAAATCTTGCGGATCCGGCCAATGACATGTTTAAATAACATAATAATAATATAGTTCGTTTATCAGTTTGTCAGAATGAAACGAGTTACAAAATAGCGGTACACGTGCTTGTTACTGAATTATAGAGAAAATATTTGGTTCCAAAAGAAATAGAAGGAACTACACATGGCACTACTGAAACACATTAACTTAGTGTTTCTTATCCTTAGACCTACCTACTGAAGTTAATTTACGATGTCGCTTCCCTTGCAGTTTTTGGACCGTAAAACTAAATCAATTTCCGGAATTGCTTGATCTAAAGATCAAAAGCGTCAGGGACGGCCACCGCTGGTTCCTCTCATCAGTTACCCCGTAACGGCGCACGAGAATGTCCGCCAGTTGACGATGAGCTATTGTATAAGCCGTCAACGTTCGTGCCCTGGAGACAGCCCTCCTCGACTCTGTAGCAGATCCTGGGGAAGCGTGCCGCCTTATAGACAATTACGATGGTCACCGCCAAGGCGTGCTTCAGCTGCCGCTCGTCCCCCATGGCCTGTCTCAGTTGCAAGCACACGGAGTGCCTGCCGCGTCGCATCCCGTCCAAGGCGCAGGTACTCCAGGTTGTCGATCCGGGGTTGGGCCAGTCCACGCCCCTTTTCAAGTACATCTACACGAAAACGAACATAAAAAATCAGCTACAATAAAGGGAAAGCCTTCCAATTTGCTTGTCAGATTTTGAACTCCGTGACTTACCATAGTCATTTTTTTTTTTTAAGGTAAAACGCCCAAAGGGCTTCATTTCATTTAAATACAAGTAACAGTACAGATTGTGACCCAAGAAGGCAGATTACATATTTTCTCTTGAAGAGGACAGCCTTCATTGTGCCTATAATTCATACATCTGAAAGTGACCTCTCCTCGACTAAGATCATGAGCATTCCTAGCTAAATAATCTGCAACAACATTTTGATCTCTAGGAATGTACTTAACAATGCTTTGAGTTTTGTCCAGAAAGGTAAAAATGTCTTCAGTAGCATGTATAATTCTCCAGTCCGGCAAACCTCCTCTTGGATTTTGAATGTAAGAGATAAGAGGTTGGCAATCCGAGACGAAATTGCAGTTAGTGACCTGCAAATCAGAACAGATTATTGCTCCAAGATTCATGCTCAATGCTTCAGCATGAATTGCAGATTGAGCAACATTTGTTTTAGCTTGAACTTGAAGAGACCACGGAATATGGTCACTTGAACTTGATATGAAGATTCCAAGTCCAGCATGGGGCCCTTGAAAGAAAGAAGCATCAGACCTGCAACAACATTAGAAAGAGAAGCATAGATTTCCCCCTTTTCAGAGCAGGGAAAGTATTTGCTTTTGATGTAGGTTTCTTCTTCAATTTCAAAAGCATCATATTGAGCTTTTTGAGCAGCTTTAGCTTGAGATATTACAGAGTGAATAGACCAGGATTTATTATTAAATCTGTGATCGTTCCTGGCCTTCCAAAGGAACCACAAAATGTAAAGGACAAGATCAGTTTGCTCATTCGAGATCAAATTTTGAAGCAGAAAATTTAAAATATAGGCACAAGAACCGTGAAGAGAACCTGTTTTTGATGCCCATAGGAGAATGAAACCAAACCGCTCTAGCAAAGTCACAATGAAAGAACAGGTGTTCGTCATTTTCAATATTTCCACATCTAGAGCAGAATTTGGAAATGGATTTTATTCTACTATTAACTCTTTTACCAGAAGCAATGTTCCTTGTAGCAAGTCTCCAAATGAACATCTGGACTCTAGGAAGAATCTTTTTATTCTTCCAGATGCTTTTGATAATGAAATGAGCATCATTAGAAAAATTCAAAGAACTCACCGTGGATTGAATATTGTCCTTATGAATGTGCTTGTAAGCGCTTTGAACTGTCCATTTACCTGACTTGTTTGGCTTCCATATGAGCTTGTCTTGACCATCTGATTGCGAGAGAGGAATTTGCACAACCTGCCTTACAAAATCTGAACTAAAAATAAAATTCAAAAGCTCTGTATTCCACCTTTTTGGATTAGGCAACCAAAGGTCAGAGACCTTAAAGCATGCAAGTCTCTAAAACCAAGTCCTCCAGCTCCTTTTGGGATACAGAATTTCTTCCATGCTGACAGACAGAGTGGTTTCTTACTATTATCAGGATTGTTTCCTCTCCACCAAAAGTGTCTGATGATACTTGTTAGATCAGCAATGAAGGCTTAGAAAATAAAACATGAGACATATAGTAAATGGGGATAGAAGAGAAGACTGATTTAATAAGAGTAGAGCGGCCTGAATGAGAAATACTATCAGCTTTCCAATCACTAAATTTAGCTTTGAATTTGTCCTTGAGGAAAGCATAAACTTTATTTTTTGGCAAATGTGAGAAGAAAAGAGGATGCCCAAGGTGTGTTGCATCACTGGACATGAAAGGAGCCTGAAATATAGAGGTAATACTATTACTAATAAGAGAAGGGGTATTAGCACTAAAGAGAATTGCAGATTTATTCCAATTAGGAGTTTGGCCAGAATCTAAACAGAACTCCTCTAGGATATGTTTAACTTCTTGGGCTTCTTGAATGGTGGCTTCACCACAAATAATAACATCATCTGCAAAGAGAAGAGAGTGAAAAGCTGGGATTGGTTTGTTAGTTTGACTCCAGAGACTCTCCCCTCTCGAGCGGCATCCTGCAACCTGCAAGTTAATTCATTTATTGCAATAATAAAAAGATAGGGAGACAACGGACACCCTTGTCGAATTCCTCTCGTACTTCTGAAGCTGCCAAAAGATTGACCATTTATTATAACAGAGAAAGTTGGATCTTCTATGCAAGCAGCGACCAAGTGAATAAAATGCTCATTAAAACCAATACGTCGCATAGCAAATTTAATAAAACTCCATTCAAGCCTGTCAAAAGCCTTAGCAAGATCAAGCTTAAGAAGAAAAGCATGTTTGTCCCAATTCTTAAGCTGAAAAGAATGAATGACTTCATGAGCAATGATAATATTCTCAGAAAATCTGCGCCCTTTAACAAAAGCATATTGAGAATCATTAATGCAAACTGGTAAGTGTGGCTCAATCTTCAGAGCAAGGATTTTAGCAATGATTTTGTAAGCCACATTACAAAGACTAATGGGCCTGTAATCTAAAGGAGAAGTACAATGGGCTTTTTTCGGAACTAGAACGATGTTAGTCTTTTTCAAACCTGGGGTGAGTCGTTTGTTGGAGAAGAAAGATTTGACTAGGTTGAGGATGTCATCTCCAATCCAGCTCCAAGAAAACCTGTAGAATTTCACATTTAATCCATCGGGGCCGGGGGCTGCATTGGCTCTCATCGAATTCAAGATTTCAAAAATTTCTTCTTTAGTTGGAATTCTCAGAAGGTTCTCATCTTCAATATGATTAGTAGAATAAACCTCTGAGAATGTGTTTGTTCCCTGCAGGTTAGACCTGAAAAGATCACCAAAATATTCAATAAAACATTCAGCTATATTTTCATCAGAAGTGACAGTTTTCCCTTGAGCATTAACAACAGAATTGATTCTATTCTTTCTTCTCCTTTTGATGACACTCCTGTGAAAGAAGGAGGTGTTTCTATCTCCCTTTACAATCCAATCCTTTTTGCACCGCTGCCTGTAATATTCAGAAATCTTATTTAGCGTGAGCTCATACTTATGAATTAAATCATCTTCCAAGGCAAAGTTTCGATTGGTAAAAGGTAAAGCTTGCAGGTTAGCAATTTCAGATTCAAAATGTTTAAGTTGATTGTTGAGAGAAGACTTGTTCTTTCTGGACCAAACTTGTAAATGGTGACCTAATTGCTTAGTTCTTTTGTGGAAGGGAAGATGGGAAAATTTGGACCAAATATCTTTGCTTACCTCATGGAAATCATTTTCATAGAGCCACCAATTTTCAAATTTAAAACTCCTTTTCTTGCGCTTAAGATTAGAGAGAGGAATGGCAAGAATAGGAGCATGATCACCAAACAAAAGAGGAAGATGATAGACATTAGTGTTAGGAAATAAATCACACCAAGCATGATTAGCCAAACACCTGTCCAATCTTTGAAAAGTAGCTTTCGAAGCTGATCTTCTATTGGTCCAGGTGTATGCAGGCCCGTTGTAACCAAGATCAATCAAACCACAATTATTAATGATGGAACCAAAAGAAGAAATCCTGCTACGATTAGGAGGCCTAAAACTTAATTTTTCATTAACATGCAACAACTCATTAAGGTCACCCATACAAAATAAGGGGCTATTATCACTATCAACAAAATCAGCCACTTCTGACCAAATAAAACTAGTATTGACATGATAAGGATCACCGTAAATACAAACTAATCTAAAGACTAAACCATGAGTAGAAGTAACAGTAGCTAAAATATAGTTAGGATTAGACTTGATTACATCTATGTTAACATCATCAGTCCATAAAAGCCACAAACCTCCTGATATGCCTTGAGCTGGAACGATGTAGCCTTTATGCACAGGAAAGGCACTAATTATATCAACAAGAGAGTATTTGTTAGTTTTTACCTCAGAGACGAAGATTATCTTAGCTCTGGTGGAAGTGATGAGCCTAGCAAGGTGTCGCATTCTAGAACTGTAGAGGGAGCCTTGCGTCCCTCGACAATTCCATGAGAGGAAATTCAGAGAGAAATTGGATAAGCCAGACAAGATGGCAGAAGATTGGGAGAGATTGTTGGAAGGAGGAGGGTAACAAGGCATCTCGCCTACATCCATTTCGGAAACGCAGTTTCAGAAAAATAAAAGCAAACAGACGATACGAGTGATGAGAGAGTAAAAGATTGGATTAGATGAACAAAAAAAAAGAAGAAAACTAGCAAGGCATGACGCCTACATCCATATAGGAACAAGAGAGACACTAGCTAAAAACAGAGATCAAACAAACTAGCGACTACTAAAAACAGAAACTAGAGAGCGAAGTAGATAGGGGGAAAGGTTACACTAGAGGGGAGCGTTGGGAAAGGATGAAGCAGCAAGAGAGAGCCAGCAGCGGGAGTTGAAAAAGGAATCGTAGCAAGCAAAACAGCAACAGAAGGCACCAAGATTGATAGCTAACTAGAAGCAGCCTGTAGGAGCCGCCCTCCTTGGAAAGAACCTAAGAACTCACATTTTGCCTCCCCTCGAAGCTTTGAATCTCCAGGAAAACAAACCAAACAAGGCCAAATCTGAGAAAGAGAGGAGCTTCAGTGCAATTGGATGTGATTTTTCAGTTCGAATCGGGAGAGCTAGATGGAAGGATTGAGGGAATCTGAAAGGGGGAAGATAGAGCTACAGTAGACAGAAGACGGTTCGAGAGACCTGCCGGCCGGCTCCCATAGTCATTTGGTTTCTTCCAATGCTTCAGAGTCCATATTGAGTGCCTCAATAGGTGTCATGAGTGTAGCAAACACAGATGGACCTCATAGATCGATTTGATAAAATCCATCTAAGCCATATGACTAGCATATATATACACACTACCTTGTGACCGCGAAATGGAAAATCATCCCAGAGCTATTGACACGTCATTCATTTATCATGTCTTCACTTTAATACTTGCATGCTATTTTGATTGCTACTAATGCCGAATCGTGTCTCTAGCAGAAAGTAAGGATGGAGTGAATTACCAGCAGCCTCAACAATTCAGTTTAATCAAAATTTCTGCGAAAAGATCTACTTACCTCCGTCCCAAAATAGCTGTCACATTTGACTTTTGATCATTCAATAGGTGTCATGAGTGTAGCAAACACAGATGGACCTCATAGATCGATTTGATAAAATCCATCTAAGCCATATGACTAGCATATATATACACACTACCTTGTGACCGCGAAATGGAAAATCATCCCAGAGCTATTGACACGTCATTCATTTATCATGTCTTCACTTTAATACTTGCATGCTATTTTGATTGCTACTAATGCCGAATCGTGTCTCTAGCAGAAAGTAAGGATGGAGTGAATTACCAGCAGCCTCAACAATTCAGTTTAATCAAAATTTCTGCGAAAAGATCTACTTACCTCCGTCCCAAAATAGCTGTCACATTTGACTTTTGATCATCACGTTTGACCATCCGTCTTATTCAAAAAATTTATGCGAATTGTAAAACAAACATGACATGATGAAACTATGTTTACTGAAAAAACATGCTATGAAAAATAAAAAACATTCACATAAAAATTTGGATAAGACATACGGTCAAATGTGATGTCTAAAAGTCAAAGGCGATAACTATTTTGGGACGGAGGGAGTAGACATACCAAAAGTGACTGCACATTCTGACGAGTGAGAGCTAAAGAAAACTATTGCACTAAAATAGGAGCTAATTGTTTACTTTGGACTGTGCTCATACACTACGGAGCTGTTTGTTTCGTGGAGGCTAAGGTACAAGACGTGCTACATGCGCCCAGGCCACTATACAATCTTCCCTGAGTGGCATACAGTTTCCCCATTCTTTTGCTTTCTCCTTGAGCGATCAGCAGTGTTTGTAGTACAACTTGGTATATTCCTCTACAATTTAACTCATTACTAACAATATTATTCCTTACAAACTTATCACCCATGGTTATAGTACTTCTGACCCAAATACATTACAAGTTTTTAACTTGTTGGCCATTTGGTATGAAACTGCGGGGAAACGTTAGAAGTCTTGTAGTGAGTGAAAAAGAGGCATGCACATAAACCCTGCATGTCGTCTCGCGAATTCGAGCGGAGTCCTGAAATTAGTTTTATAATTAAACTTTATTTGTAATCACAATATTTGTTGCAAAAACCCTCTAAAATTTAGACCCCATGCAACAAACACACCCAAATAGGGTTAATTAAGCAGTGATTAGACGATGGTTACTGTAGCATCACTGTAGCAAAACTTAGATTAATTAGGCTCATTAGATTCGTCACTCGATTTAGAGGGGGGGAGGTTCGTGACATAGGTTTTGTCATTAAATAAATAAAAATATTCTTAAATAGTAAGATTCTCTTTGATCTGACAGGTCTAAACTTTAGAGGGGGTGCAACGAACGCACCCATTAATATATATAGTAGTATGAGCAATGTTGTTGGAAGATAAAAGGGCCAAAATGCAATAAACAATGATCATGCATACGGCGGGGGGTATGATGCTACGCGGCACCAATGACACGCTTCCACTAGAACATTGAGTTCGCTATGCATCGCCAAATCATCAACAGAGGCTAAGACTGACTCCAAAAGGAGAGCCAGTTTTTAGATGCAAATAGACTACTGGCTCACATCTACAGTATTTTGCAACACATCAACGTGGCACCGTCTCCAACAGAGCATTGCATTTCCTTCGCCCAGCGCCGCCATCCGCCGCTTCATTCCACCGAGCACCTCGCGCGCATGGTCGTCATGGCTCCGCACGGCCTTGCCCATCCACCGGCGCGCGCCGCCTTGTGCTCCCACCCTGCCGCGGCCTGCACAGCTACGGCGGAGTTCGTCGACCTTGGAGCGGTCCTCCTAGACCTTGTCCTCCTGGGGGCGGAGGCGCTCCTGCCGGCGACGAACTCCTCCTCTGTGAGAGGAGGTAGTCCTTGACCCGCTCGAGCTTGAGGAGGAGGAGGAGGCACTTGGCGGGCGCCGGTGCGGCGACGTCGGCGACGAGGGCACCGGGGCGGGGGCCGCGGCGGCCCTTGGCTTGGGCTTGGAGAGCGACGCGGAGATGCCGCCGCCGGTGATGCGCACGCCGATGCGCTTCGACTTGAACCGCCAGACTTGGAGTCCATTTGCGCGGTCATGGCGTGGGTCTTCTTGGATCTAAGCGCCGCCGCTTGGACCGGGTCCGCCGTCACCGCGGACGCGATGGACATGGGCTGATGGGCGGTGGCCGTCGCTAGGTCCACGCGCGCCACGCCGCCGCGCCAGGACGGCAAGACAGGAGGTGGACGCACGCGAAGGAAGTGGAGGACGTCGTCCGGATGGGCGGCGGGTGTTGGCAGTCCTAAGGCCTAACAGAAATAAATCCGCAAGCGCACGGATACCGATGTAGCTTTCACCCCAAGAGTATTCCTAAGGTATCGAATCCACAGGGAACGAACAGTGTACTAAACTCGAGATCTATGTAGAAAATCCGTAAAAAGGGACACGCTAAGCAGGGGATTAATACAGTAAAAAGATAGTCCTCTGGCCAGATAATCTAATGCAAGATACTAAATAACTGAACAATGCGATAAGGGTTTTTTGATATCATCTACTTCGAGGCACGGCCGCCGCCAAGACACGCAACCCGAGAACTAGGTTCAATGTATCCGGTCAACGGACCGCGTCTAGGCCCTACACACTCAACCCGAACGTGGTGGACTACAGAGACCGGTGTAGCTGTCACCTACACTCGCGGCTACCACAACATCCCGTGGGGTTGAGGGCAACTCAGGATAAATCAAAGTATAAACACCACGTTTACACCTATCATTAATACCAGCAACTAGCAATTTCCTAGAGCTAGCACATGCAGTAAATAAGAAATACTTACTACACACCTGAATCCCATAGATAATAAAGAAGAAAACCTTACTTTATTGCTCAATAAATAGTACCTTACATGTTACCCGGCCTGGAAGACTATGGCGACTACTCCCAGGCGGAGTATAGACCCGAGGCACCGAGGAAACAAAACCCCGACATCTCCGGAGCTTCCGCCCTTCCTCCTCCTCTCACTCACTCTCTACTTCACTTATCAAAGTGTTTCTCTACTAAGGTGCGAGTTCTACCGTGGGAGCTACCACCTATTTATAGGCCTAAGTGAGGTAGAGTGGCGGTCACGACACGTCGGTAGTCGGTGAGGCGGTTTTGCCGAAAAGTCAGGCCGGCCGGCCTTCCACCTTGGCCGGCCGGCCATCCATTGTCCCGGATGGCCACCGCCTTCGCCGTGGACGTCCTAGATTGCCTCCCAAGGTCGGTTCTGAAGTTGGTTTTCGAGTGGGGGCGGCAGAAGTGCAGAAATCATCAAATTAAGGCCCAAAAGCCCACCCTCCGGATGTCGGTTGTTCATCCACCATGGAGACCACTTGGGCTTGAAGTTTTGCAATGTGTATAGCCCACTGGAGGAAGATCGGGTCCATTGGAGACAAAAGTAGGCCGGCCGGCCTAGGGAGGTGGCCGGCCGGTCAGGGAATTTCAGCATTTCCTGCAATTTTCGTTGAGGCATAACTTCTGCTCCCGGACTCCGAATTGAGTGAACCAAAAGTCAATTTTGACTATCTTTTCGAAGGCTTTCAAATGGAGATATCAAATGTTTTATTTGGATAAATTATCTTCATGGCAAAACCCCTCTTTGTTTATAGTTTGTGGTGATTTTCCTTAATAATTGTACCTGCAATCAAAATATCACCAAAACTTGTGGAAAGCCATTAGTCCATAAAGAAAGTTCATTTTATTCTTGATCGATGGCTTTTATAAGCTGGTGTTGGCGGTAAAAAGTAGTCGTTAAGGACCGCCAACATCCCCCCAGACTTAGATCTTTGCTCGTCCCGAGCAAAAAGATTGAACCAAAGAAAAAGCATCATCAAGGAGTTATGGAAAAGTTATTTCGACAATTACTTCAGGCTCACTATGTGGAAGTGGCTAAAGCTCACTGTCTTCAAGAGTTGAGAGATTGAATAGCAATAATCAAAGATTCTTTCAAACTCAAAATCCCTCGGGTTTCAAAAATCCCCCCTTTCTTGTATGTCACAAAATCCATAACACATGAGTCACTCAATGTGATGAAAAAGCCTTTCTTCTCTCAAAAGATATCTTTCCTATTTCTAATAGGCTTGTATTTGGAGCTTGGTAGGGAGAGCACAATCTTTTTGCAGAATTTTGTAAGGCTAAGAAAGAATTCTAAAGAGAATATTGCACATCCTCATTGTTCAGTCACGACAAGAATTGATGCACGTGATGGGTAAGAAAATGAACTCACACTGTGGGAGAATTTTGATCTATGTCATGCCCAATTTTGAATTTTGAAGTCAGCCATAATGCCATATTTTTTTTTTTGACATCGGGGAAACTCTCTTTTCTTTTTCTCTTCATTTTTTTTTTGAGTTCCCGCGATGTATGAGGCAACTTGTGTGGCTCCTTTGACTTCCTTTCATGATTTTTGTGGGCTTGAACATAGGGACAAACATTCTTTGACGATGATAGAATTCGAGAACACACGCGAAGGATAAAGACTGAACTTGAGGAGTGCATTTTTCTCAAGAGAATTAAATCTTAACCGAACTCACAACAGAAAGATTGGCTTTTGAAGAGTTCATACCTATTTATCTTTTTGGCTCTAATAGGCTTTTTCAAAAGATTTTGTGACAACAAATCCGAAGGAAAAATTTGATTCCCAAGAAAATCAAGAGAAGAAAGAAATCAAGATTTATGCATATATCAAATCTCACAACAAAATAGATAGGAGCGTCCTTAAATTTATTTTTGTGAGCAAGAAGAAACAGCGAAATAATAATGCCACAAACCTGATGATTAGCAAGAGTTCTATTTGGTTCATCTTCAAAATTATTTCTTTTTTTTTTGTTTTCCGGGTATGTGAAACAGAGCAAACGGGTCAAGATAAAGATTGAGGAAAAATTGAACCTGATTGGAGTTTGACCAAGGCCGGCCGGCCTGGGGTTTGGGCCGGCCGGTGGGGTCCCTCCCCTGTTCCTTCTCTGTTTCGTCGGGACGACGCGCCATTGTGTGTTCACAACTTTGTTCCTGCGCACTCGGGAAAATGTGAGTGTACAAAGGTTGGTTTATGTGGTTACCCACATAAACCAACACACAATTTAATAAAGCACTCACACAAACATGTCAGATATTATTTATTTTTATTATTTTTTTATTTAGAAAAAGGAAAAAAAAGGGTGCTTGGTTAAGGTCAAAGCCAGACCGTAGATGCAAGCATTTTTAGCTTCGGATAAATTCGAGGACATCTACTTCCTCGAGAGCAGGCATGGAGGGTTCAAGGAATACTTTTAACCGCTGGCCATTTACCTTAAAAAGGCTTCCATCATCACTCTGGAGAGTGACGGCCCCGTGGTTTGAGGATTCCACAACAGTATAAGGGCCCTCCCATTTGCTCCGGAGTTTACCAAGGCCAAATAATTTAGCACGGGAATTAAAAAGTAGTACCTTATCTCCTGGCGCGAAGTGCTTCTCTCGGATGCGCTTGTCGTGCCATCTTTTAGTTCTGTCCTTGTATAACTTGGAGCTATGGTACGCCTTTTCCCTCCATTCTTCAAGCTCGGCGATTTGAATTTGCCGCTTGATTTGGGCTTGATCTAAATCCATATTCCATTTCCGGATTGCCCAATATGCCTTGAACTCTAGCTCGACAGGTAGATGGCATGTCTTTCCATATACCATTTGGTATGGGGTCATGCCAATGGGTGTCTTATAAGCTGTCCTGTAAGCCCATAATGCTTCGTGCAGTTTGCTTTTCCAGGACTTTCCCATCTTATCAACGGTCTTTTGGAGGATATTCTTGATCTGTTTATTTGAAGTCTCCGCTTGACCGCTGGTTTGTGGATGATAGGGGGTCGCTACTCTATGTTCAATTCCATATTTGTGTAGCATTTCCTTGAAGGTTTTATCAATGAAGTGTGAACCCCCATCGCTAATGATCACCCTTGGTGTGCCGAACCTTGGGAAAATGTGTTCCTGGAGCATTCTCTTTGAGTGGGTGGAATCTGCATTGCGGCATGGTATTGCTTCTACCCACTTTGAGACATAGTCCACTGCCACTAGGATGTACTCGTAGTTTTCTGACTTGGGAAGGGTCCCATGAAGTCAATGCCCCATACATCGAAGATATCGATTTGGAGGTTATTTGTAAGGGGCATCGCATCTCGAGAGTTTATCCCTCCAATTCTTTGGCAACGAGGACATCTCCGTACATACTCTTTGGTATCCTCATACATAGTCGGCCAGTAGAATCCACTCTGCCAGACTTTAGCATTGGTACGGAATGCTCCATAGTGGCCCCCATACGGTGAAGAGTGACATCTGTCAATGATCTGCATTGCTTCACAGGTGGGCACACATCTTCTGAGTAAGCCATCAGAGCAGACTTTATATAGATAAGGATCATCCCATAGATAGTATCTGCTATCCCTGATGAGCTTCTTCTTGTCCTCCCCTGGTGGTATGTATCCCGAAACGATATAGTTAACAATATTTGCATACCACGGGTCGGTGCTTGTTACCTTTAGTAACATATCATCTCTCAAGTAATCATTGATAGGTAATGCATTGGGATCTTCAACTTGTAGACGAGAGAGATGATCTGCCACTGTGTTTTCCACTCCCTTGCGGTCTCTGATTTCTATGTCAAATTCTTGAAGGAGTAGAATCCATCGGATAAGTCGTGGCTTTGCATCCTTCTTAGTTAACAGGTACTTGAGGGCTGCGTGGTCAGAATAAACTATCACTTTCGCGCCCACCAAGTATGACCTGAACTTATCAATGGCATAGACTACTGCAAGCAATTCCTTCTCAGTGGTAGCATAATTGAGTTGTGGCCCTGTGAGAGTCTTGCTTGCATAAGCTATGGCATGATGCTTCTTATCCTTGGTCTGTCCCAACACTGCCCCAACGGCATAGTCGCTTGCATCGCACATGATCTCGAATGGGAGCTTCCAATCTGGAGGCTGGATAATGGGGGCCGAGATTAACGCTCGCTTGAGTTCATTAAATGCCTCCATGCACCTCTCATCAAAGACGAATGGTGCATCCTTAGCTAGCAGATTGGTGAGAGGTCTGGCTTTCTTGGAGAAATCTTTGATAAATCTCCTATAGAATCCAGCATGCCCTAGGAAACTGCGAATCCCTTTGATGTTCCTCGGGGGTGGAAGTGATTCAATGACTTCAATCTTAGCCTTGTCGACTTCTATCCCTTTGGCAGAGACCTTGTGTCCTAAGACAATTCCCTCCGTTACCATGAAATGGCATTTCTCCCAGTTCAGGACTAGGTCGGATTCCTTGCATTTTTGTAGCACCTTCTCTAAGTTGCGTAGGCACCCATCGAATGTCTCTCCATAAACAGAAAAATCGTCCATGAATACCTCCATTACTTTCTCAACAAGATCTGAGAAGATAGCCATCATGCATCTTTGGAAGGAAGCAGGTGCATTGCATAATCCGAACGACATCCTGCGATATGCAAAGGTGCCATAGGGACATGTGAAGGTTGTCTTGTCTTGGTCATCAGGATGGATAGGAATTTGGTGATATCCTGAATAACCATCTAGGAAGCAGAAGAATGAATGCTTTGCCAGCCGCTCGAGCATTTCATCGATGAAAGGAAGAGGATAATGGTCTTTTCTTGTTGCCTTATTCAACTTCCTGTAGTCGATGCACATCCGCCACCCTGTCACAGTGCGCTGAGGGATCAATTCATTCTTTTCATTCCGCACAACAGTCATCCCTCCCTTCTTTGGCACAACCTGAACGGGACTGACCCATTGACTGTCCTGCACTGGATAAATAATCCCTGCCTTGAGTAGCTTCAAGATTTCCTTTTTCACTACCTCTCTCATGGCATTATTAAGACGTCGTTGGTGTTCACGAACAGGCTTGTGATCAGGTTCCATTGGGATTCTGTGTGTGCAGAATTCTGGACTGATCCCCTTGAGGTCTGCCAGTGAGTAACCTATTACTGATCGATATTTCTCCAATAAGGCTACCAGCTTCTTCTCTTCTTCATGGGATATCTTGTCACTGATGATAACTGGGGTGCTTTGATTCCCAAAGAGGAAGCTGTACTTGAGACCTGGCGGTAATGGTTTTAACTCGACGGGCGTTGGAGCAGTTTCTTCATGCTTGTCTAGTTCAACATATGGAGAAGCATCTTCATCTTTAGTAAAGAATTTAGTCTCTTCCTCCATATGGGGTGCTTCCAAGAATTCTCCAACTATTTCTTCAATAGAGGCTAATTCTTCCATAGGTTCAGGGTGCGGCTCAGCTTTGGTGTTGAGAGCACGCCTGATGTCAACGGGGAAGCTTTCTTTCCCAATACGAACATCCAACTTCTCCTGTAAGTACTTTATTTGGGAGAATGTGTAGATTGGAGTTCCGATCAGTAAGAAGTCTTGCTTGGGTATATCGAATATGTGAAAGGCGAGAACCATGGGCTGTTCATTTATCTCTGTCTCCACTTCCCGCAAAACTCCTACCGCTGGGTAATATTTATTCTCGAAGACCAACCATTTCTTTGAAGGTGTTAGGTTGTCTTCGGACAGCCATCCACTACTTTCAGCCATATGCTTTGACATGATATTGACTTTGGCTTTTAAGTCATATATGGCTTTCCTCCTAGCAGTGGATTGAATATTCACCATAACGCAGTCGGGTTTTGGATTTAACTTGATTGTCTCCTTCGTGCATTCGGCTTCTTGAAACCAATCTTCCCCCAGAACAGCTGACAGTTGATGTATTCTTTCTGTCTGCTCTTCTATATCTTCCCAATCCAGTTCTTCGGCGTCATCATTGTCAGGGTAACAATTTCTCTCTATCGGATATGATCTTGTATCCCCGAATTTGGTGAAATCAAATTCCTCTTCGTAGGGCACGAGAGGAAGAATTGGTTCCACCACCTGAAGGTTTTCAGCTTCGGCAAGAGTTTGACCACCTTGGAACAAATTTGGATTTGTTGGGCAGACATAGAATGGTTCAGGAGTTTCTTCCATGATTGGAGCTTTTTCCATGATCGGAGCTTGAGGAACCTCAATTTGAAGCACAGGTTGAACAACGGGTACTTCTTCTTTTGGTAGCTCGGGTGTAGGTGGCACATAGCTGTCCAGATTGCTCAGAATTTTACCAAGAAGTTCGAATCCTTCAGTTGGTGTGATTCTTATGAAAGATCCTCCAGAAGCAGTATCCAAAAAAGTACGGCTCCCTGGAGTGAGCCCCCACATGAAGTGTTGAAGGAGTACTGCTGGTGAGAGTCCGAGATCTGGTCCTTTGACGGTGTATGACATGAAGCGCTCCCATGAGGCTCCCAATGTTTCTTCACTGCTCTGCTTGAAGGTAAGAAGCTCCATACGAAGAGCAATGACCTTTGCAACAGGGAAGTATTTGAAACAGAAGAGATCTCTGAGAGTTGTCCAATTTCCGTTGGCCCCTCCTACTGACATAGCATACCATTGTGTTGCCTTTCCACTGAGTGAGAACGGGAATAACTTCCATTTGAGCGTGTCCTGTGGAAATCCCTGGGTCGAAACAGTGGAACAAAGCAGCTCGAAGTATCTCAGGTGTTCATATGGATTCTCATCTTCATCTCCGCGGAAGATGTTCCCCTGAACCAGTGCTATGAGTTCTGGACGAATCTCATAGCTCTGGGCTGTGATTGGTGCAGATGCTGGAGGAGGCTCCAGCAATTCTCCTTTCGGAGCATTGGCGTAGACGATGGAGGATGGGTCCATGGTAATGATAAAGAAAAAGAAAAACAAAAACAAAACAAATAAACCTATTCACGGATGATCCTAGATTCGAGTTAGCACAGCTACCGTTCCCCGCAACGGCGCCAGAAAGCTTGTTGGCAGTCCTAAGGCCTAACAGAAATAAATCCGCAAGCGCACGGATACCGATGTAGCTTTCACCCCAAGAGTATTCCTAAGGTATCGAATCCACAGGGAACGAACAGTGTACTAAACTCGAGATCTATGTAGAAAATCCGTAAAAAGGGACACGCTAAGCAGGGGATTAATACAGAAAGATAGTCCTCTGGCCAGGTAATCTAATGCAAGATACTAAATAACTGAACAATGCGATAAGGGTTTTTCGATATCATCTACTTCGGGGCACGGCCGCCGCCAAGACACGCAACCCGAGAACTAGGTTCAACGTATCCGGTCAACGGACCGCGTTTAGGCCCTACACACTCAACCCGAACGTGGTGGACTACAGAGACCGGTGTAGCTGTCACCTACACTCGCGGCTACCACAACATCCCGTGGGGTTGAGGGCAACTCAGGATAAATCAAAGTATAAACACCACGTTTACACCTATCATTAATACCAGCAACTAGCAATTTCCTAGAGCTAGCACATGCAGTAAATAAGAAATACTTACTACACACCTGAATCCCATAGATAATAAAGAAGAAAACCTTACTTTATTGCTCAATAAATAGTACCTTACATGTTACCCGGCCTGGAAGACTATGGCGACTACTCCCAGGCGGAGTATAGACCCGAGGCACCGAGGAAGCAGAACCCCGACATCTCCGGAGCTTCCGCCCTTCCTCCTCCTCTCACTCACTCTCTACTTCACTTATCAAAGTGTTTCTCTACTAAGGTGCGAGTTCTACCGTGGGAGCTATCACCTATTTATAGGCCTAAGTGAGGTAGAGTGGCGGTCACGACACGTCGGTAGTCGGTGAGGCGGTTTTGCCGAAAAGTCAGGCCGGCCGGCCTTCCACCTTGGCCGGCCGGCCATCCATTGTCCCGGATGGCCACCGCCTTCGCCGTGGACGTCCTAGATTGCCTCCCAAGGTCGGTTCTGAAGTCGGTTTTCGAGTGGGGGCGGCAGAAGTGCAGAAATCATCAAATTAAGGCCCAAAAGCCCACCCTCCGGATGTCGGTTGTTCATCCACCATGGAGACCACTTGGGCTTGATGTTTTGCAATGTGTATAGCCCACTGGAGGAAAATCGGGTCCATTGGAGACAAAAGTAGGCCGGCCGGCCTAGGGGGTGGCCGGCCGGTCAGGGAATTTCAGCATTTCCTGCAATTTTCGTTGAGGCATAACTTCTGCTCCCGGACTCCGAATTGAGTGAACCAAAAGTCAATTTTGACTATCTTTTCGAGGGCTTTCACATGGAGATATCAAATGTTTTATTTGGATAAATTATCTTCATGGCAAAAACCCCTCTTTGTTTATAGTTTGTGGTGATTTTCCTTAATAATTGTACCTGCAATCAAAATATCACCAAAACTTGTGGAAAGCCATTAGTCCATAAAGAAAGTTCATTTTATTCTTGATTGATGGCTTTTATAAGCTGGTGTTGGCGGTAAAAAGTAGTCGTTAAGGACCGCCAACAGCGGGGCAGGGCCTCAGCCGCCGGTCGAGTGAAATGGACATCGCCGTGCACTTCTCCCTTCACGGTGAGCATATTTTCAATCCCCTCGCCTGCTCCGCTGCGCTGCGCGCGTCGCGCTGGCGCTCCCCTGCTCCGCCATGGACGCCGGCCGCGTGCTCGTGCGCCCGCGCGCCGCGCTCCAGCTCGCACCCGCACCCGCGCCGCCGTTCTGCAGCTCGCGCCCACGGGTCCGGCGAAGGGGACGCGCTCGTCTGCGACGCGCCACTCTGGTGCCGGCCCTGCTCGTCGGGGAGGAAGTCGCGATAGTGCAGCCGCATCCTGGCTCCCTCCGGCGACCCCGCCGCGCCGCCCCGTCCGCGCTCCTCCGCCGCATAGCGCCGCGCTCTCCCGCTCGCCGTTGCTTCCCGCGTCGCACCTCCCTCCAGCGGGCCCACGCTCGCAAATGCATAGGAGGAGAGAGGAAATGTATTTTTAGCTTCCCTCTCTCCTCCAATGCAAAAATGGCTGCTCATATGCATGTTCTGTTGGAGAGCAAAACTGTGATGCATAATGTGGTGGGAGATGCATAAATGGATTTGCCTTTCATTGTTGAAGTCAGTCTAACGTCCCCAAAAATACATATTGCCCTGCCAGCATGACATGATTAATTGCTGCTTAACAATGAGACGATAATATGGAAGAGACAGATGGCTCAGAGAACTAGCATCGGTGTCAAAGAACTTCAAATGTAGTTCATATTCCTTAGTTGTAGCCTAATGCACACACTTGTAAGAGGTAGAGAGAAACTAAGACCCTGTTTGAAACCTTTAGAGATAATTGTTAGCTAGCTAATTTCAGCTATTAGCTATTAGCTAGCTAACTATTAGCTGCAGGTGTTTGAAACCTCTAATTATTAGTCACCTAGTAGCTAATATTAGCTGGGTTGAGGGAGCTAATGAGAAAGTTGTTAGTTGGGGTGGTAGCTAACAATTAGCTGGGGTGTTTGGAACCTCTGTGCTAATTTTAGCAGCTAACAATTATCCTTAGAGGTTTCAAACAGGGCTTAAGGCCTAAGGGGTGGGAGAAAAACAACGTCATGTCAGAAGCGCGGGGACTCCCTTCTTCCCCAAGCGCTGGGCGTTGTCACCGCCGTGCACGGGCTCATGCATAGGTGAGTCGGGTGAGTCTAGCTGGATGGTCTAGCTCACCACGACACCACACCGTCCACCTCGCCGCGTCCAGGTTTGCTGTCGCCGCGCTCGACCACCAGGGGCCACGGTTTCTTCTTCGAGGGTATGCAGGGTCACATACCGACATCGATCGCTCCGTTTCCTCCACGGCTGCGATGCCATCTTCACCGCGTCCCGAGACGACAATCCGCTCCCCCGGTCGCTCGCTTCATCTACGAGTAACCCCTCGGCGGTGCCATCACTCTGCTCGTTCACGTGCTCCGCTTGTGCTTCATAGTCCTTGGTGCTTAACACCTCTAACTGACATGATTGAAAGAAAAAATAGTTTATGAGACATAACGATACAAAGGAACATTAAGAGTCTGTTTGGCATGGTTTATTGAGAAGCGTTGGCACATGAAAGCGTTTCGGAGTTGTTGGCTGGCCATGCGATACAGGCTGCCCGCCCGCCAGCGTGGAGATCGATCAGCTCGGTGGCGGCAATCAGGTGCACGCCCAAAGTCACGGGATCTCCGGCTCTGGACTCTACGGACACGCTAGCGATTAAGAGGGAGAGTGAAAATCCCACACGTGCCTTCCCGGGAAAATAAATTGCACGCGAAGTTCGGGGTACCGCAACCCCAGCTTGGCGTGCGATCGAACTGGGAGACCACGCCGCTGAACTAACTAGCACCAGGCTGGGTCACGGTGAAAACAGAGCGGATCGAGTCGACCCTTTTCCTGCCTCTACAAACCTTTTGCGGGAAGAATGGGGTCAGGGTCAACCCGCCCTTTTGTTTAGTTTAGCTGCGCTCCTCTGATCCGCTGGTTCCCTCAACAGAACCAGCAAACTTTTCTCTGTTTGCTCGGCTCTGCCGTGAAATTGCTCGGGTGTTCGGTTGGAGGATGCATTGCAGTTTTTGTGAGAGAGAAAACTGTACGCCGGAGGAAAGCCGTACTGTAGTAACAGTGAGAGAAGGAGCAGTAGCAGCCGGAGGAAAATCCTCCAGCCGAACACCCTGGCTGTCCGCTCGTTCTGCTGACCATGCCTGATCCGACGATTACTCTTAAAAGACTGCCAATAACTTAACCACTTTTGACAGCAAGAGTTCTTCTATAGTTAAGGAGGTAAAAGCACATAAGCTTAAATATAAAGGCTCAACCAAAATGAACCACGGAGAACAATTTCAGGACAAACCAGGCTTTATCCAAGTCACACTTGATATAAATCTCAACATCAAAATTGATTTCGGTGCCGGCAGACGATTGAGCGCCTTGCAAATGACAATTATCTTTGACTGATCTTACATGTTCAAATTAAGGTAAACAAAATTAAGACCATATAGCTTCAAAAGTGTACAACCATCACACACCTAAACACCATGCAAGAAGCACACGCCCAGGATAAATGAAAAGATCTAAAAAGATTCCCAAGTCCAAATATTATGTGTTTGATTTTGTCTCAGAAGCCCAACGGAACCGCCCTCATCAGTTCTTTCAAATCGTAGAAGTTGTCCATGCGAAGGGCCAGGTTGGCCAAGTCCGCGTCGTCGCGTTCCCCGTCCCTTGATGTCCACCCTGGTCCCTCTCGATTGTAGTCCCAGTGTTCCAGTCCCGTTTCACCTGGATCACCATCATGGCTAATCGGTCAACCATCAACATCGCTCGTGCGCGGCTGGCCACCATGTGCAGCGAAAACCATGCAAAGCCACTGAATCTCAAGGCCGCCACGTAGAAGTACAACCCGTCTGCTGGGAACCACCATGGGCCGGGGTTCGGCCAGTCCACGCCCCTGTTCAGATCAAACAAACACAGATACACATATTATAATAAATAAATAAAGTTGTTAATAATGGTATAAACGAGTAGTACTATTACCCTTGGCATTTGGGAGGCGACAGTGGATCCGCCAGCTGCTAATGTAATAGTGATAACAACGACTCCCATGAGAGAGGTCTTCAAGCGGGACATCAAAACTAGTCTTCAGTTCGTGCACTGCTAGGATGTCCGGGATATTTGTAGCAACAAGTTCCATCAAAGGGTCATGCTTGAGAATACATCTATACAGAAACGGACATGAATCAGTTGGAATAAAAAGCAAAAAGCCTTGCAACTTGTATGCCAAATTTTGAGCTCCGCGACTTACCACGGTACTTTGGTTTCCTCCAATGCTTCAGAGTCTAGATCGAGTGCCCCAATTGATGTCAGGAGCGTAGCAAACACAGATAGACCTCATGGATTGAATAGATATGCTCTCACACCATCGAAGTCGAAGGCGCATGTGACTAGCTAGTATATACGCACACTACTACCTCTTACCAATAGGTAATTGTTGCTGGAAAATCATCCCATAGCTATTCACGTGTCATTCGTTTATCATGTCTTCACTTTAATACCTGCATGCAATTTTAATTGCTAATGGCAAAGTCGTGTCGCCAGCAGAAAAATAAGGCTGAAGTGAATCATTGGCATTGTGCCTGACCACAAATATCTACTCTTTGCCCCTTGAGCATCTTCAGCTCCGAAATCCATGAATTTGTTATGTATAGGTGATAAAGTATCCCGACGAATAAGAGTTGGGCATTACCTGCTTCATGCTTCAGTTGTAAAGATATATGAAAAACTGCCTTCCCAATGAAGAATGCCAATGTTGTACGTTAAGCAAATATCGCCAGTTCACCTACAATTCGAGAAATAGCAGCAGCTCCTTCAAAGTCAGATATTCCACTTGCTAAACTCGCTCGTATAATCACTCTGATTCCATTAACTAGTCTTTCAACCCGTGCATCGCACGGGATAGAAATTAGAGAAACACATAAATATTTAGAGTTCTTTTTAAATTACTGTTACAAGCATAGTGATCTAGTAAAATGAATATTTAAGTATTTTTAGTATTAAATCTAAAATATAAACTATAAAATTTCATATCACATCTCAGTATATTATTAATAATGAGTATGTGTTAGACGAAATAATGGCATTGTGAGTAATTTAGAAATACAAATTTCGAGTATTGTTTAATTCCGAATTTAATATTTTTTGACTCATAATGGCATGGTAGGTAATTTTAAAACAGGAATAAAGGGGATTTTTTAGCTTTTTTCTATTTTCGAATTTTATTATTTTTTGACTCATTTAGAGGTATTTTTTGGATTATTTTTTAATTCCAAATTTATTTATTTATACTCAGAATGGTTGGCATTGTGGGTAATTTAGAAATAGGAATTTTGGGTAATTCAGAATGACAGTATTGCATATCGATAGCCGAAGTTCATCGTTTCGGAAAAGGCCGCGATACAATGGATTTGCACATCGAGAGAAAGTTCACAGTTGACTCCAATGTTGACCTTGAGGAGCCGTCTTCCTCGCGACTGACAGCACACTCTGCTGTGCTCTGGTCTGGCTGGTCTTAGAAGCAGGGAACCCGCGAACCAATAGGAAGCCGAGATACACGTCGACGCGGGCATTTGATCGATCAAATCGAGCCGAGCGAATCCGATCTCCATCATCAAAACCCACCTCGTCGCATTCCTCATTCGGATCCCCGATCCTCCCCTGCTCCTCCCGCCGATCCAAATAGAGCTCGCCTCCCCGCGCCTCAGATCTGCGCGCGGCCCCGCCCCCAGACAGCACGGCCGCCATGGAGGAGACGCCGCCGCGGCCGCAGCAGCAGCCGCAGCCGGCGCACGCGTCTCCTCCGTTCCCCGCGGCGCCCTTCACCCCGCCGCCGCGCGTCTTCACCCCGGCGGCCGCGCGGGGCACCCCGAGCCCTGGCTCCGGCCCCGGCCCCGCGCACCTCAGCACGCCACCGGGCCCACCCGTCTTCTCCTCGCCGCTGCGCCCCGCGGCCGTGCCCTTCCGCACCACCCCGGCCTCGCCCCACCCCTCGCCCTTCGCCGCGGGGTACCCTTCCTCCTCGTCGTCCTCCGTCACCACCGCCTCCCTCCCCACCTCGTCCGCGCCGCGCTTCCTCAACGGCGCTTTCACTCCGCAGGGGGACCTCGCCACGCCGCCGCCGCCGCCGCCCCTCCAGGGGGACGGCCTTGACAGCCCCTACGTCCAGTTCTCCGCGCACAAGGTACGCTTCGTTCCCACTCCGCTGCATCGATGAATGTCCTTCTCCAGTTTTCCTAGAGCTTAAGCTGTGGAGTACTTATAAAGCACAGTACCATTTGGATCCTAACCTAGAATTCAGACACCGCCTGTTTATGCATTCACCGATGCAACTCTTGTTTCCACCACCACAAGGTTTAGTAAATAGTAATCTGTGCCGTTTGTGATGTGCATTTTGCAATTACAGGTGCTGAAGCAGAAGAAGCTGCTGAATGCCCCTAGCTTGGGGTTCGGGGCTCTGGTTTCTCCAGGAAGGGAGGTGTCTCCTGGGCCAGAGGTTGTGGAGCGTGATGCACGCCGGTGCCTGAACTGTGGGGCTTATGTCAATATGTACTGTGATGTGATGATCGACTCTGGGCAGTGGCAGTGCGTCATTTGCAAGAAGCTCAACGGCAGCGAGGGGGAATTCAGGGTATCCAGCAAGCAGGACCTGCTCCAGTGGCCAGAGCTTGCGTTGACCACTGTGGATTATGTGCAAGTGGGGAACAGGCGGCCGGGCTTTGTTCCGGTGACCGACTCGAGGGTGTCTGGCCCCATTTTTATCCTCATAGACGAATGTCTCGACGAGGCTAACCTGCAGCATCTGCAGGGCTCCTTGCATGCTTTTGTAGATTCTCTCCCTCCTATGGCGAAGATTGGAATAATCACCTACGGGCGGACTGTCTCGGTGTATGATTTCTCAGAGGGGGCGGCAGTGTCAGCAGATGTGCTACCTGGAAATAAGTCGCCTACACATGAGTCTTTGAAGGCGCTAATATATGGGACAGGTGTTTACATGTCTCCCATTCATGCTTCGCTGCCTGTTGCACACACAATATTCTCGTCTCTGAGACCCTATCAGCTGAGTGTGCCTGAAGTTTCAAGGGATCGCTGCATTGGGGCAGCAGTAGAGGTTGCCCTTGGTATTATTCAAGGGCCTTCAGTCGAGCTGGCTCGTGGGATCATCAAGAGATCTGGAGGCAACTGCAGAATTTTGGTGTGTGCAGGCGGCCCTAGCACATTTGGACCAGGATCTGTGCCTCACTCTGTTCAGCACCCAAATTATGCTTACCTGGAGAAGACAGCTACGAAGTGGATGGAGAATCTTGGGCATGAAGCACAGAGGCACAGTACAGTTGTTGATATTCTTTGTGCCGGAACGTGTCCTGTGAGGGTTCCTGTTCTACAACCATTGGCGAAGTGTTCAGGAGGTGTGCTTTTACTTCATGATGACTTTGGAGAGGCCTTTGGGGTCAATTTGCAAAGGGCAGCGACTAGAGCAGCTGGTTCCCATGGCTTATTTGAGATCCGATGTTCAGATACCATGCTTGTTACTCAAGTTATTGGCCCTGGTGAAGAGGCATCTCCTGATTCTCATGAATCATTCAAGCAAGACAGCTCATTTTGTATCCAGATGCATAGTGTCGAGGAGACACAGAGTTTTTCTGTGTCAATGGAGACAAAGAGTGACATCAAGAATAATTTTGTTTACTTTCAGTTTGCAGTCCGTTATTCCAATATGTACCAAGCAGAAATCACTCGGGTGATCACTATGAGGCTGCAAACTGTTGATGGTTTGTCTGCATATCTGGCAAGTGTACAGGAAGACGTTGCTTCAGTTATCATAGGTAAAAGAACAGTCTTGCGCGCCAGAACAGCCTCCGATGCTATTGACATGAGGCTCTCAATTGATGAAAGAGTAAAGGATATAGCTTTCAAGTTTGGTAGTCAGGCCCCAAAATCAAAGCTTTACCGATTCCCAAAGGAACTAGCGTCACTTCCTGAGTGCTTGTTTCATCTGAAAAGGGGACCACTTTTAGGCAGCATAATAGGACATGAAGATGAAAGATCTGTGCTTCGGAATTTGTTCTTGAATGCATCATTTGACCTTTCACTCCGTATGATGGCACCTCGGTGCATAATGCATCGTGAAGGCGGTACATTTGAGGAGTTGCCAGCATATGATCTTGCCATGCAATCTAATGCTGCGGTGGTACTGGACCATGGAACTGATATTTTCATTTGGTTGGTATGTTGCTTCAGATCCTTCTCCTTTGCCATGTTATCTTAGTTTGAAATTTGATGTATAACCCTTTCTTTGTTATCTTCAACTCGTCTCAATGGTGATCATTCTTGAATCTTGATGATAGGAGTTCACTAGTCACTAGTATTGATGATATCTTTTTCCTCTGCATGTATTTTAGATATTAGCTTGGCTTTCTTCATATGGTTGAACCTTCGACATGTCGTTGACAAGTAAAAAACCACGGTACCACATATTAGTGTGATTTCACAGACGGAATTAATAATATTGCTTTCTGTGAGGTAGACAAAGCTGAAATGGGGAACTTTAGCAGTACCATTTTAGTGATTATTAACTTGCACCTAGGGTTATAAATTTATATAACAGGTAGTGTAGTGTGAACTCAATGGAAAGATGAGTGCATTGAAATTGCTGAATTACCACTGATAGTAAATGCCGAAAGGAAACTGATTAATGGTAAGAAACTTAAAAGCAGGAACATTTTACTCCTGAGACTAAGACGTATGGAGGAGGTTAATAATTTTTCTGGCATTTAGACATTTGCAATTTTTTGTTCATTCCTTGTCAAAGAAAAACATTTGTTGAACTGTCATTGCTGCATCTTTGCAGGGTGCTGAGCTAGCAGCCCAAGAAGGGCAAAGTGCAGCAGCTCTAGCAGCATGCCGTACACTGGCTGAAGAGCTCAGCGAGCAACGTTTTCCTGCTCCCAGGATACTTTCATTCAAAGTCAGTTTGCTTGTTCTCATCTTTCACTGTTACTTTTAGCCACTTCCCCCCCTCCTAAACTATTTTGCTCATAACTGTTGTCTAACTAATAAGGAAAATTTCTGTTGGATTGCAACTTAAGATAACCTCAGGATACAAAATTTCTGTTTAAGATAACCTCTGATTTAAGATAGTCATGGCATAAGAGCTTCTGTTGCTAGGGACGGCAATGGGGTGTTGGGGGCCGAGGGTCCATACCCATGAGTAAAACCTCCCGTTGCCCACACCCATATGTAATCTGTAGCACGGAAGAGAGAACTGATAGAATGGATAGATATATGTTCATGTAATTTTATTAGAATTGCTTATTGCTGGCACGGGAACACGTTATCTCCACCCTCCTGCCTCGTTGACTGGTATGGATGAGATGACCACGATGGACTGACGGGGATACGCAATGTATAGAGGGTGGCTCTTATAGCATTGGAATTGAGTTTAGGACTTTTTGAGTTTTAATTTCATTATAGACAACTTTATCTATATATATCTTATATATGGACCCACATGCCATACAATTTTAACTGATTGTTCTTTCCTATAACTTGGTACAGGAAGGGAGCTCACAGGCTAGATACTTTGTCTCACGCCTGATCCCCGCTCACAAGGACCCTACTTATGAGCAGGTAATAGTTTCTGTTAACCTTTGTTGCATTGTGGTTCACCGAAATCCATCCTTCCTACTGTTTATCTTACTTATTATTATGGCTACTTCGAGCAATGTGGTTTTTGAGAAAGTAATCTGAGCTTTTGCTCGTTTTGCAGGAGTCAAGATTTCCACAATTACGGACACTTACTCCGGAGCAGAGGGCTAGGCTAAAGAGCAGCTTCATTCACTTCGACGACCACAGTTTCTGTGAGTGGATGCGCAGCTTGAAACTGGTCCCACCGGAACCAAGCTAACACAAATAATGGGAGCAGTGCATTTTGAAACGGTGGATAGCTAAAGAAGCCATGTCATGGCTTCTGATAGAGTTGCCAAACAATAGCTGAGATCGAATTGAGCAAAATTGTGGGGTTGGGGGAAATGCCAAAGCCGAGCCCATATTTGTTTTGCGAAGTTGTAAGATTTTGCCTGATTCTTTTAGGGTGCTGTGGAGTTGTATGATTTTGCCCGATTCTTTTTGTTTTTTTTAACCCCAGCATAATCTCATAAATGGTCTCTTGTCATACATGCGAGAAATATACACAATAAGAGTGTCAGAGATGCTCTCCTGTAGCTGAAGATTTTATTGGGTGGTACATGAGTATACAACTTTTTGAAGGATGTTCTGACAATTCTTTGAGATCCATTCATTTATCAGGGGCCCATAACCCTTTGTTGGATTATCCGTCTGTACAGTTTAACCGTGCCTTTTGTTTCGATAACTCCATTGGATGTGCTACCAAATTTTTAGCTGCTGCTGGTTGTGAAATGGTGATCCGGGCAAGTCATCCTTTTTATGACAACGTCAGACCATGGTGTGTACTGACTTGTGCTTCTTTTTTTTCGTGTTTCAAACTGGGTCGTTTTGTTGAGTCCAAATTGACCACATGCTTGCGTGGCTTCCATTGATAACTAATGTTGTGACTTTAAAAGTTGTAGTAATGTAGATTTAATACAAGCTCCAGGATTGGGCCCTGAGTGCACAAAGTGAATTGGTAGATCCAGACTGCTTAGGCCCAGTCTGTTGCCATTCCCAAAGCCCAACTTGTTTGGGTCGATTCGGAGATGGGCTGGGTCCACGGTCCACCATCTCCTTATCCATCTCCTTCCACCCGTAGCCACGCCACAGCCGTTAGCTGCCCACCACCCAGAGCACGCGGCGGCCGGTCGCCGTGTTCGTGCCTCGGCCACCCGAACCGCCGGAAAGGAGCCTTCGAGCCCAGCGGCGAGCAAGCGCGCCATGGCCATGGCGCGTCCCGCTTCCGCCGCTGCGGCGGCCGGACTGTGCTGCCCTCACACTTCGTCTGCCACCACCCTCCCCTCGCCTCCTCCTCTAACTAGTGATGGCGGTGGCCGGGTCCAGTTCCAGCGTCTCCGGCGAGTCCGCGCGATTCAGGAGCAGAGGGGAGGCAGACACGTCACGCACGCGTCTCTGGGGGGCCTGCTGGGGGGCGTGTTCGGCGGGGGCGGCCGCGACGACGGGGAGGCGACGCGGAAGAAGTACGCCGACACCGTGGCTCGCATCAACGCCATGGAGCCCGAGGTCTCCGCGCTCTCTGACGCCGACCTGCGCGCACGCACCTCCGGGCTCCAGGGCCGGGCGCGCTCCGGTGAATCGCTCGACTCCATCCTCCCAGTGCGTACCGAAACATTATGAACACTTTTCGTATGCTTTCAGTAACAGAAGTCTCGCGAGTTGCGATCACTATTATATAATGTTTAAAGTAGAATCAGAATACCGTGCAGTTCCTGTTAACTGACAGGAACACAATTAATTTGATTTTCTATGTTGGCCTGAGTAATAAACTAGAATATCGATATTGAAACCTTACCTTCAATTTTTCTTGCTTCACGCTGCAAAGTAAGGGGGGTAATACTGCACACAAACAAAAAAATACAGCACGGCTTGAACTGCTAATATAGCAATAGAATGTAATAAAAAGTACTCCCTCCAGTTTGTAATTGATGACATTTGCACAAAATTTTTAGTTCAAAAACGAGCTACCGGGGGGAGTAAAGTAGTTGTTTGCTAATTTTGTATAAACTTTAGGCCAAAATTTGGAGATGTCAAGTTCAATACGCACTTGACAAGTAGATGATCCACTTTGCGTTGACCATTGAAGAATGCAAAAGCTTTATATATTCAACATTAGCAGTAGAAGGAAATCCATTCACTGACCACATCTTCTATACAATTAAACAAACTAAGCAAGAACTACAGTTCTTCAAGAAGATTGTGTTGTAAAGCTATAGCAGTTATATGGAGGGAGAAGTCGATAGACGAGTTCTCTAATTCTTTTCATTAGTCACTATGAGATGACCCAGTATATGCTAAGCACAAAACCACCCATATAATCATATCTCAGCGTGGAATGTTCTTTATGGTTTGTGTAGGAAGCGTTTGCTGTTGTCAGGGAGGCTTCCAAGAGAGTTTTAGGCCTTCGTCCCTTTGATGTACAGCTGATTGGTGGCATGGTTCTGCATAAGGGGGAAATTGCAGAAATGAAGACTGGAGAGGGGAAGACTCTTGTGGCCATTCTGCCAGCATACTTAAATGCTTTGAGTGCGAAAGGAGTACATGTTGTCACAGTCAATGATTATCTTGCAAGGCGTGATTGTGAGTGGGTTGGCCAAGTTCCTCGATTTCTTGGACTGCAGGTTGGCCTAATTCAACGTATGTGATCACATCACATTGTTCATTCCTGTAGTTCGTGCCATCTCCAATTGCACATATTATTCAGTTTACACCTTTAAATGCATAAATTAATGAAGCTTCTTTACCTGGGTGAGCTGTAGTGAGTGAAAGGTCAATGGAAGTACTGAATTACTGGCGTGTATTAGAAAAAGTAGAATTACGTAAGCCCAAGTGTATGGCTTATCTGAACCATGAAAGCCAGACAGTTCCTACCATGAATGTATAGCTGGGCCATTACCGTTCTGAGTTACAGCATATTTCTCTCCACTATCACGTAACATCATGCTTCCTAGCCAATTGGCAATTGATTTTCTCTTGCCTGCATCATTTATTTGTTCTGTTCCTCTGTTCGCTAGTGATGGTTTGTTGAACAGAGATTTACTCTTTATTCTGACAGAGAACATGACACCTGAGCAAAGGAGGGAAAATTACTCCTGTGATATTACTTACGTCACAAACAGCGAGCTTGGTTTTGATTATCTGAGAGACAACCTTGCGATGGTATGCCACTTCTTCATTGAAAATTATCTATTATTACTCAAGATCCTTTGTACAAGCTTCCATTTTAATTATAGGAGGATGACCGCATCTCCCGGGATTTAACCGAGTCTTTGTTTTTGCAGACTGTAGATGAGCTTGTATTGAGGAACTTCAACTATTGTGTGATAGATGAAGTTGATTCTATCCTTATTGATGAAGCAAGAACACCTCTTATAATATCAGGCCTAGCTGAGAAGCCAAGTGATCGGTATTACAAAGCAGCAAAAATAGCTGAAGCTTTTGAGCGAGACATCCATTACACTGTGAGCAATAAACTAATTCCTATCCCTGTGGAATCACTTCTAGATGAATCTTCAGTAGTATTGATTACGTATGCAAGGTGCCCTCATGTTATCGATCTTCTCCTGGCCAGTTTATTTTGGCACCCTTGATTTTGGAAACTTCTATTTGCCATTCCTATCTGAGATTAAAAATACATACCCAAATATTCTGTTGCCATTTCTATAAGAATAATAAGCAGAAGTTTCTTATATATACACCTAAAATATAGCCATAATTTCATGATTTTATTGATTTGGTTTGTTATAATAAGTTATCATCTTATAAATGATTGATTCTTCAGGTCGATGAAAAGCAGAGAAATGTTTTACTTACAGAGCAAGGTTATGCTGACGCTGAAGAAATACTGGACATAAATGACCTATATGATCCTCGTGAACAATGGGCTTCGTATGTTCTTAATGCAATCAAAGCTAAGGAGCTCTTCCTTAAAGATGTCAATTACATTGTCCGTAGCAAGGAAGTGCTCATTGTTGATGAGTTCACAGGCAGAGTTATGGCGGTTAGTATTTTTCTCATTATGAAGTTTTGCAAGACATTTCATTGCCCCCATATGGCCTAAAGTCCTAAACAAACTCAACCATATTGTTGTGTCCTAGAAAATATATGGCTTTAGGCTCAGGCTAATCATGGTTGGTTATTTTCATTGTTGCTTTTCCTCGATAGACAAACCTTTGACTTGTATATCTGAGTCTAGTTAGGGAGCTTGCCTTTGCACTAGCATTCCATTCTGCAAGTTTACTCTGACTGAGGGATACACGTATTTGCAATTCATAGATGCTAACATTTTCACATACTGACATACAATATATGAATTAGGAAGTAAGCAAAACAAGTGGGAAAAGGTGCAGTTGATAGCTGCTGTATTTTGCATAAACGCCTTTGCGTTGTATGCTCTGGGAGGCAGGGCTTGTTTATGTAGGGTGAAGATAGATGTTGAAATAAAAATCTCATTAGTCTACTTTTCACATTTGAAGTTTTATGTTTTCGGCAGGGCAGGAGATGGAGTGATGGTCTCCATCAAGCAATTGAAGCAAAAGAAGGTGTAACTATACAAAATGAAACAATAACTCTCGCATCAATAAGTTACCAAAACTTCTTTCTTCAGGCAAGTGACAGTTCTTTTAATCGAAACTTGCAATGCTAAGAAATTACTGGGAAGCAGATTCATGCATCAAGTCTGTTCCAGCTCTGTTTCAGCTGCAAAGGCCACTAGCCACTGTTGAGCATTTATATTGATAAAATGTCTGTAATGAATATATGGCTTAGTGTGCTGGATGAGCAATCTCCTCCTTTTACTTTCTTTTCTTTATTACATTTTCAATCTGTTCCCTACTCAGCAAGCCAATTTTTTTTATGACAGTTTCCAAAACTCTGTGGCATGACTGGCACTGCAGCTACGGAGAGCCAAGAGTTCCAGAGCATATATAAACTGAAAGTTACTGTTGTTCCAACAAATAAGCCAATGATACGAAAGGTGCTTGCATTTTAGTTTTATGATTATTTAATTCTTGGTAACTGCTAAAGATGTTTTTCGATCCATTTTCTGTGAATGATTTTTTCTTCTTTCTTTGCAGGATGAATCAGATGTTGTTTTTAGAGCAACAAATGGAAAATGGCGTGCTGTTCTTGTGGAGATATCGAGAATGAATAAAGTTGGCCGTCCTGTCCTTGTTGGTACCACTAGCGTTGAGCAAAGTGAATCTTTATCGGAACAATTGCGCGATGCTGGGATTTCTCATGAGGTATTCCTATTAATTACATTAACACCAGCAGTGCATTCCTTCTGCATTCTAGAATGCTTTTCTTAGAGCTCACTGCACAGAGATGTTGATACTTGACCAAAGTCCCTTTATACCATATATCATTTCCCCATATATTCTTACGCATGGAGCAAATGCTTCAGAAATACTTGAGTAGATTCCTCAGTATCAATTCCAGACTATTGAGTAGATTCCTCAGCGGCAACACTTTCCATATCCCTTGACTTTAGCTAATTTATTAGCATTTCAGCATGCTTATGTTTAGCATTTGCAGTCATACCATTTTTTTGCCCTTGAAAACTAGTCCTTAGGTGAAAACTGCGGGGAACCCACCTTGTCAATTAGTTTTCCTTCTTGCACAAGAAAGGAAGCAATCAAAAGGATTAGGATAGGGTAATACTTAAAAATTAATTAATAATGGAGATTCCTTGCCGATACGCTGCATATCACCTGTAATTTTCTAGCACACTTGTAAGTTACATCCTCTTAAAGTTCTCATTCCTTAAGGTGCCCGAAGCCATCTAATATTTTACCTTCATTGTTTATAAATTCTCTATTGAAGGTCCTGAATGCTAAGCCAGAGAATGTTGAGAGGGAGGCAGAGATTGTGGCTCAGAGTGGACGCCTTGGTGCCGTGACAATTGCCACTAACATGGCAGGACGTGGAACAGATATTATCCTTGGTGGCAATGCGGAATTCATGGCCAGGTTGAAGTTGCGTGAGATCCTTATGCCAAGGTATTAGGTTTCTTACTCAGAACTGCAAATATTTTACAGCACTGCAATACATGCATGCAACCATAAAAACAAGGCGTATTTTTATACTTAGCCAGGTTCTTTATGTCTCTTTTGCTTGCAATGAATGAGGAAAAGTTAAACTTGATCATTCCAATAAACTTCTCCAGGAACCCTTATGCATGCTTCCTAAAATGGGACCATACTTTTTTTTTTCCTCGAACACGCAGGAGAGCTGCGCATCATTATATTAAGAAGAAAGAAGGTCCAAAATAGACCGTTTACAAGCCGCCATAGTGGCGGTATTACATGAATAGTTAAGCACCCGTTTTACACAAAAGACGACCACACCACTCTATCCCTTTAAGGCCACACACTCTATCCCTTCTCGAACACACAAATGGGACCATACTTTTTTCCTGTGCATATGTGCAACTGAATGCAACCCTTGGTTATATTCAAGTGTTCAGCTGTTCTTATACTCTATTGTCAATCTGAATGATGCAGAGTCGTTGATCCACTAGATGGTGTCATTGTATCCAAAAAGCAGATGACACCAAGAAAGACATGGAAGGTAGATTATAGGCTATATGTTTAGTAAACACGTTATGATTTTTTGATTCTGTGAATTCGTGCACAAGATTGTTGTATTGTGGTTTAACTTATGATGAAAATTGACTCAGTGACTTACTATGCTTATTCTCCCGTAGACAAACGAAAGCTTGTTCCCTTGTGAACTTTCAAAAGAAACATTATCATCTGTTAAAGATGCAGTTGAAGTGGCTGTGAAAGAATGGGGAGAGAAATCATTAACTGAGCTAGAAGCAGAAGAACGGCTGTCCTACTCGTGTGAGAAGGTACGTTTTTTGTAACTATCATAAATACTTCGTTTGAGTTTGTGTTTATATTTTAACATTCAATTTCGATATGACCCTCTCAAAAAAAAAAATCGATATGAAATGCAAATGCTTAAGAAACACTTGACTAGATTCCTCAGTATCAATTCAAGACTATTCTTTTAAGACATGATTGAAAAAAGATAATATGAGTATCAATTCCAGATTATTCTTTTAAGACATGATTGGAAAAGGATATTATGGGAACACCATTGTATATCTGGCAGTATATTGGAGATAATTAAAAATATCAAGTATCAAGAGTTTTACATGTAAAATTATATCATGATATTTTTTTTTGTTCTTTCTTAAGAGCATTATGGTTGTAATTACTAATTAGTAACTCATAAATGCATTGATCTGTTAGAAAATTTGTTAGGGTAGGATTCAGACTTCAGAATATCAGTTATTTTAACGCATCAAAGTATCAATATTTCTTTGAGTCATGGACACGGATGATATTACATTAAGCTTTACTATAGGTTCATTGTATTCATGTTCAAAAATGGTAATTATTGGTGGTGGCTCAGATCTTGATATTGCAATAGTTGCCACAACTTATTTCACTTTTGAGTCCACAAACCGCTAAGATATGTATTGCTGTCTGACCATATTGCAATAGTTGCCACAACTTATTTCACTTTTGGACATGTACACATGCACCGTTCCTCAGAAATGGTACGTCACTGGTGGAAGTGTTTCTATAAATATGCTTGGATATACAGCTAGCCCTTCTATTGGATCAAAATACACATTAATATGGATATTCTGTGAGAAATTTGTCTGTCCCACGGGCGGAGTGTTTGTTCCTGCACCAAATGCTTCCTATCTATCCATATTGTACCCAAACCAGGTGCATATGCAGGAAACTAAATTATGTTCTTTTATAATGTCAGGGGCCAACACGTGATGAAGTAATAGCGAATTTGAGAAACGCATTCATGAAGATAGCAGATGAATACAAAGTTTACACAGAGGAGGAAAAGAAGAAGGTTATATTGAATATTAAAGAAATATTGAAAGCTCTATGTGTCGCTGTTGAATAGCACTTATGAGTCATTGTTATTTTCAGGTCATTACAGCAGGTGGGCTTCATGTAGTAGGAACAGAGCGCCATGAATCACGCAGAATTGACAATCAGGTAGGTAATACTGTTGAAGTTATTGCTGTTAATATGCAGGGTTCAACCCAAGCCATCTTTCCGCTTCGGTGGATTGCATGTGTATTGTGCCAAACTAAATGTAAATCTAGAATCACAAAATCCACACTGAATTGCAAAATGGTTATGTTTCATGACTCATCAATCCATGGTACAAGTATAGGCAAAGCTGATAACAAAACAGTTAACAAAAGCCTGTTTACTCTAATCATGGCTGAATAGATTAAAATTTAATTGATTTTCTTTATCTGTTTTTAGCTCCGTGGTCGAAGTGGCAGGCAAGGGGATCCTGGAAGCTCTCGCTTCTTTCTTAGTCTAGAGGATAATATCTTCAGGATCTTTGGAGGTGACAGGATACAGGTTTGTGTTGCTTTCTCTATTTTCATACATGGTTTACATGAGACTAATACCATTGGCTGCGCCGTGTAAAAGTACAGTACTGCCTCAAAATTCACTTGCAGTTTTTCCATTTGGGTGGTGATATCTCTTATTGTTCTACCTCCGTATTTAAGTTGTAGACGTCCAGATAATCTTAAGCCTAAATTGAACTACCTGTGCTGTTCGGATGCCAACAAATAAAATATGGATGGCGCACCTCACTAAATGCTTCCGATGTTGTAGGATATGTCTAAAGTTGCATGTTATTCTTCAGTAATTGGAAATGCCTCATTCGTAAAAATGGAATGGTGTACTGATATCCAGTCTGTGACAAATTTTCTGAAGAACGGAATGTGATAATCTCATAATACTAGCTAGTGGTCCAAAGTGTGTTTCTACTAAATTTAATCTGGGTCTACTTTGTAGCAAAAATACCTGTTACTGTTATTGTAAGACACTTGTGTAAGTCTTTTTCCCTAAATACTCTATTTCAACATTCTGTTAAAGCCAGAATTACTGCATCACTTGATTGCTTGCTGCTTCAACATGTACTCTTGGCATGACTTTTCCATGTTATTTCAACATTTTGTAAGGTACAATAATAAATCTAAACTTGTAATTTTTAATTTCTTTTCTAGGGTCTGATGCAAGCATTCAGAGTTGAAGATCTTCCTATAGAATCAAAGATGCTAACAAGGGCCCTAGATGAAGCTCAGCGGAAAGTTGAGAACTACTTTTTTGATACCAGGAAGCAGTTATTTGAGTATGATGAGGTATTGAACAGCCAGAGAGATCGTGTGTACGCAGAAAGGAGACGTGCCCTTGCATCCGATAGTCTCGAGTCACTTATTGTTGAATATGCTGAATTAACAATGGATGACATATTAGAGGTTGGTAACTGTCACCAATGGCTGTTTGTGAAGCGGAACTTTATTTAACATTTATTTGAGTTGAAAGCATCCCAACATTGTATTACCCTGAACTATAAGTGCTAAAAGATTTATCCTCTTTGCAGGCAAACATAGGCCCTGATACTCCAAAGGAAAGTTGGGACTTTCCCAAGCTTATAGCCAAACTGCAACAGTGAGTTTCAGATAGTACATATGCATGTATTATTAATCAGAATTATTTTTAGGTATCTGTTAACTGATGTACTGTCACCTTTGTTGTAATGTTTCTTGCAACTTTTCTGTTAGGTATTGCTATCTATTAGATGACTTGACACCAGAATTATTGGAGAGTAAAAGCTCAAGCTATGAAGATTTGCGGGATTATCTTCGTACACGAGGACGTGAAGCATACTTCCAGAAAACTGTGAGTTTTGTGTTTGTGCAATTATGAAATCTGTCGCATAGTATCTTGAAAGGTTATTGTTGAAGGCTAATGCAAAATACCTGTTAAAAATGAAGAGAATATTTGGAGTATATCCTCCGTTTCTGAAATGTGTATCCTAGTTTAGAACAGGTTCTTCTTATGAAAATGATAGTAATCTGAATTTTGTTGATCCACATTTCCTTATGTAAAATTTATCCACTCGTTTTTCTTAACTGGCTACATGCTATTTTCTCAAAACTTGCTTTAGAAAATATAATTATATTGGTAAACTATTAAGTAACTATGCCAGGAGCACAGAATATAGTAAGTTGTCATTCCTCCTTCCATAACTTGTTCTTGTATATCAGGAAATTGTGGAGAAGCAAGCTCCGGGCTTGATGAAAGAAGCTGAGCGGTTCCTGATTCTGAGCAATATTGATAGACTCTGGAAAGAACACCTGCAAGCATTAAAGTTTGTACAACAAGCGGTTGGTCTTAGGGGTTATGCTCAACGAGATCCTCTTATCGAGTACAAACTCGAGGGATATAATCTGTTCCTAGACATGATGGCTCAAATCCGGAGAAATGTTATTTATTCTGTATATCAGGTTTGTCCATCCACCCTGTCCCATAAGAATCCTCTCATTGGTCATGCTACATTTCGACACTTTCTAGGTTAAACATTTCATCCGATTAGTTAGAACTGATGTTGCAACTTTCTTTCAAGAAATGTATATTGAATTTTATCACTATGCATTTCATTTGTGCTGTGTCAAACGCATATGACATGTTGTCAACTGATTTGAGTAAGCTAGATCTATCATAAGAACAAGTTGAGGTTTTACTAGTGGATTGTCTTGCATATCGAATCATCATGATCCTTCCTGATCATTTGCATTAGCAATCCACATACCATACTTAGTTTTCACGTGCTTTGTTTTGATATACCTTGTAAATGTATCATTAGTTTTGGCTATCGAAAATGCTTCATTCAACATACCTTGTGATTCTAAAAATATCATTCTTTCTTTTTCTACAGTTCAAACCAGTGGTGAAGAATCAAGAAGAGGAGAAATCTCAAAATAAAGGTTCGAAAAAGAAAGTAGACAAAAAGGGTGCTAACAAACTTGGTGCTGCCCAAGCGGCATCATGATCTTGTGAAAATGCAACTCTATGCAAGGGCAACATTCCTCTATGTGGCGGTTGGCATTTCAGTGTGAGAAATGTGAACAAAAATTGTGACAGGTTTCAGATGATGTAGCGGCTTAAAGTACATAATACTGGGGCACAGCTTCAAAATGTAACTATTTCCTGGAATTCATGATCCAATCAGCACATCCAACGCTATGCCCTAACATATGTTCTTAGTATGGATAGCATCAGTTGTACCTGTTGTACAGAAGAAGAACTTGCTAATAGCAAAAGTCTCCGCCTGCAGTTTTGTATAGTGATGTAATTCTTTTTTGTTCGTAGAAATCACTCAAATTCAGTGGTTGCCAACTGGCAGAATGATAGATAGGTGAGTAAACAGTCAACATCAGTCGTCCATGTTCTGTTCATTTAATAGATCAACATCTGTTCTTTTTTGTTTTCTTTTTGTAGAATCAGTCCAAAGAAAAAAAAAACATGCTGCTACTAGTTATCTAGAGCAACTATAAATTCTGGGAACCAAAAACTTTTTTTTTATCATTTGTTCTTTAGTTAATAATCGGTGGCTGCATTCAAATTCCTTCAGAACAGTGATATACTCCTAGAACGCATATGAACAATTGAATATACTCATATGATGTTGTGGCAATTTTTGCCACAGGGATAACGGCAATCGATTGCCTCCACTTCAGCTCGACCGAAGTACCAGTCGCCAACCGATCTTGCAATTCCCTGTGCAGCAACATGAAGAACATGAATACCAAATACCGATATGCCCCCGTTATGTTCATCACTGAAATGATGCTTTCTTTTGTATCTATATCTAAGTACTCTGATGTTTCAGTTGATTATACCTTGTTTTGAATGGCAGGGGAGCCGCCTGCTGGGTTGTTCCAGGTGCCTATTAGCTCGGACTGGCAGTGAGCGAAGCAGGAGTCAATGAACAGCCCATTCCTCTTGGAACCAGAGAAACCTTTGACGGATGCAACCATCTGATCCCTGAAATCTGCACATGTATGTGTTTAAGTATCGCAACACTTCATAACGTTTCAATCATTGCCTGGTGAAGTTGAACTTTTTGAGCGCACGGAGTATATGAGTAACCAAATTAACCTTGCAGGAATTTCATCTGGGATGCGTTGCAGGACGAACGGTTGGACTTGCATGCTTTCCAAGCACCGCTGGGGTCAGCTCTGTCTGGAGCCAGGCTCAGCACAATCTAAACCATCAATTGCTCGCCAAATGTGAGTATGTAACAACTATACATCTAATCTAATCGTGCGACACCATATACAGAGAAAAGTCCGTTTACCTGAATGAAGTCGTATGCTGCATTTAGCAGGAAAATCGGGGTCTTTATGCCGTCAATTATATTTTGCGGGAAAAAGCACTGCATGCACATGAGGTAGGGTGTTTAGAGAAATTTTATGATTATGTTCTTGCATATGATATTTCCATCGGCATGGTACATGTATTCCCTAAAGTTTTCTCTTCGAATTAGTGGTTGCTTGCACTTTCACGCGGGGAGTTAGAGCAACTCCAGCAGAAGCCCCTAAATCCAAGCCCCTAAATCCAAGCCCCTACATGCCATGTAGGGGCCGGCCTCTAAATTTAAGCCCCTACAAATTGCTTCCAACTCCAGCAGCAGCCCTTTACATCTCAGCCCCTAGATGGGTGGGACCCGCTTGTCAGCCTCACCCCTCCTCTCCTCTTCTTCCTCTGCTCGTGGACGCAGGGCGCGAGGACTCGGTGCGCCGCCACGGGCGACGGCGGACCGAATCGACGGCGCGGACCACGGCGTCCCCACCACGGCGCGTCGCGGCGCGGGCCAGGCGCGGGAGCGGGACGAGGAAGGCCATGGCCGCGGCACGGTGGCGCCGCACCTCTTCCCCTAGACGCGGCGCAGAGCCTCCCCGACGGCGTCTCCCCGGCGCGTCGCCCCAGCCCCGGCGCGGCACCCCTACGAGCAGCACCATGACATGGGCGCCGGCGAGGGAGGGCATGGCGACGAGCGCCATGGGCGACGACGCGCGCTGCCTTGCGAAGGAGCGGGTGCAAGGCGCGAAGGGTGGTGCGGGCGCGGCGAGCCCTCCCCGGCGAGGCCCCCATGTCGCGCATCGGGCCAAGGCAGGCCATGGCCGGCGCGAGCCCTCCCCAGGCGTGGACGCGGGCGCAAGGCCTCCCCGATGGCTCCCAAGCTCGAATCGGAGGGGGTGAAGCTCCCAAACTTGAATCGGAGGGGGTGAATCGACGAATCGAGGCTTGAATCGGCGGCGGCGAGCCGGATTCGGCGTCAAGCAGGGCAGGGACGACGCGCGGGAAGGAGGCGGCGTGCGCGCGCGGACGTGGTTGAGCGGGCCCCGCCGCTCTAGCGACCCAACAGCGAGCCCCTACATCTGGGGGCTTTGGGGAGAAATCTGAGGACCCAATAGCTGTAGGGGCTCATCTAGGGGCCCTGCTGGAGTTGAGTTTTTGGCCCCAAGCCCCTACATCTCATGTAGGGGCTCATCTAGGGGCCCTGCTGGAGTTGCTCTTAGTGACACAAGAAATTGTGAAAGTAAAGGGGAGCAGCAGCACTCACCGAGGTGGCGTCCAAACGGGCGGTGCAAGCCCGCGGCAGATTCCGAGCTATTCCCTGCATGGCCACAATGTCACCAAAGTAGGATCTCAAGCTGCGACCCCCGGAGACATCCATGCTGCACTTACACAAAACCTGTAATTAATTGATCGCTGTGCGTGTGATCCATTCCATGATCAACAAGCTTGGAGGACGTACGTACGCGTCGAGGTAGAGGCCGGCGTCGGCGAGGCACTTCACGGTGGTGCCCCGGCCGGGCGGGAAGAAGGCGCCGAACTCGTCGCAGTGGAGTATCACGGCCAGGCCGCCGGAGGAGCAGCCGGTGAGGAGCACCTGATGGATCAGCAATTAATGCACTCGTTACAACCAATGATCGAAGTGAGGATGATAGAGTGACAAAGACATGTGCCTGAATGCAGCAGACTTTTGTTTGTCAGTAGAGTAGTTCGTTGGCAAACAAAGAGGTGTCGGACCTGATTTGCAGAGGCCATTCCGATGGAGAGAAGATGTCTAATGGTTGCGTTCCAGATGCGCTGCCCCCGGAAATTTATCCCATTGTCCTACAATTAGCTCAAGCAGCAAGACATGGAAAGTAAGTTTCAAGTGAAATTGGCGAAGAGATGGGATTTCGATGAACGAGGTGTAGTTTGAACTCGGTAGTTGTGTCAAATAAGTTTCTGAAAAGAAAATGGCACTGAAGAAACCAGACAACGCTTGCAAAAGATTCTTCCATAGATATGCACCTTGTCGTATGTGTCGCCGGCAAAAGATCCACCGTCACAGTAGCGAATCTTCACCCGGTTCCAGTTGTAAAAATCTGCACATACGCTTTGCCATATGGTTGAGACTTGAGTGTTATTAGTTAGAGATGAATGATGGGTGGTGGATGCATGGACGCACAAATTAACTAACCAGGATTTGCTACAGGGCTGCTGCTCATGATGCCGGTGAAGGGGATCTGCCTGTCCATGTGGTCCGACGAGCCGCGGCCGGTTTCCTTGGTACCCCGGCATGTCCTCGCATTGTTGCACCACCCGCCTCCTGCATCCACACCACACGGTCGTCATCTTCTCTCTTGTGCTCACGTTTTGTACGTATTTACTTTAGCACATTTGTTTTCAAAGTTACAAAGTATCGTAAAACTAACCTCTAGGTTAACAATCCAGTTGTTTTCCCCTGCTCCCGAGCCAGGATCCAAGTGGTACGCAGGTGGAGTTCCATCCATGCACACTGTGTGAATACATACAAACAACACGTCAATATCGAGACATGAACAACTTGGGATTAATTACTTCGGACTTCGGAGATTAAGTAGCAGCAACGTCACGGCAGGTTAGCGTTGGATCGCAGGCATGGCACTTATCGTTTGTGAAGTCACTAGCTAGGGAGTGTGGGTCGTCCTCGTTTTCGTTTGAGACACTCATTTGTTATTTCGTAAGGTGAAGATGGATTAGAGGCCCTTAGCATCCCTGTGTTTGTCCTATGCGCGCGCAAATTCATCACTTACAGTTGCTTCCAACTTGGACAACAACAGCGTAACTACCAACACAGAAACCGTTGACTTCAAATTCGAATTCACGACCAAAAAACAAGTAGCGATTTCTTGCTTGTCATGCTCACGACTTTTAACTAGAAAAAAAATCAAATTCTAACTGAAACTGCCAGGTTTTCAACAATTTTTTTTTTAAAAAAGTTGAAAGCGACCGCCATGTGCGAGAGATTGCAACCTCAATGAACGTAATGCAAACTACAGTGGCATCAGGTCGATCTTAAGACGACAGACCCGCTCCATTCCTGAAGAACAAAGAAAAGCAGCATCGCAGCAGCACACGTACCGGCTCCCTCGTCGACGGCGGACTTGAGGATGGTGATGGGCACCATCACAGACGCCGCGCTCCTCCTCCTCGGACCGCCGGCTGCTCCACCGCCCAGCACATCTGTCACCGCCGGCGACGGCGAGGTCTCCGCGCAGCAGCTGGCCACCAGAGCCACAAGTGGAACAAGAACAAGAACAAGAAGCAGAGACGGCCAAGGTCTGATTATCACAGCGGTCATCTCCCTACCCCGGGATCACCAACCAACCGGCTGCACGAGGCCGCGGATGCAACCTCTCATAAAACAATATAAGGAGCCCAGCGACGAGTAATTAACCCAGAGCACGAGGAAGGGGATCGAATAAAATGTTGCCTACGCTTCGATGTGTGCAGAGTGCACAGACGAAAAATAGTTGATAACTCTACAGCAGGAACACGCAGACTAGTGCAGTTTGTCAGAAAATTGGCTGGGCAGGATTAACAATGAGGTTTACGCGGATAGAGTAACATGCACAGATCGAATCGAGATAACGAATATGAGTCGAAACTACTGTTCAGATACCATCACTTAGGGTCAATTAGTTATTCTCTCTTTGTCCATAAGTATAGTGCCCTCTTATTTTTCATAAGTCAAAGCTGTTAAACTTTTCCCTCGCAAAAAAAAGCTATTAAACTTTGACCAATAATATCTATAAAGGCGCTACCTCCGTCTCAGAATATAAATATTTTAAATATAAAAGTCAAATATTTTTAACTTTAACCAACAATAAATATTTAAACAAAATATTTTAAATACAAAGAGATGCATGATGGTTGACTTTGATCAAACTAAAAAATGCTTATATTCTAGAAAGCAGAGAGTATTTTAATTTAAATAAAAAAGTTAGATTTATGATAGTTGATTTTACGATGAGTTTAGTAACATTATTTTTATGTTGTCAACTTTTAAAAAATTTGGAGTCAAAGTTTTTTTTAAAAAAATAACTTAAAACAGCAAAAGGTATTATATTTGTGGGAGGGAGTATAATCTAGATGAGTAACCTTCTTCAAGAATTATAAGCATTTTTGGGTGTGATTAAAGTCAAACTTACTAAATTTGGCCACTATTTAATAAAAATTACAAAAATCATTTAAGTAGGATTATTTTTATAGTGAAATTTTCAGTGATTTTTTTGCTCCTAATAGTCAAAGTTGAGAAGGATTGTCAATGACCAAACCCAGAAATGCTACATATTGATATTTGACTAGTTTGATTGCTACTATGCCCACCGACAGGACAAAGTGGTGCCCGGCTGCCAGCATCTGCACATAACGTGGTTTTTGCCAACAGGCAGCACTCACTCATAGTCATTTTTAGTCAGCCTTCTTTTTCCAATGATCATTTTTAGTCAGTCTAAGGTCTTGTTTGGCTACAAAGTATTTTTGAAGTTTTGAAAGAATACCACGGTTTTGCAAAATTTTTGGTTTTGTGAGGTATGAAAGTGTTTGGATGTAGGGCATGCTTGGATTTCTGCCACCACTCGCCATGCCGCGAGTGTGGTGAGCACGCTGAAGCAGCCAATGTTTGGTTTCCAGCCATGTGCGTCGGTAGCCACAGAAACGCAGTGGAAAATTGTGTGGCGGTTGTGGCGTCCGAAATCGACACCACACTTTGGCGAAAGAGCGCGTGGCATGGCGATTTGAGACCGGCGACCAAACACGCCTGTAGCAAGTTTTACAGTTTTAAAAACCATGGTATTGCTAAAAGTGCAACCATTTTGAAGTTTAGAAACTCCACTCATGACCTCTTTTTTCTAAACCATGATTTTGCTTGACACTAACTTCTAAAATTATTATTTCTTAATACTTTGGTTTTTGAAAACTGCAGCACCCAGACAGGGCCTAAGTCTAATTGTTTACACTAGTTGAAACATGGTCCATCAAATCAAGGGCTAGATATTTCTCTCTTTTCATATGTTCTAGACTTTCTTTTTTAAGGACTACGGAGGTCCCATCATCCTCTGTTAATTATCTATAATTGACTTGCACTTTAGCAAATTAATATGATATACAACGTACACTCACTGCAAAATCAAACTACATGGCCAGGCAGCAGAACTTTCTTCTCATATGATGTGGCGGCATGTTGTGTCGCAGGGGTAGGGGCAGTCGATTGCCTTCACTTCAGCTCGGTCGAAGTACCAGTCGCCAACTGATTTTGCGATCCCCTGTGCAACATTAACATATATAAAGACGCTAAAACGCGCTGCAAATTCAACAAAGGAAATATTTGCACGATCTGTGGCTGTGGCATCATCTGATACCTTGTTTTGTATGGCAGGGGAGCCCCCTGGTGCGTTGTTCCACGTGGCCGGCAGCTCGGACTGGCAGTGTGCGAAGCAAGAGTTCATGAACAGCCCGTTGCTCTTGGAACCAGAGAAGCCTTTCACGGATGCCACCATCTGGTCCCTGAAATCTACACTTGATCACGTTTAAAATCTTTAATTAGAACACTCATGTTTGATCGTTAGAACCTCGGATAATTTATTTATTGAACAGTTAGTGTATGCAGATTATTTGATCACTCATGATCAACCTTGCAGAAATTTCATCTGGGATGCGTCGCAGGCAGAGCGGTTGAACTTGCAGGCCCGCCAGGCGCCGCTGGGATCAGCTGCGTTTGGGGCCAGGCTTTCCTGAATCTGATCCATGGATTACATTTCGTCAGAGATTGTTAGTGTTGAACAGTAGTCAGGAGGAAAATTTAGTTTCTGTATGTACCTGCCATGCGTCGTATGCTGCATTTAGCAGGAAGATTGGGGTCTTTATGCCATCTATTACATTTTGAGGGAAGAAGCACTGCATTCAAAAGCACCAACTCCTACTTTTAAGATAGTAAAGATTTCAATCGGTCTCAATGGCCTCTCTGCTCTCCTGAAGCTTATGAACATACATTTCATTCATATGTTGTACTATAAACTACTGAATTTGTTTACTCCTGATGAAAATACCACTCCTAATTAACCGGCAGCAACGTACCGAGGTGGCGTCCAAGCGATTGGTGCAAGTGGGCGGCAGGTTCGGAGCTACGCTCTGCATGGCGACGATGTCCGAGTAGTAGGATCTCAAGCTGCGGCCCCCGGAGACGTCCACGCTGAGCTTATTAATTACACAGTGCAAGCAGAACCGGTTAAGTAGTAACAACATGTGATCCATGCAGCATGAGCACAGGAGGGGAATCGAAACAAATGTTAGTGCACATACGCGTCCAGGAAGAGGCCGGCGTCCGCGAGGCATTTCACGGTGGTGCCCTGTCCTCCGCCGGCGGAAGGCGGGAAGAAGGCGCGGAACTCGTCGCAGTGCAGTATCGCCGCCAGGCCGCCGGCGGAGCAGCCGGTGAGCAGCACCTGATAGATCGGCGGCACCAACCTTTAGCAAAACAAAACTTGGAGTGTAATGGGCAATTAATGCTGTGCAAAGATTGAGTGTACCTGATTTGCAGATGCCATCCCAACGGAGAGCAGGTGTCTGATGGTGGCGTCCCAGATGCGCTGGCCACGGAAATAAAACCCATTGGCCTACAATCAACTCGATCAAATCAGAAATATACTCCACATAGCAAGATGCGTGCCTTGTCCACACAAAAGCTATGTGTCTCTGCTCAGTGAAGTCAGAAATATAGCAAGATCAAGATGCATGCCTTGTCAACGCCATCGCCGGCGAATGATGCGCCGTCGCAATAGCGGATCTTCACCCTGTTCCAGTTGTAGAAATCTGCATATATATGCAAGTAGTACATGGTTCAGTTACTAAGAACGAGAAAGGTTGGGAAGCACGGACCGATCGATATGCTGGATGGGCCGGATGGACGGACCAGGATTGTCAGCTGGGCTATTGCTCATGATGCCGGCGAAGGGGATCTCCTTCTCCATGAGGTCCGAAGAGCCCCGGCGGCTCGTCTTGCGGAACTGGCACGCCCTCACATTGTTGCACCACCCTCCTCCCTGCATCCAGTACAGTGATCACCTCTGGGTCAGTAGTAATTCGGATATTCAGTAGTATCACATTTTAAATTGCGTGTCAATAAATTGACCTCGAGGTTTACAATCCAGCTGTTGTTCCCAGCCCCGGAGCCAGGGTCAAAATGGAACGCAGGCGGAGTTCCATCCATGCACACTGCACTCGAATATGCACTAGTTATCACCAACCTTGCAAGAATTTATACTACTGTAGCATAACAGTTGTGACTAGTGAACGGTGACGTGTTTTACATTTTTAGAAAATTGATTTTGGTTGGATACCCGGATTGATAATGTGCCTCTCAAGACAAGATACAGTAAAATCTATAGTATCAACAATCAGCAAAATCATTGTGTGGCCCAGGTATTAGAAAACAACAGCATTAACTTATCTTTCAGAAGGAGCAGTTGTGCGCACTGATGGACATGATAGAGCTGACTGAAGAGGAGGATTCTGCCAAATGGGTTTTAGAAAGCTCTGGTGCTTTCACCATCCTCGCTATACAAACATATCCTGAACCCTGGGTTGATTAACATCCGAATGCAAGAGATGTGGGAGGCTAAGATCCCATTAAAGGTGAAAATTTTTCTGTGGAACTAGATAGCTAGAGACAGAATACCATCGGCAAAGGTACTTGTCAAAAAGAAATGGAAGGGTAGTGAACTCTGCAAGTTCTGTGGAAAAATAGAGTCATCAACCCACATAATGTTTAGATGCCCACTTGCTAACTTTGTGTGGAGTGTTTTTAGAGAAATTTTCAATAGAGTATAGTTCCTGCTACTTTAGAGGAGTTCTTTTCTCTAGCCTTGACGGAGAGAATTAATAAGAGAAATAGAATAATGCTATCTCTGCTGGGGGCCATATGCTGGTCATTGTGGCTAACCTGAAATGATTTTGTTTTTAGAAACCAGCTCTGCCCTTCGCCTCAGTCAATAATCCATCAAGTGATATCCATGTTGCAGAGATGGCGGGTGCTGTCGAAGCCTGGTGAACGTGAGGAGGTCGATGCCATCATCAGCGCGATCAGAACAAAGATGGGGGCCAGAAGCGCTTCTCTTTTGCCCTTCCTTTGCCCTTCCTTTGTTTTTGCGCTGGTCTTGGTAGTCTTTTATTTTCGTGCGTTTGTTTTTGCTGTTGCTTTTGAGACTTGGACGGGGGCCTGGAGCCCTGGAACTTGTGTTGGTGTAAGCTGGTTTCCCCCAGCATACTTTGTTGCTTTTAAATAAGGGAACGTATCTGGTGGAAACCAACTCCTCCGTGCAAACTATAGAAACTTCAATCTGAGCCACACAATGTAAGGGAACGTATCTGATTGAAGTTTCCATAGTTTGCACGGAAGGGTTGGTTTCCACCCTTTAAATAAAGCATACTTTGTTTTTTACATGCATGTATTATCTTGAGATTACAGAATGTTTATGTGCAAATGGAAGCAAATTAAAGTGTGCTTCAATATACGCAGAAAAGGTTATATACAACATAATGGAATGCAATATTCGTATCTCGGTGCCCATTATCTCCGCGCCATATGTATACGACGCACGGGGAGACGGGACAAAAGAAGCACGAAAAGGAACAAATAACCGTGAAAGGAACAACCAAAATGAGGAGCGGGTAATGGGCCGGCGCGACGCGACTCCTTTTGGAGCCACACGGGCGGGCGTGCATCCTTCGCCGCACTAGCAGCGTACGTGATGGCGGCGTGCGACCGGTAGTGCGCGCAAGACAACAACCCCAACGGAAATAAAAACAGATAGATGGATATCGATAGGTGTGGGCCGAAAGCAACCCATCGTGCAATCCATCGCCCTCTGTGAAGATCAGAATCGGGCGAAAAATCCAGGTCCATTCCAAATTGATCGAAGATTCCGTTCTTAAATTGTTGTCATTTGACCGTCAAAAAAAAAAGATTTGTTGTCGAATGACATCATTTTCAGAAAGGTGTACTAGCAATTGTTATATATGAGCGCAAATGGCGAGGAGCAGGACGACTACGACGACGAGGAAGAAGAAGAATCTATTTAAACATACCGGCTCCCTGGTCGACGGCGGACTTGAGGATGGTGATGGGCACCATCGTCACAGGAGGCGCGGCCGCCGGCGCCCGCCTCCTCCGCCTAGCGCCCTTGACGACCTGCTGCTCATCTGCCGCCGGCGCCGACTCCACGAAGCAGCAGCTTCCGGCGAGCACAAGAACAACAACGACGAGCGCCGGCCAAGGTCTCGTGATCCCAGTCCTTCCTATCATCTCGAATTGCCACGATTCAGCTGGGATGGCTATCCAATTGACCGGTACACTGCTGCTCCTGCTATCACCTCTCTCCTGGGATCAACAAGAACAACCGGCCGAGTGGTTGAGGCAGAAGAAAATGTTGGAAGACATGCGTACATGAGCTCGAAGCGGCGGTATACATATTTAAGGCACGCATAGCAAGGGAATGACATACCTAGCCAGCCACGGACACCACAAAATCAAATCCAAGCGGGCAAGGCGTGCATTAAAGAGGAAATAGATTGTTATCTTCCAATTATGCACATAATATCTCGTTGCATATCTTTCTTCATTAACGCTGAATTTCCAATAATTCAGCTCGCCGGCCAGCTGCTAACTGATCGATTAGACAGTGCAGCAGCAGGAACAAAATTAAGTATATGCACAGCGTGTGTGTATGTGCATGCATGTGGCATCCTTGAATGAAGTGCACGTTTACGTACCTCTCAATCAGCTGGATCCTTCATAATACACGGCAGAAGAGGCGATGACGACGGGATTGAGCATGACGAGCGGCTGGTCGATCAACAAAGGGAGCACAACCGATGAACTGATGAAGATATGTGTGGCAACGGAGCCGGTGGTTGGAGGCAACCGAAAGGCGTCGTCGCGTATTCATATCGGTCGTCCTGCGTAGACGGCGGCTCGGGGCGTGGGCGCCGGCCGATTCCGACGTCTCACTCACCGGAGCAAAGCCGCTTTACTGCTGATGCTGCAAGGTATGGGTGCCTGCCTTTTCCTCTCAATCGATCATTTGCCGTTAATCGGACCTGCTCCTGTCAATGTTACGTGTGCTCTTGGGAGTATACTTCAGAGGTCATACATGATATGGATAAGCTAGCACATGGTGCAAATTGTCGCTGAAAACAACAGCTAAGATATAGGTGCAATGCACAAGGAGCCTCCTGAAAAAGACATGGATTCGGAAGAGATCAGGTAGCAATGTTCATACGCAGACAAAAGTTTTTTTAAAAAAAGAATTATTGTGGCTGCTGGGATTCGAGCCCAGGTCTCCACGGCCACAACGTGGAATTCTCACCACTAAACTACAGCCACATCAGTGATGAAGTTCATCCCAAATAGTTTATATATTTAAATTTACTCCGTACTCACAGTAAACAAAACTGTGCTGTCGTTTGCATTCTTCTTCGTTGAAGAAAGATTATGTGGACACAAATTTCATCGCACATACTCCAGAATCTGAACCTTATGGTCGTAGAAATGAATCAGTATCTGTTCTTCAACCAAGTAATGTCAAGAAGCCAATTTCACTGGATTAGTACATCAATCAGAATCTCATTGCTGAGGTAGTATAAATACTCGCCAAAGGTATTTCAGCGGTGAGCTATCAAACAGACATGTCGTTCTGATGCCTTTATTATTTCAACTATGATGGAATTTACAAATAAACCTCATCTGGTCCCTAATGAAAACTTGAAAAGCTAACATAGCACGTTATACAAACTTCTGCATGGCTCATCCAAACAGAATCCAGCCACTTCCCAGGCCAAGAATATATTTTTTTCAAGTTATTTCGACACGGAATTTGAATGGAAGGCGATTGTCAAGCTCTTCAGAAAAACTGAGCTGAAACCAACCTGTAACTATTTGAGGATTTCACAGCAAACAGATAAGAGTGTTGCTTTTTGCTATCATCCGGTACTGGACAATACTTCTGAACTGTCATCACTGAAATTGTATTGCTCATAAACCTGGAACAGGATTTCCCTGCAAGGGACAACTGCTCCGATCTTGATGCAAGCCAAGAATGCACCTGACAGCTTTCTGTGGAGGCTGTAAACTTCATCAGGTGGTGGGGTTAGCCTGTGCTTTAACATTGTAGCCCCAAGGTTTGAAACACTATGTGTGATATTGTTTGCACGAAAGTCATGACCCCCTGGTTTTGAGAATGGAACACCAACAATGAATGCTGCTTCGACGTGAGCATCCAGCATGACTTCTGGCTCCTCGCCGGTAAGGAATCCAAGTCTGCGTGACATTTCTAGGACACCAGCCCGATCTCTATTCGCACAGGCAACTACCTGTGCAATAATATACAATAAATCAGAAAATAAACTTTTTGCAATTTAATAAATATGATAGAAGTCGTTAATGAAAGTTGCAGTGGAAGTGTACAACTGCGTATAAATCATTACTTACCATGCGTAGGTAATCATCTACAAAACGTTTTGGAAAATCACGAGCAGCCCCAAAGTCAATCAGGTTGAATTGCCTTGTAGCATCATCGTAAAGAAAATTGCTCCAATTTGGATCAGTCTGCACCAAATGAGTGAGAGATAAACACAATATGCAACGCAACCATAGTTTTCAAAGCGCTCCGACCTGAACGATCGCCAGACCACCGTTCAGCCGCTTAGTCGTACTGAGAGGACGACTAGGGACGATTAGGCGATCTCTAGGCGGTCGCCTAGGGACCTAGTCGTCCGGGCACTCTACCACCTAGTCGACACATGAGCACTTCCTCAGGTAGCAGCAGCACACACCACTAGGTCGAGGTGAAGAGCTGAAGATTGCTTACCACTGAAAGAGGACGAGGACTGGCTCATTTTGCAGCTGCCAGTGGCGACGGTGAGGGCAAGTAGAGAGAAGGAGAGAAGACGGCGAGCAGATTGATCTGCGGAGGCGCCGGCGGCAGGCTGCAGAGGTCCCGGCGGCAGGTTGCAGAGGAGCTGGTGAGGGAGTTGAACTTGAGAGGAGCCGATGGCGGGGTAGCCCGTTCCTCCGCTCGGGTGAGGTGGTGACGGCGGCCAGGAGAAGGATGAGGCAGCCGGTTCTGAAACGATACCTAAGTTCAGCTGACCTAATGGGCCGAATATGACCCGGCCCATCTACCTCCAACAGAGCGTCCCACGACTAAAACGCACGCCTAATCGCGCCTAGACGTCCTCTGAGCGGACGCTCAGTTTCTGAGCGGGCTGATCGCTTCGGTTGCCTGAGCGAAGGTGTCCGAGCGTTTAGTCGCTTAATCGATGCCTAATCGCGTTTAGTCGGACGCTTTGAAAACTATGAGCGCAACATAAAGAAACAACAGTTTACATTACAGAGGGTTTACACATGCTGCATACTATCATTTGAAGGAACTTATGGACGCAGAATATAAATCAAGCAATCTCTAGCCTCTACAAATGTGTTACTTAGGTATTTAACAGAACATGTGAGACCTGACACATGCTTGCATAAATCTAAAGAAAATGGTACCTTACATTAGAGGTTTTAAACATGCTCTGCACTATTGTTGAACAGAATTTTACGTGGGCGCAGATTATAAATTAAGCAATCTCTAGTCTATGCCATATGTATTAGGGACAATAGCGTTTTGACCACAATGTTAGATACCACTTGTGAAATAGCCATCAATTTTCAGATTTTGCAAGATCGCCACATATTGTTTTCAGATTTTGCAAGATCAACACAGATTTTTTGAAAATCTGTGGTAAAATCGCAAAATCTGAAAATCGATGGCTGTTTCGCAATTGGACTTCAAAAGTATGGTTGATATGCAATTTCCCCTATGTATTACTGACGGATTTAGCAGAAAGTATGAGAACTGACACATGCCTGCATAAATCGGAAGACAAACAACTCCTTTATAGTAAGCTCAAGCAGTTTGCAACCAACATAATTGCGGGTCTCCTGGCTTAATTGTGCAACTTTATCGATAGGAACTCCTGTGCAATACCAACAAGTAGATGCAGCTGTTAGGATCTTCACCCCAAAAATAATAAAAAGTACAGTTGTTCTCAATGAAATGACAAGAAAGAGCAGAGGAAGACATCAAATAGGATTACATATTTTGATGCTAAAATCAGGAACATATCTATGAGGCTTTAGTTCACTTAATGTAGGTTACAGATCAAGTGGACATAGACTTGTTTCCTAAGTATTGGATCAGATTTTAGGCTATTTCTATGTTCAGTGGAAAAAAAATGAACTCGCATGGTATTAAGTTTTCTAATGTCTAGGGAAAACAAATTCATAACTTTATTCTTCAACAGTTACTGAGCATATTGCATAGTATTAAGTTTTATCACATGAAAAGTATTTAAAGCTAACTTCAATAACAAAATTTCATCAGGAAGACATTCTTTATCAAAAAGTTAGTCAAAGCTGTAAAACTATCTATGAAAATCCATAATGAAAGAATTCTTCCTATAAGAAACGACATAACAAAAATTTCCCCCCTTTTTGGGTTGTGCTGGTACTTTAAGATATCAGAATCTAAATGCCACTTAGCCAGCTATAAGACTGACTCCAACGGGTGCCCTATTGGGCACCCCATAACCAAAATAAGTCTTCAAAACTAAAGAACATCTCTCCAACGGGCTACCCAAAACACGACCCCGTTTTAGGCGACGAGCAGCTCGAACCCCAGAAATGGAGCCTCTCGCGCCGCCACCCATCGCGCACATCCCGTGCCCCACCCCCCCCCCCCCCCCCCCCCCCCGGCACTGCGCGGCCAAGCCGAGAGCGGGGCCATGGAGGCCGAGCCGCTCTGCCACTGCAGGCGCTGTCCTCCGCCGCCCCCACCCCCTCCCCTCCTCCCTCCCGCTGCAGCATCCTCCTCCTCCCGGCGCAGATCTACGGGGCACCACGTCGCTGCTCCGCCTGCCCGAGATCTACGGGGCTCGAGTCGCGCGTGGCCATGGGAGGAGCACGCCGTCCCGCACCCGACCGCCTTCCACCAGCCGTCGCTGCTGCGCCTGGCTCGCCCCCGCGCGCCGCTCCCGCCGCACGTCGCTCATGCTCTACGCCGGCGGCATCTCCAAGCCGTCGCGGCCCAACACCGGCGGGGACGGCTGGTCCCGGAGGGGGTGGTGGAGGCGGTGCCGCTGGCGATGGTGGCGCCCCCTTCCAGATCCGCCGCCGGAGAAGAAGGAACCCGCCGGGGAAGAAGGAGCCGGCGGCGGAGGAGAGGGATTTGGTTTGGGGATTGGACTTCGGTTGGAGATCGAGATTTTTGGGTGTTGGATGTTGAGCACTGTTTACACCCAATTTAGGTTTTGGTTAGTCACCACCGTTGGAGTCAGTCTAAGAAACATCACATGATCAGAGGAACCCCAACTCAATATCTGGGTTACATGAAACTAAAATTGCCATTTCTCAAACCATTTTCATCACTAATAAGTTAGAACATTAAGTTAATCAACAGAGAAAGAAATGCACTATCACACAGTAAAATTAGAAATACCTGGTACAAACTCTGATGTCAGCACTTTCTTACTACACAATTCATCAATGACTTTAGGGACGTAAAAGCCATCACTATCAGATAGCAATTCTTTGTATCTTTTCTGGTTACTTGCTTCTAGCACATAATCACATTCCCTTGCAAGCTCCTCCTTTGCCACCTGTATAGCAAGAATGTTGAAGAACTTATGATCTGTATTGTACAATTTGCATCGCTGTTCAAGTTACATTATATCTATTATAACTTATGATATACATAGTATTACTGTGTGATCAGTATGTGTACTTTAAAAACTTGCATCACAGATCCAGGTGCATTAGACTCTATTAGAAATTGTGATATGCAGTATACTATGGCGTGATCAGTATGTATAGCTGAATTCATAGTTTTTAAGGCGGTGAGGCATTCTGCGGCGACCAGAAGGCACCTTGCTGCCTAGGTGACAAGGCAACACTACAGTCTAAGGCGTCCCTGTGGCAACAATAGTCCTAAATGTAACTCATGCGATCATGAAATTTATGACTCGAAAGTTGTAAAGGATAACGTGCTATATGTAAGGGCAGCCCAGTGCACGTAGCTCCCACTTGCAACGGGATCGGGGAAGGGTCCCACCACTTTGGGTCTTTCTTTGGTTGAACCCGTGATTCTTAGAATTTATAAATTATCTTTTTGCAAGAGGCTGTTTCTAGGACTTGAACCCGTTATTCTTAGAATTTATAAATTATCTTTTAGCTTTCAATTTTCTGTAAAGTTCAACATTGAGAGCATGAAACACTCCTATGCGCATCACTTTGAAACGTATCGACTTACACAATGGATAAGAAAAAGCAATTCGTAAGTCAAAAATTCTGACAGGAGGACAAAAATAGAGTAAATTACCCAAATTATTATGAGAGTAAGTGAAAAAGAAAGATTTACCTTTATAGCTCTATCAAGGAAAAGACCCTTAGGGATGAGATTTGTGTAAGTTAGGAGTAGCCTAACATTCTCAATGTCACTTTCTATACTATCTGCAACTCCTGGGTATTGTATTTTCATGACAACATTTGATCCATCCTTCAAAACGGCACGATGGACCTGATTGAGAGAAAAAAAAGGAGGACATAGATAAGTAAAAGATGGCTTGACTGTTTTATGGTGAATGTTCAAAATTTTGTATTTGGTATATTTTATTAGCGTATAAGGGAACTATCTCTACTGCACCGACCTGTCCAATGCTCGCTGCAGCTAGTGGCTCATAGTCAAAACTCCTCAACTTGGAGGACCAGTCTGGGCCTAGTTCCGCATCAATAACTGAATTTAGCTGCTTCCTTGGCATAACATCAGCACCTTGACGAACAATGTCAAGAGCTGCCAACACCTACATTAGTTTGAGCAACATCAATTAGATAAACAGATTACTATGACATGGTAAAAAAGACTTACAACAATAGCGAAACACAAGTTTTAGCATGAGAATAGAGATACTACCGGCGGAGGCACCAGGGATTCATCCTGGATGCTCAGCATCTGTCCCACCTTGAGCGCCGCTCCCCTCATCCGGCAGAGGGCAAGGGCAACACGCTCAGCATTCTGGTCAGAGAGGAATGGCGAGAGCGCAGACCTCTTGCCCTCTGCATCCACTGGTGTGCCATACACCACCCTCTTGGCTGACTCCTGAAGAGTGCCCCACGCGAGCCCGGCACCCAGTCCTGCAAACCTTAAGTTTTCCGGCACATATCACAAGGAAATAGCACAATTCACATCAGCTCTTTCACATCAGATTGATACATATACAAATTGAACAAATCATGTATTCTATCAGTTGATATGGAAGCATTGCGCGATAAACTGACCCTAGGGCTCTTGTAAAGGGCGTAGAAGGCACCCTCCGCTCCCGCGGCCGCCGCCTTTTCTCCGCCGCCGCAGGTGAGGGCAAAAGGGGCGCCGGTGAGGGCGAAGGCGAGGGCTCAGGGGGAGCCGCCTCTGGTTCGGGCCGGACCGCCGCTGCGGTATCAGGCTCCACGGCGACGGAGGCAGCGGTGGCTGCGTTGACGATCTCCGGCGCCCGCGCGTGGTGGCATTCTTGCGCCGGGGGTTGGTGCTGCTCCAATGGGGGATCTTGCGTGGACGCAGCGGCGTCTTCGTGTGTGAAGTAGACGACGGAAGAGGAGGGGCGGGAGGTCTCGGTGGCGGGTTGCGGTCCAGCGCCGGGCTGGGGCTGCGGGCTGCGCGGGGTGCCCCTGGTGAGGCCGGCAAGGTCGGTGGCGGCGAGGAGCGCCGACCTGAGCACGTCGCGCGCGGAGGTGCGCCTGGTGGCCTCGCGGGCGACGAGGGCGGCGCCGTCGAGGAGGCGCCGGAGATCCCTGGACGCCATGGAAACGGGACGAAGGGGGAGGCGTGGAAGGCTCCGGGACCAAAGAACTCAAGAACGGCGCGGAGGCGACAACAACAGAGGCACAGGCGTGGCGCCGCACGGCAAGCCCACGACTTGGGTCCTCGTTTCACTTTATATGGGCCGTCTACGTAGTAAGTTGTGTAGGCCCAAGCCCATCAGTGATTCGTTAATCCTCCACGACGAGTTCTCACTTAGCCCAGCGTAGATGCTCAAAGAAAAAAAGATGCTCAAAAAAAAAAAAAAAACCTTAGCCCAGCGTAGTTGATCTAAAAAAGTAGCAGCCCCGTAGGGGCTGTTATTTTTTCAGCCGACTGAAATGGTCACTCGTTCAGTCTACGCCCACAACCGCATGATCCGGATCGGACGACTGCCTGTCAGCCTGCTACAGTGCTACCTCCCAATACAACCAGCAACACGCAAGTGCAGGCTCATTGTTGGTCTCCCATCGCCCACGCCGACGATGACTCCACCGACACCGAGGATGCCCGCCTTCTCCTCAAGCCTACCTGCTTCCCTCGAAGCCTGAAGTTTAATCTTAGATTCCTAATATAAACTAAATCACCGATAAAATGTGCATGGACTGAAATTCGTTAATTAGTTGGTGTGCCTGAACCGCACACGAACCGCCGGTCACCACTCGATCGATTGCCAAGGCTAGAGAAGCAAGACAAAGCTAGCCCGCTGCTATAGCTATGCACTGTGTACGGCTGTGCGCCTGTGCAGTTTTATCTATTTCACTTAGGCGATACTTCGCACATTGTTATGGGTTGTTTTAGGAGATGTTGAGGCCATAAACAACACCTATATACAACTAATTTAAAATGTGTAAGATGACTGTGTAACTTAAAAAGGAAATAGGTACTCAATAGCATTAGCATGAAGTAACGAAACTGCAGCCAAAAAAAGGTGACAGATATGTATGAAATGTTGATAAATTAAGCCCTGTAAGAAAAGAAAATTCTTACAGTGCTAAAATATTACTATTTTGATAGACAAACATGCACGGTAATAGATTTTTTGATCTCATTCTTGGGCTTTTGTGAAGTATGCATTACGGTTTGTTGCTTGGACTTGGTGTAGCAGAAATAAAGTAGAATGACTTTAAGTTTGTTGGGGATTGGCGTTTCAGTGACTCATTTAAAGTGTCGTGTGTATCAAGAAAACAAAAGACATGTCTTTTTATATTCGTAACATAAAAATGACGTGTAAGCAAGAAAGCTGATAAAGATGAGTCATAACCAAGCTGGATTTACAGATAATTTGTCACCATTTACCTAATGCGTTGTCGCTGTCACACCATGGATTTGAGTGCCAAGTAGATATGATGCCTTTTCTGTTAGTGAATATTGATCCATCCAAAAAACCTCGCATATAAATTTGTGATGCCTGAAGCGCATATCCAGTCCAGTTTAGTTAACACAGGAGAGAATGCACTCTACTTTTCAATTATAGCTTTTTGTCGTGATCACAAAGGGTTTCCACTCTACTCATATGGTAATATGGGTCTCCGGATTGTGCTCGAGTAGGGCTACCAGCTCGTATGAGAAGAATATAAACAAAAGTGTTGCTGCCCCCGAGGCTTCGCGCCTTCAAAATGTAAAAAATATGATTAGTTATTGGAAATGCCCCGAAGCCTTGGAGGACATCAACGCAGTTGCTTGTATTCTTCTCCTACCGAGCAGATAGCTATGCCCGAGTATAATCAGGAGCACCGATAATGGCTAGAGATTGGTGGAGATATAATTTTGTGGTGTATTAAACATGTGTTAAATGGGGAGAGGAAAAGGCAAAGGATCCCAATTAGCTTTGGTTGTTTGATGGGCATATTTCGGATGTTGTGATATGATCTTATTTGATTATTTCTTACTGGTATTATTTGTTGTGAAGTAGTGTAGATATCATGTCTGCTTTTCATTTCTATCATTTAAAGCTAGCATTCACCCATAATATCCATTAGCTGGTTCTAGCTTGTCTCCTCCACCCTTTCTTTCGTTATTGCTCTCTTCAAATAATCATTAGTTACCTTTGTATTTTGCATTTAATCATTTCTACATCCACCCCTCAATTTACAACCACACCACTGCTAGATAAATGCCTTTTGTAATATATGTTCTTGCAGGCACATTGCTTCTCTAAGGGATTGACATTAAACCTAGGGCCACGGGAAACAAATGGAAAGAGCCTTTCATAGTGACATCGGGAAGGCTCAACGACGGGAGTGACACGGATGAGTAGAGTCATGGACTGTGAGGAGATGAACAATTTTTTTTTCTGATGATGTGGCTTAATGTGGAGGCAACTTTAGTGGTTACTTATAAGATATACAATTCCGAGGTTGCATATATAGAGATTCAATATATTGATAAAGTTTCCGTTCTCAAATATCTGATGCTTAGACAGTTAATTTTGGTCAAGTTGAACTAGATTCGTCCTTCGCACATGTATTTATGGCATATATATAAGAAGATAAGGAGGAGTATATTTTCTGGACACTGTACATAGAAATGTCACATGAAAGTCTGTTGGTGACACTTGTCTTTTCGGATCAAAAGAAGTATAGCAAGGTTGATATTCTGTTTTCAATTACTAGTCTCCATGAGAAAAACTCTGCAACCACTGAGGAATGGACACTTGGACGCTCTAGAAGCAATCGAGTCATGCTTGGTGCCTTTTGCAAGTAGCACGCGCTCGAGGCTCGACTGCCACCGGAAATCAACTGCTGCCGTGCCGCTGGAATCCGTGACGAGTGCTTGCCTAGCCAGTGGGTGTGCTGCAGTCAGCGGGCACCGGCGGCGGAGGTGCAGAAGCGCGAGGCTGCTGCCAATACAGGTGCGGTCTACGGATTCTTGGTTGGCTTACCGCGGATTATTCCCCCAGTCTGACGCTTCCACACAAACTGCAAACACTGCACGCAGGAAGCCAATAAAGCCGTGTGTCAAACTGCAGGATCGAAATCGAAAGGAGTGCGCCGCCCAGACCGTGTTCAACTTGCATTCTTGCAAGACAATCCTAGCAGACGAGTAGCTTGCTTGCAGTTCATAACCTTATCACGTATTTGTACAGTAGATCGCAGCCAGCGAAAAGAGTATAACAGTATAGGTGTAAATGAAATATGTAATTATTAGAGGCAAAGTAGGATACTACATGAGTCTAATTAACCTGACAAAGTCTATACAAAACACTCTGAAGTCTGAATCCTCACACTCACCCATGGTGGCAAGCTACTATGAATAGAACTAAACTACTAGTATAAAGTTTCCCTTTTACCCATGAAAAAGAAAAAAAAATTTGCTGCTGACAGCTACCGGAAATGGAAAGGCACTGATGATGCCGGGTTGCTTGCTTTAATTTGCTAGTTGGGGTGGCCGGCGGTGGAGGGGCTGGAGCCCATCTGCTGCTGGTGGTGGAGAGCGCCCTGCGCGGGGTGGTGGTGGTCGACGGAGGACGAGTTGGCCTCGGCGATGTCCAGCTCGAGGTCCCTCTGCCGGAGCATGAGCAGCATGCGGCGGCTTTCGAGGAGCGCGCGGTCGCTGCGCAGGCGCTCGCGCTGCATCTCCCGCTCCTTGTTGCCGCGGAAACGCTCCCACCTGAGCCGCTGTGACTCCAGCTGCTGCGCGTGCCACTCCAGGTTCACCTGCTCCCGCTCCACCTCCACCGCGCGCCGCCGCACCCAGCTCCGCGCCTGCTGCGGGTCCGCCGAGGCGGACGCCAGCTCGCTCTGCAGCTGCTGTACTTTCTCGCTGGCCGCCCGAGCGCGGTTGTCAACGTCGTCCTCGAAGTCCTCCCCCGCCGCGCCGTCGTCGGCGCCGCGCGCGCGCTTGCGGTGCCCGTTGCCGCGGTGGTTGTTGTTGTGGTGGTGGCGCTGGTTGGGGTACATGTGACCGCCGTCGTCGTCCTCGTCGTAGTCGTCCTCGTCCTCGTCGTCGTCGTTGTTGCTGACGCCGTCCTCGCTGTCGTCGTCCGCGACGTCGGCTGACGAGTCCTTGGTCCCGGTCGGGGACGGATGCGCGTGGCGCGCGGCGGAGGATGCGGCCATGGGCGCCGGCGGCGGGTGGTGGAGGCACGCTGCGGCGGCGGCGGCGTCTCCAGCCATGGGCGCGTGCGGGCGGCGGCGGCGGCGTGCGGAGCGTGCGCGGCGCCGCCGTTGTGTGGTAGGCGCACATCTCGCGGAAGAAGAGGTGCTTGGAGCTGAGCAGCTTGCGCGCCTCGTCCTTGGCCCTGGACGTGAGGTCGTCGATGGTGTCGAGCAGCGCGTGGTTCTCGACGACGCGGCAGGCGCGGCCCCGGCCGAGCAGGTCCACCACGCGCTTGTACCGCTTGTTGAGGTCGTTGAACTTGTCCTCGCACTGCTGCGGCGACACCATGAAGCCGTTGTCCATCATGGCGCGCGACACCGACTTCCACTTGCCCTTCTTCTGCTGCTGCTGCTGCTGCGCGTGCGCCGCCGACGAGCCCCCGCCCGCCTTCCCGTGCGCCGGCTTTCCTCCTCCGCCGCCGGTCGCCGCCGCCACGCCCTCCCCGTCGTCGCCGACGCTGTACACAACCCTGATGAGCAGCCTCACCATGGCGTCCGTCCACTTCATCCTCGTCCACGGGCACCCCTGCTGCTGCTGCTGCTGCTGCTGCTGCGCGGCTCCGCCCTTCACGCCGCAGCCGTTGCCCGCCATCTCCTCGTCGTGGCTCACCGGCGTCACCACCCTGGACGACGAGTTGGAGTAGGGCGAGAACGACGACGGCTGCTGCTGCTGGTGCCGCACCGGCGGCGGCTGCTGGAGCTGGAACCCACCGCCGCCGCCGACGTGGTTCTGCTGCTGAAACGTGACGGGGTGCATCTGCTGCGGGGCCAGGTGCATGTCCAGCCCCAGCATTGCCGCCGACCCCACCACGCCGCCGCCGCCGCCGCGCGCCGCCATCCCGCCTCCGTCTCCTCTCTCCATCGGCAAACCACCAACTAGTAGAGCCTAAAACCACTCTCGCAGTCTGGCACGGTGGGAAAACGGCAGACGCGGGTGGGAGTTTTATTAGGGAAGTTAGCCGCGTGGGCGATCGCCGCCGGTTTGGCCGCCGTCCGCGCGCGGCAGGGGCTGCGGCACGGGTACTCGGTTTTGCCAAAACGCGCGCAGCCAGCCACCGTTCCAGCGGTGGGTGCCCACAGACCCGCGGAACCACTGCGGGATCCCCTGCGCCCGAGCGCGCATGGTCACGTGCCCGTGCTGCTCTCTGACATATTGTTGTGGTTGCGGTGCGGCCGCAGAGGATCCGAGACCACTTTGGAGGGAAGCTGGATTCGGGCTGCGAAACAACTGCGACAAGGAGGCTGCCCCTGGTTTTGGTTTTACCGGACTTTCTTTTCTCTTCCGCTTTTTGGATTTTTTCTTTTGATTGAAATTTGTTCAGGAACTTGGAGAAAAGAATAAAATATGCCACTCTTTGGTTGGACGTCACGTGGTTATTGCCATATGACAGTCAACTTGTATCTGGATATCACGTTGACCTTGTTACAAGCATTGGTACATAGTATCTTTTACTACTAGCCATAGTTTAAGATTTTCTGACCACAAAGAAAACTTTCGACTCTTTTGCTACACAAAGCAATTCTTCAACTGGACAATCTACCCCTTCACAAGTTTACAATTTTCATTTCACAAGTTTACAATTTTCATTTCTCCTTGTACAAGTTGTATTTCAACTCATTTTTGTGAAATGATGAAAGCCACTGATTGCATAAAAGAGTTAGAGTTGTTAATGATTATTACCGTTGACGGGACCAATTTGGTGTTCTTTAAGACAAATGATTATTAAAAATTTATTATTCTAGCATATAATACAATGTCTTCTATCATCCTGCAAAATTTAAAATTAAATACAACAAGTGCAAGGGTGGAAAAAAAACAAAAGTTTTTGGGAGTAAATTATCTGAATTTGAGTCATTCAATGAGAAGATATGGCCTAAGACAAAATATCTTATGAATATCTCGCATATTGATAAAATATTATGTTCCCAATTTATTGTCACTTTGCTTATCCCTAGGTACTCAATATACTGGGATAATTCTTTCGACTAACCATTGCTTCTAATACATAATTATTCTGACACAAAACAAAATAATTTTATTTCATTTCTATTATCAAAATATCCCTTATTACTTACTTTTTTTTTGCTAAGAACTTATCCGACCAGTGTCCATTGCTGTTAGAGGTTGCGTCAGATACTTCCCAATTGGCACGACGACGGAAAAACCATCAATCAATGTATGAGGCGCAACTAATAACATGCAGTATAGCATCAGAAACGGCAGTTGTACATAATCTTTTTCGCATAATTAAGAAAGCTACTACACATCCGACCAATGTCCATTGCCTTAGCGGCTGCATCAGGAACTTCCCTATTGGCATGACGACGGAAAAACCATCAATGCAGGATGCGAGGCGCAACTAATAACATGTAGAGCATCAGAAACGGCGGTCGTACATAAATCTCTTTCGCGACATTAAGAAAGCTACTACATCTGACCAATGTCCATCGCTTACTACGATAGTTTAAGATTTTCTGACCACAAAGAAAACTTTCGACTCTTTTGCTAGCCAACAATTCTTCAACTGGACAGTCTACCCCGTCACAAGTTTATAATTTTAATTTCTCCCTGTACAAGTTGCATTTCAACTCAAAATTTTGTGAAATGGTGAAAGCCACTGATTGCATAAAAGAGTTAGAGTTTTTAATGATTATTTTCATTGACGGGGCCAATTTGGTGTTGTCTAAGACAAATGGTTATTAAAAAAAAATTCTATTCTATCTAGCATATAGTATAATGTCTTCTGTCATCTACAAAATTTAAAATTAAATACAACAAGTGTAAGGGTGGAAAATATAAAAGTTTTTGGGAGTAAAATATATGAATTTGAGTCATTCAATGAGAAGATATGGCCTAAGATAAAATATCTTTTGAACATCTCGCATATTGATAAAATATTGTGTTCCCAATTTATTGTCACTTTGCTTTATCCCTAGGTACTCTATATACTGGGACAATTCTTTCGACTAACAATTGCTCCTAATACATAATTATTCTGACATAAAAAATATTTTTGTTTCATTTTCTATTATCAAAATATCCCTTATTACTTATCTTTCCTTTTTTTTCCAAATAACCTATCTGACCAATGTCCATTGCTGTTAGCGGCTGCATCAGAACTTCCCAATTGGCACGACGACGGAAAAACCATCAATGCAGGATGTGAGGCGCAACTAATAACATGCTGAGCATCAGAAACGGCAGTCGTACGTATATTTTTTTTTCGCGAAATTAAGAAAGCTACTACACATCCGACCTATATGTCCGTTGCGGGTAGCGGCTGCATCAGGAACTTCCCAGTTGGCATGACGGCGGAAAAACGATCAATGCAGGGCGTGAGGCACAACTAATAACATGCAGAGCATAAAAAACGGCAGTCGTACGTATCTTTTTTCACGAAATTAAGAAAGCTACTACACATCCGACCAATGTGTCCATTGCTGTTAGCGGCTGCGTCAGGAACTTTCCAATTGGAACGACGACGAAAAACCATCATGTAAGATGTGAGGTGCAACTAATAACATGCAGAGCATCAGAAACAACAATCTTACGTATATCTTTTTTGCGAATTTAACACATCCAACCAATGTCCGTTGCCGTTAGCGGCAGCATCAGGAACTTCCCAATTGGCACGACGATGGAAAAACCATCAATGTAGGGTGTGAGGCATAAGTAACAACATGCAGAGCAAAAAAAAAGTCAGTCGTACGTATATCTTTGTTCACGAAATTAAGAAAGCTACTACACATCCGTCAACCAATGTCCATTGCCGTTAGCGGCTGCGTCAGGAACTTCCCAATTGGCATGACGACGGAAAAAACCATCAATGCAGGGTGTGAGGTGCAACTAACACATGCAGAGCATAAAAAGCGTCAGTCGTAGTACATCTTTTTTCACGAGAAATTAAGAAAGCTACTACAAATCCGTCGACCAATGTCCATTGCCGTTAGCGCTGCGTCAGGAACTTCCCAATTGGCATGACGACGGAAAAAACCATCAATGCAGGGTGTGAGGCGCAACTAACAACATGCAGAGCATTGGAAACGACAGTCGTACGCATTATTTTTTTTTTGCAAAATTAAATATGTCTACTCTTTCTGAATGGAGGAGGGATGCAGTATTTTTCAATTGTATGCACTAACTATACGTCAGATAACTTTCTTTTGTACGTGGCTTATTTATCTTGCCGAAGGTAACACTGAAGAGCTCTTTTTCTCCGTAATTCCTTGACATGCATGGAAACTTGAGTAAGTGCTTATATATAGACGAAGGGAGCATGACAACATGGACACCTTTCAAGTCTGAAAAACTTAATCCAACAGGCAACAGCGTCATTTTCGGAGTTACAAATGTTATGCAATATTAGCCAGGGTCTTTGCACAGCTAATTACAAAAAGGTTATGCAAAGAGGCCGCCAAGCTTCCGTGGTTTCCATGCAAACCGGTCAGCTGTTTTGACTCGCATGCTAGTAATGAAGGCTGGCAGGATTCAAGATTGGACATCGGCCTCACCAGGCACCCACTGAACATGCTGATGCGCTGGGCATGGCTGTTGAACTTGGGCCAGTAGTACAAAGCTAGCCAGATTTTTGCCGGACCTCCTCCCGCGCACCCTGGGCGGCGTGTTCGTCGACTTCAACATGGGCGGGTTCTCGGAGTTCTTCCGCGCCCCCGGCACGGTCCTCTCCGGCGACCTCGGCTCCTTCCTGCCGAAGGAGCCGAGAGTCCCCGTCGACGACCACTGCGGCGGCCTCCTGCTGCTCTTCGGCGGAAGCGTGAGCGTGGTCGCCAACCCCGCCACGCGGCAGTGGGCGAGCTTGCCGCCGCCGCCGCGCACGGCTTCCTTTGCGGACCCGTGCCTCGCGTTCGACCCGGCCGCGTCCCCCTACTACGAGGTGTTCCTGATGCCCGTGGTTGCCTGGTGGGCAAAGCTAGGCGACCACGGCGCGACGGCATCGTCGGAATGGCCGCCGTCGGTGTGCGAGACGCACGTGTTCTCGTCGCGGACGGGGCGATGGGAGGAGCGGTCCTTCGTCCGGGAAGGGGAGCCGGCCGGAACCATGGCCGACATGAAGGAATCCTGGGTGTCGGAGAAGCGGTACAGCGTCTACTCCCCCCGTACTGGAGCGCTCTACGTGCATTCCCAGAACGATTTCTTGTGCAGGGTATCCTTGGCAAGCAACACGTACCGAGTGATCAAACCGCCCGTGCAGCAGCAGACAACCGGACGGCCGGACAGGTCTCAGCAGCAGCCTTACCTAGGAAGGTTAGGGAACACGGTGTGCTGCGCGATGCTTGATCGGGTCCAACTCCGGGTCGTTGAGGAATCATCGATGGAGTGGGTGCTAAAGCATCAAAACAATGTCAAGGACTTGCTGGCCAGTCAGGACTTGTCTCGAAAACGTGACCAAGACGAAGCATGGATCTTGGAGCATACAAACTATGACGTCGATTTCGGTGATCAATGCAACACTGACGATGAAGAACCTTATGATGAAGGCGACTACTATGAGTCTATGACCAACCTTATGATGCTGAAGACGACGAGCAACCTGATGAGCTCGGAGGCTGCATTTATGTTCGTAGAGGAGTGGCCTATGATCTCAACACAGCTCAAGGTCCGTGACTTGGGTAACATGTTGCCGAAGCGATATATATTACATCGATGGGCTGCACGCGTATATACGTTCATCCTTTCCGTACACTCCGTGCTGGATGGAGGATTCGCTGCCAACAACTCATTAAGAAGCTGTCATCCTGTTGATTTGAGCACTACCTAGCATGCGTGAGTGTACTAGGATTGTGAGAGCACTTGTATATGTTAACTTGTATGTTTGTACTACGTACTATAGTACCATAAGAAATTTGTATATTGTCAAAAAGTTGTTCCATCTTTCTTTATTTGGTTGAGCACTTGTAGCCAGAGTTTTGAGCTCATAGTCGTCGTTTCTGACATATTAAATGACGAAAATTGTTGCCTGTCGTTTGTTGGAGTGCCGATATAAAGTTGGTTCATGTAGCGCCGCGCCATTCTGTCGCCACGTCTGATCATATCGGAAGACAAACAGGACTTGTGGATCGTAAAGATCGTCAAATGTTTGCATGCATGTTTTGGGAATTTGGGTTATCCAGGAGCTGGGCGTCGCCGTCCACAGACCGAGCGCGGTGTACGCTTAAATTGCCATCGTTCTTACACACGTACTTGGCAGTTTGAGTTGTCACCCGATCGAAGAGCTGGAAAAAAACATGAGCGCCAAAGATTGAATCGCGGTGACAGTAACGAGCTCTTTTTCTCTACTCCTGAGTGGCGTGTGGCTCTTGAGTTTCCAGTACAGGAAACTCAATGGAGCCACGACGCTTCACCACCAGCAGCAGCGCAACGGCTGATGATCCGTCGCAGCTGTTGGGGAGCCCTTGCGATACGACCGAGCTCGCAATTAGGCAGGACGCGACTTCTCTCTTTTTAACAGCAGGCCCAGGCCCCCGGCTGTCTACGGGATGGATTGTGCATTTATTTTTTTTAGAGTCCGATCACTTCTTTCCCCGTCACGTCGTCAATATCTATTACTAGTTACGTTCACTCTAATATGCCATTGTTCTCTTTTCAATAACGACGTGGGAGTAGGCACAAGTAAACAATAAGCCTGGAATTTATTACAATAATGTGTAGGAGATTCATGGTTGAAGCATCCATATATGTGATCTGTGCGGACCTCGTCACTGAATTTATGAAAAGATGAAATCCATACGCATCGCGGTAGGATGTATGCCACATCATCAAAATACGTAGAATTACGAAGGTAATGGTCGTATCGACACGTATAGTCAAGCTTAGTGATACGGTTCGCATTTTCATGAGTACAATGATCAAATTGAAACATCCGGACAAGTTCAATGGCCATCTATGCATTTTATTTACTCTTAAACTTTTTTTTGTTCTGACTCAATTTGTCAACTATTTTTTTTAGTCAAGGTATGCAGTATATATCCATCACAATTCCGAAGCAACTTGATAAACATTCTTTCGAAATTATCATTACGAAAGTGACGAGATCAAACTGTGAAAGAGGTCTTGGCCTAGCGGTTAAGGCTTCTGAGTAGCACCTCTCAGATCCTGGGTTCGACTCCCTGTGGGAGCAAATTTTCTAGGATTTAACAGCTTTGTACTTTCAGCGGTAGGCGACGTGGCCGTCGGCAGCACAGATCTTCTGTTCTTTGTAAAACCTTGGACCCACTTGTGTGGGACCGACAGCACAGATCTGGTGTGAAGGTTGTAGTACTTGTTTTATTTTTCAGTTTCAACGAAATGTCATACTATAGAGTATAGACTACACCAATATGGCACGTATCAAAATTTGACGACAACCCTTTTTTTATTTTCAAAGAAAAACGCCTTTTTATGCTCACTGGCTGCACATTGAAGTTTTTATCGCAAAATCACGAAGTCTGCACGTAATGCGAGTAGTACATCTCTAACATGCACGTGGCTAGGCCAGCCGGCCACCACATATCTTAAGTTGGTACACGATCCGGGCACAGTGCTGATCTGAGCCCGAACATTTAAACATAGCAGCCACCACGTCGCAAAAGACGACGCACTAACCGATCGGTACCGTGCCCTATGGCCGCCCGCGTCGGGGGTGGAAGTTACAGGCGAGAGGAGTTGGGCTGTGGAGTCTGATGGCCTGGACTCCTGGTGGGCTGGGCTGTGTGATTTTTTAGGCCCTGATGGGTCACCCGTGTCCACCTCGAGTCACTGCGGGCGGATGCCACCCGCGGGCGGAAAACTCCATCGCACTCGCACCTGCGTGTGGCATTGCCATCCCTACTCGAGAGGCTTGCGCCGTTGCGTGCAGGTGGTCGGCGAGCCGGTCACGCTGGATGAAGGCAGCAACAAAAACAACACGGCGCGACATGCCCTCCTTTTTTTTTCGCGACAAGAACTCTTTTTTTGAAGTATCTCTGTCGGGCGAGTTCATCGATCGATTGGTTGATGGGTAAAACTGAAAGGTGAAATTTATTGCCTTTCTTTTTCTTTTGCGAGCTTTTCTTTTGATCATACCAATCCTCTGTTGTAAACTTGATTTGGGTAGGTTGTAGTAAAAGCATTATCGAACTGGCTGCTGGTCAGGCGAGCGTTTCATTTCACGAGTCAGGACATGCACAGATCGCTCGCTATATATGTGGCAGGTCAGACGAGCGTTTCGTCCAGAGAGGCAGCAGCCAGCCGTCACCCATCCCCCGCGTCGAACGGCATCGCGCCCGCAAGAGAGCCCCGGTGAAGGGGAGCAACCAGTATAACCTCGCCACCATGCTCTTCCAGCCCACGCCGTGCTCTTCCTCCTCCCCTCACTCGCGTAAGATCAATCAACACGTATCCTTCTTGCAATCATTCTCGTTTCTTTGCAACTTCACCTAAATTGCAGATAATCTAATTCTTACACCGTGTTGTTTTACAGGTTGCTGCACTTTGCGCGCTCATCCAACCCACACTACTACTGCTTCTCCTCTTCTCCTCCCCTCCTCAACTCGCATGTACCCACGTTGTGTCACTGTATTTTCGAGTGCCCTTATCAATCCTGGTATGACATAAAATCCTTAATATCACAAGCTCTCTTTTCTGGTACTCTCACCAACTTGTTTCTTATTATTCACCATTTGACTTAATTGTAGATCAATATTAGAACACGCCTGTTGCGCCGTACGAGGATGACAACGCCATGAATAGCCCAGCACCCACATGTGCACCATAATATACTAACCAGATCATCCGGCAAACATATGGTTTATATATACTAGTGACTTTAAAAACCAATATGAAGGATTATATAACATAGTTAGAAAGAAAAAAGTGCCACTGTAAGTCTGGTTATGTGATCTAGACCTTTGAATGTTTCATTTATGACACCTTTAGTTTGGAATATTAGCTAGTTTGGCATGGGTTTTTAGCTAGACTTACGGATGAGTGCCCCGCGTTTGGTTGTTCCTTAAACCAACATGATTATTATTTTCTATGCATAGGAAGTTACCAATGTGGTGGCACACAATCATATTATTTGGAGACTTGAGATTAAAGTTATGAGTTATACGATAAAGGGAGTCACTCTCCGTAACTAAGAATCATTTAGCGTTTGCAATGAAAACGAAGTAATAGGTGTTATCTTTTTACTCTTAGTGAGTCCATACCACACCTTTTGCTTGGTTGCCACATAACGCTAGATTTATTTAAAGAGTGGCACAACTTTCTTTTAACATAACTTTACCATTGAATGTAAACCACATGTTTGGTGGATGTTACAAGGAGTGGATAGAAAACTGAAAGATATCAGCCTTTGATTGGTTGCGCTATTTGTTGGGCAACAGGGCTCAATTGTAATTATGATGTTTTTAGTAAGGTACAAGTTTTCTCTTCTTTGCCCCTTGCAAAAAAAAAAGTTTTCTCTCTTTGCCTGTTACCTTCTGACAGTTTAAAATGGCTATGCAGCTTGCATAATCCGGTTTGTATTACAGTCTGGCCTGCTATTATTCCTTGATCACAGCCCATTAGTGTTGAATACGACCTAGGACCTTTGACCAACAAGATTAATTGCTTTTTTTGGGGACATTTAAGCCCGTTTACATCTTTGCAAATTCAAGACAACAAGTCAGGTGGTGCGACACGACGTGTAGTACCCCAAGGACTTGGCCTATTTCATAGCAAACATCACATTCTCTGCACGAGCAGCAGCCTTGCTAGCACACTATGTAGTACGTTTCCATTGATATGTAAAACATAATGTTATAAATGTTTACGGGAACTTTGAACTCAACAGAGAGAGATTTAAACATGATCAAAAATAAATAAATTACAAGTAAGCTCAAGATATATTCCGTAAAATAAATCTTTGTTACAGTGTGATAATGTTCATTTTCTATAGCATACAAATTGTATATGGAACTAAAAGAAACATAGGAGTACCAAGCTCTTGACAAAAAATAAATCTAAATCATTTTGGTATGTGGTACAGAAGGTACACACTAGGCAGCATACCAGAGTAAAATAAAAACAGTAAAAATATAATGCCTTTGGCAAGATAACCTAAAACTGCGTAATAAAAAAATGGCCAGCAATTGGCCTGGACAACTTGAATATTTAGTACACAAAGAACATTATTGTAGCAAATATGCTTAAGCCATAGGCGCATACAAACATAACCAATAACTTTAGTTTAGAATTGTCAAAGCCTTTATTTAGGATTTCATTCTGTTTCATGCTAAAATCACACATGAGAAAGGAGTATTATTCTGAACAACCTATCCTGCTTGACAACCTATCCGAGGAACAAGGGAGGACATCCCAACCAAACTGGATAAGCTTCAAAGTAACATTTGGTTAAAAGAACTTGCTAGGAAAATTCTAGATTTAGGGCAAGCAAAAGGAAGACTTAAGGTGTCCCCAAACATGACGACCATTCTTCAAGCCTTGGGCTCCCCCTGCTGATCTTATCGCCCGTGGAGCACTACTGGTCCCTGATCTCAACTTATTCAGTTATTCTTCTGTCGTATTTGCAATCTAAATGTCGTATTGTAAAGTGTATTTTGTTTGTTGCTGTAGAGTAAAGCATATTTGTTATCTCATAACGTATTTTCATGATATAAAGCCCCGTCTGTTCGATCACTCTCGGAGTCAAATATGAAAGTTTCCTCGCTTCTTAGTTGCTATTATATATTCTACTACCTGGTACTCATGATTATGGTACAACATGCTTATTAGATTTTTATCACTGTTTATGTGTCAATAATAACTAAGAGCCACCTATTGTAGTTTAGTTGAATGGAAAACTATCATCATTAGGGGTGAAAACGGTCGGAAACGATCGAAAAATACCATTATCATTTCCTAACCATATAATTTAGTCGAAAACGAAATCGGAACCCGTAACCGCGGAATGAAAACGATATCAAAAAAATGTCGGAACATCGAGAACGAAACTATCGGAACGAAAATATGTCGATATCAGTCAGGAAACGATAATTTTAATCGAAAATAACGAGCTCCAATATAAATGATTAGCTAATACGTGTTGAGATTGGACTCCATTTGGTAGCAACTAGCAGCTGGATGGAAATGATGCGTCCGTGCCCAAGGCAGTCGGGCAATATTTGGATAGTAATAAGTGCCATGTCAAAATAATGATTCCTCACTTCCATGCTTAGTCTATTATTTCCATAGGAGGAGTTGTGTTTACGTCTTGGGCTGGCTGGGTAAGGAAGATACGATTGCAATCAGCCGACGTTCAGCCTGTAGTGATAAATACGGTATTTTTGACGGAAATTTTTGAGGTAATACGGTAATACCGGCCATTCGATCGAAAATTCCCTCTATCGTTTCCATTTTCGCTTCCGTTTAGTTTTTCCCGTTTTCACTTTCGTTTCCGAATTTCCCATAATCGTTTTCCCATTTCTTATTTTTCCGGAAACGATCGTCGGTAAATCGGGAATTTCCATCACCGTTTTCATCCCTAATCATCATCAATCATATATATTATCTACCACGGCAGTGGATCCGTTTCCATTTTGGTTTATATATCTGAACAATATACAATTTTCCTTCTATTCAACCTTTTGTTTCCAAGTTATTTTCCCCCGAATTGGTTCACATTTTTCCGGATAAATTTGGTTCACAAATTTTATGCGTGCAAACAAGCTGACTGGTGAAGACTGAAGAGTTTGTAGTTTCGTTGCCGCACATCTTGGTGGCAATGTAGCTTAGCTTCATAGCTTGAATACGTGACATTTACAGCGATGCATAGCAAAATTAAGTCATGTTCCAGTGGAGGCGTGTCATTGGTGCCATTTTACAATGCAAATTTCTCATACTAACATTATAAAAAAAACCCAGAAGAATAGCTAGTGCATGCCTATAGTCCACTAGCTACGAGCATCGTCTAAGTGAGCAGTTGGCAACGAATTGTGCATCCAGAAAGGCGTGTACGGAAATGATGCCCGGATATCTGCGTGCTGCATAGCAATAGAACCGTAGTCCCTTGGGCACATGTCGCCCAGGTCTTGTACCTTGGAGCTGTTCAAGTCGTACGCCAACCCCCTTTGCATTGAGTAGCTGTTGAAGAAGACGATGTCTTGGAACGGATGGAACCCAAGCAAAATGAGGAACCCGTCGTTGTCATCTTGTACTGCCGGGCTCGGCAGTATGTGCTGAAGGTCGTTCTGATGCTTTAGCACCCACTCGTCGTCGTCGTTGAGGGTCCAAATCTCTATATCTCCCAACGCGGTCGCGTTCTCCGCATCTGACATAGTCCACGTCGGTAAACAAGTGTTCAGTCATTGGATTAGAACGGACGGTAAAGATCAATGTAACAGGGCTTGTTATCCGGTAAAAAATATCTGCCTCTCGAGAGTCCAGACTCTTCTACTCTCGTCGAAGAGATGATCTAGAAGAAAAACGGCCACGTCAAAAAGAAAAAAAACGGCCGGTCTCTGCCCCGTAACGCCGATTACCCTTTTGCCTCTCGAAGCTAACGACTTGAAGGTGCCGGCGCTCGTGCGAGGAAAGTCCGGCAGTGTTCGGCTGAGGCAAGGAGATCCGCCGCAATGGTGGGATGCGTCCTCTATCCCATACTGAAAGGACAAGACGGCTTCGCTATTCGATGGGGATTGGCTGGAGGCGTTGCAAGACCGTAGGAATTGATCGATCATACGAATTGTTACATGCCCGCAATGAATCTCCATCCGCCTCCATTGCTACACAAATTCGGCTGCCGTCAGCGCAGCGAGGGCAAAATTCTAGCGCACGCCCCCTGCTACCAAGCTTCTTCAGGCTTTTCTCTGCAGTTGCTCACGTACGTGTGTAGCAGTCTACAAGAAGCGGATGCAGCAGCTCAGCAGCTGTGCAATGGCCGTCCAGTAGTGCTAATATTCAGACAAAATCATGGACACAAGTGAATGAGAGATTAGCAATGGTATGATTAAACATCACTTCACTTCTCTGTCTTTCTTTCTTATCACTGACCAAAGCAATTGTTTTGATAAATACAAATAATCATGTACTCCTTTTTACAATCATATTTTTATTACCAATTTTAAAATGTAATATTTTTGTTCATTTAGATAAAAAAAACCACAGTTTAGCAAGAAAGTTGAATAACTAAAATGAGTTGTCGCGATCGACAAGGCATGCTCCATATGAATGACTAAAGTTACAGACTGAGAAGAGTATTATTCAGTATGGTAAATGAAATTTCAGGCACTCTAGGTCTAGATAATTTTGTTCAGAGTACAGATTTTTACAGCTCTAATACCTGATGTTGTTCAGATCAGAATACATATGCTTAGACTTTAGGCATGCTTTTTCTATTTCCATGCTGTCTTCATCCTTCATTTTAGGCTGTTGTTTTTCTTCCCTGGTATTTTCTATCCTTCAAATCAGGCTATTTATTTTGCAGGTGTTTGTGTACGTCTATCATGCGCATACGAGCAAAAGGACCAATTTCAGTTTGCTAAAAACCTATATTTGCGCATCTCATGTTGTTAGAAATTAGACGTCTATGCTTTACTACTCAGGTTCATTTGCGATATTGGACACCTAGACTGCCAAACTGGCATTCAATTCTGCAGATCAAAATTAGAGTTAACAGAGGCAAACACCCTTTTTATCTGTTGTTACGGCATTAAGGAACAAAAACATTTAGTAGGAAGAATACATTCTTTCATATGATTTCTTCTGCATAATTTTAGACAAAAATCTTTGCATGATTGAAATTAGCTACCTTGTGATATTTTTTTATAGGGATCTGGCACCTTATTTGCAGCATTTCACTGCCACGTACAGCCACTTGGGAAGCAAACGAAAGAATCTGGGCAACGAGAAGGTCATTGATGGCTTGATGCTATCTCTCCACGACTGTAATGAATTTTTTTAAAACAAAATGGTGTGTAATTTTGAAACTGAATTTGAATAAACAAATGGACATATGCTTCACAACCCACCTGATAATATGGTCACGATGGGGAAAAAATTTCATAGCAAGCTCCTTGGCCATAACAATGACTATAATGCTATCGACACTGAATTTGGAAACACTGTACCCAGAATAAGATTTTCTAATATATCAATGTAAACTTTAATTATTTAGCCTCAAAAGGTAAACATTATTTTTACAGAACACCAGGTTTAATTCAATGCAACTAGAAGACACTAATTAAGTGACTTTCAACCCAACAAAAACTTCAAGGACGACCACGAGTTGAGTGGGATGCGAATCGTGCCAACAGCACGCAAAACTTCTAGTCCGGAGTCTGAAGCCCCCGTGGATGGCCGCCAAGGACACCCCGTCCATTGACTTGCCGAGATACACTTGTTGGTGTAGTATTGCGTCGGGTGTAACAACACCCGCCAGGGGCTGGATCACTCGGTAGGTGCCGTTCGCCAAGGACATTTTGTAGAAGACGTTCATCTGGCCGTGCACGTAGAGCGCTCCGTGCCGGTAGAAGAATCTCTATATTCTAGAACGCGTGCGTTCTCTCAAAAATTACATAAGTGGATAGCAACTTATAGACGGCGCTGTTTGTAGTAGAAGAATCCACAATCTTGTCGCATGTAGGCCATGGTCCCTGCGTGGTTGCCCTCGCGGACGAACGACCTCTCCTCCCAGCGCCCCGTTCCGGACGAGAAGACGTGCGTCTCGTACAACGCCGGCGGCCACTCCTCCGGCTCCGGCTCCGGCGCCATGGTGAAATTGTTGTCTAGGTGGGGCAAGGAGCCGCAGACCCCCGGTACCAGGACCACCTCGTAGTGCGGCGACACGGCCGGGTCGAACGCCAGGTACGGCTGCTCGTAGAAGTCCGGCCACCCGTCGTAAGAGTCGTCGTTCGCCACCTGCGCGTCGACGCAGCGCGGCGGCGGTTGCTTGGGCAGCCGCGCCCACTGCCGCGTCGCGGGGTTCGCCACGCAGCCGCCGTTGAGCAGCAGGAGGCCGTTGCAGTGGTCGACGACGTCGTTGAAGCCTGCAGGCGTGGAGTAGGTGAGGTCGCCGGAGAAGAAGAGCTCCGTGGCCGTGAGGTCCAGCATGTTGAAGTCGAACTCGACGAGGACGCCGGCGAGCGAGAGCGGGAGGAGGTCCGCGCGCAGCAGGCCGCGGGAGTCGACGACGGCGCGCCAGGACTTGCACACGCAGCGGGCCGCGGCGAGGCTGCGTGGCGCCAGGGCCAGGCGCCCCAGCACCTCCGCCACCACGTCCTCCGGTAGCACCTGCTGCTCCATCGGTCTCGATCGAGTAGCGCGCGCGTGATGATGGTCTGTTTCTGCGCGCGTCTCCTCCCCGACGTACGGACGGACCGGTGCTTTAATTTCAAAGGCGGTCGTCTTGGGAAGGGACTCAGAACATTGGCGCCTCTGTTCTGATCGAGTCCGATCAGCAGGTATCGATCGAGTACGGACGGATTTGCTACCCTTTCTTCCCAACCAAGCAACCGAAACGAAACTGAATCCGAGTCTACGTGCTGGGCAGAACGACGAGCGGCAGGTCCACCTCCTCGAAACCGACGTGCTGGGCAGAGCAGTCCGCGTCCGATTCGGAGCAATCCTACTTCCGCCAACGAAACCGACCGTCCAGCACCGCCGTCGACGACCACTGCAACTGCCTCGATTGTGCTCCTCGACAGCGTCGCCAACCCTGCCGTCGACGGTTAATTAGATGTTGGTGATGAGCTTTCACTTAAAGTTGTGAAAAAAAAATATTCTCAAGTTCATACACGGTTTGGATGCTCTCCGTTCAAAGGAATAGCATCACTAGTGAGAACTCCCTAGGCTCCACACATTGGTGTAGATTGTTTCTTCGGAGGAAGCGGCCAACGAGTATGACAAGACGCCATCTTTCCAATATTTCGGAAAAAATTCCTTAGCAAACCGTAACATTTTATCTTTACTACTTTGTTGCTATTTTTGCACTTACTTTCTCGCAAGTAAAATTGCGTGTGCAAGTTTGCTCTTTGCTAAACTTGCTAGCGCGCTCTTGCTTGCTAGTACTGTGCATTGCAGGGACAGCAAGTGATCTACTATGTCAGAGTAGCTACCTTGATGCGCAATGGAATGGATAAGAGAAGCCTTTAGTGCTGGAAAGGCGACTCGTATAATTGCATTATTGGAAACAATTTACAATCACTTCAGTTTGAAAATTTCTGGTCTGCATGTGTGTAACGGGCAGGGATCCTCTGCATTTGTTCTCGGCATTGATAGTGGCTAACATGCGGGCCCAATACCCTCATGGCCCACACGTCAGTGACTTCTAATTCTCATGCATTACTGCAGAGGGTATGCATCCGTCGGACCCCTGCTGCTGAGGTGGTGGTGTAATTCCTGCATCTTGTAGCAGTGCTTGTCCTGACGTAATTTATTTTGCTCCATCTGTGTCAACCGTGCCACTCACACTCTATGACACATACTAGTATTTACTTTGATGTGGTCCATTCTTGCAGCTATTTGCAGTCACGTGCCTCCTCGTCACGTCCTCTTGCAAGCTTAACTTCCATGTAATACTGTACTCCCGCGGTATAACATAATGGATGATTTAGTTCTAAGTGAATCAACTGCACGATGTTGATTTAGTTCTAAGTGAATCAACTGCACGATGTTTGACGAACACGCGTTTAGCATGCACCGCGTGTTCACGTGACCCTATGATCACCAAAGGATTTACCTTTAGTTATTGGTCACCGATTCAACACCCCCTCTTGGTCTGCACTAGATCCTTTCAATATCATTAATTTGTTTGCATCTTGCAGGTAAAAGTTCAACAAGCTGTAAACACTTGAATGCAAAAATCGCCTACTTTAGAAGGCCGAACATTCAGGATATTTTGGATGATTTAGTTTAAATCATAATAAGCATTCGGGATCTTGTTCCCATAAACCAATTTTTGAAAGAGATTTTTAAAGTTACGAATGGTATCACAAATAATCATATATATTCAAATGATCCAGAAGAGTCTACTTTTTCTTTATTGGGATATTTTATCATGCATATGGTACAAGTCTCGGTCCTTAGATATGCTCTTGACAAGGACTCGACAGGTCACGGATATAACCTTTGGCATGTATGAGATTTTTGTTTTACTCATTAACTAATAAGAATGGGTCCCTTCTTACGTCACTTGCGCAGCTTTGTTCATATAAACAATGTCTTGTTAAAAAAATAAAACAACTGAAATATTATATTCCTAATTATTGGTTCTTAGTCATTATACTTACTTGTTGAATATCGTTGTTGTGCCTTGTGCCATTAATACATATAAGCATGTTGCACAAACTTTTAATTATACCTTACATATTATAACTACCAATAGAATTGACGGGTTTTCAATCTGAATACATTTAATCCACAGAGTTTATCCATGTGTTGATTTCATGGTCACATGGAGAAGATATTGTCTTCTGAATTCAAGAATTTACCCATGTGGTGATTTATGAGGATATACCTTATTTGGTCATAATCTGTAGAGTAAGAATGTCGAACACTAATTTTTTTTGGAGTTGTTACCAACTGAGTGCATTAGTCAAATGATCTTGATTTCTTTTTAACTAAATATTAAGGATTAAACCACTTCAAATGAAGCTTTGACCTAGAGATGGAACTGGTTGATCCCTTTTGCAATAAATAAGTAATGTGACATATCGTAGCTAGGAAGTGTTGCTGCTACAATAGATGAGTGCAAATACAATTGTTCAGAACACGCGTTGTGATACCCCCAATATAGTGCGAACACATTGAAAGGATCAAGGGCACCGAGAGGGGGGGGGGTGTGAATCGGTGTGTCAACAATTTCTCCCAAACGTACTTTAGGCGTGAAGCTAGCAAGACTAGATATGGTGATAACAAAAGCAAGCGATGCGCGCACACAATCTAGTCTATGCAACAAGCAACACCCTAGCAAGCAATTCTACCAAGTAGTAAAGAGACAACCTATCATGCAATTCTACTAGCACATAAAAGTAAATGCGGAAACGTAATGCTAGTAATGTAAGGAGATAGAGATAGGAATGCTCATGATTTTTCCCGTGGTCTCGGAAGGATGGCGCCTTCCCCTACTCCACGTTGGGTCACTCCCGCCGGAGTCTCGACCCCGTCCCTCCGCTCGAAGGCGATCCCTCCTAGAGCACACTTCACCCTCCGAGTGAAGTCGCGGGCACGTCCCGCCGGGCTCGATCCCGGGTACTCTTCCGGAGGTAAGGCTCCGCACGTGATGCGTGCCAAAGGGCGCTCCACTAGTGATGCTTCTTTGCACGGGACTCCCAGACCGTGTACAAACTTGTGTTAGCTTCCACAATCTCCTTGGACAGCTCAACACCGACGCCTAACCGGTCTAGGCCTTGCCATAGACCAAGAGTAACAAACCGAAGTGACTCTCTCAAGCTCACACTAGCCTAGAGATCAAGTGGATGCAATTGCTACTCTCTCAAGCACTAGGATCACTCCAAATCCTTCACAAGTGCTTCTCTCCCTTGCTCTTGGCTTCCTCTGAGTTTCCTGCACTCCAACAATGGCCAAGAGACCCCTCAAGGGGCGGGCAACCAACTATATATAGGCTACCAACCCAAAACTAGCCGTTGCCCAAAAGTGCCCTGCGAAACTAGAGACCGTACAAAGGACCGTACTGTCCGGTCTCTTCCAGACCGTATTGTCCGGTCTCTATTTCCAGGCGCATCTCCATCTTCTTCTTCATCTCCAATGAAGACCGTACTGTCCGGTCCCTAGGACCGTACCGTCCGGTCGATTGTCCGGTCTTCATTTCTTCCACTTCCAGAAACTCCATCTTCTCTGTCTGGAAATCTTCTGATGACCGTACTGTCCGGTCCACATGACCGTACCATACGGTCCATTGTCCGGTCTTCATTTTCTCAGCATCCCGAGACTTCACTTCTCTGTCTGGATCTTCAATGAAGACCGTACCATACGGTCCCTAGGACCGTACTGTCCGGTCTCTACCGGATAAGCTGAAAACTTGATCCACTCTTGATCCTTGCTTCCAACTTCTTCATCCTTGGTTCCTCTTCTTCTCTTCAGCCACCCTAGCCCTCGAGAGACTCACTATGCATCCATATGATCTCTAACCTAGTGTGCGCTAAGAGAACCAATTCGATCCCTCTTGATAGTCCGGTTTTTCCTATGGACTCAAGCTAACATCTACCAAGCCAACACTTGCTTGATCTATCATGTCCTTAGCCTTGATCCATCTTCAACCTTGACTCCATCAAGCTCTCGATCCGAATCGTCGAGGCAACCAATCACCAAGTCGTCGATGAGATAGAGTTTGTGAGACGACGCTTCATTGACATGACCATTTGAATATCCTACATGGAAATGTTAGTCACATCAATATGGTCACCCAATCACCAAAACATTCATACCTTTGGGGTTTCCGAACTCCAATGGTCATGAAGCTTACAATCTCCCCCTTTTTGGTGATTGGTGACAACACATATCAAAAGATATCAAAAGATATATAATGAAATGCGTAAGAGTGATATAGAAGATTGGATATGAAATGAAGAACAAGTAAAACGAAGAACAAGGTAGTCATAGCTCAAAAGGTATCACCTGCAAAATAGAGTTAGAGCACATGGGTGATATATATGGAGTAAAAACATGAGCTATGACCAACTCTGTGATGATAAGATTATAAGATATTCCTGCAAAAGCAAGTGAGTGCACATATCATCACAGAAAGAGGAAACCTGGCAAGATAGATATAAATAAGCGCATCCAGGTAATCATACACAAACTCAGAGCAAAATATCAGAGCAATAGACAGAGCAATATACAAGATATATAGATAAGAGCAAGTGTATGTAAATGAAACCAATGCATTCTTGATGAGCTAAACACAAGCAAAAGCAAATCGAGCTCAACAAGAACCACCGAAGAACCAAAAGAATATACAAATGAAGTACCAAAAGATCTCCCCCTGGACAAAACTGTCTCACACTCCCCCTGAACACAAGATCACTCCACTACTCCCCCTAGACCTATACAAGATCTCTCTATCTCTCTCCCCCTTTGGCACCAATGACCAAAAAGAGAAAGAAGGAAAGAGAAAAACTGCTGTCCTACGCGTCGGAGGCTGGAGGAGGTGCAGTGGTGGTAGTCACTGAAAGCTCTGGAGCTGAAGAGGTGCCCTGCTGCGGCTGCTGCTGCTCAGAAGAAGTGCCAGTGTACTCAAACTCTGAAGGTGGTGAAGGAGTCCTGGGGAGTGCTGTCTGCTGCTCTGGAGAGGTGCCTGTGGCAAGAGCCTCACGTAACTCCTCACGAGTATAGCCAAAGTCAGTGAGATCTGCTGAGGGCTCAACAACTCGAGGCGGAGTAGGTGTCCTGGGAGACTCTGTCTGTGCCACTGCTGCTGTCTCAGCTGTAGTAGTCACGACCTCTGCCTGTGAAGCTGTAAGAAGTGAATCTGTCTGCACTGAGGCGGTCTGTGCTGCTGTGTCGAAGTCGAGTGTACGAGCTGGCAGTGGTGACACAAAGAAAGGACTCGTCAGCTGAAGTGGTGAGAAGCTCGGAGCTGTAGTAGCTAGTAGAGCTGACGGAGTCATGGAGAGGCCTGGTGAAGAAAAGTACTGCTGTGAAGGTCCTGCCTCTCCAGTCAAACCAGCAAACGTGGATGTCGACGGCCCCACCGTAGGTGCACCAGCAGGTGAGATGGGAGCCGTGAGTAAGGTGCTGAAGTACTGTCCCTGGCTGGAAGACTGTCCTCCCTGTGTCTGAGCAAACTGCTGCTGTCGCTGCTGCTGTAGCTGCTGAAACTGAACTGTATCTGGTGGCAGCACACCTGGAAAGGTGATAGGAGGGAAAGACGGGAGACCTGGCAGTGCCTGTCCAAAAAGACGAAGAGTCTGAGCGATCGCCTCAAAGCCAGTGAACAACGAAGACATGCCAGTAGCCAACTCCCTCTGAGTGTGTACAACGCTGTCCATCATCTGTCTGTCCCTCTCTCTGTCCTCTCTCTGACTCCGGATCTCTCTACGGAGCTCTGCTAGCTCTGCGCGTAGAAGTGCATCTGTCTGTGCTGGAGCTGTAGCAGAGGCTGAAGGTCCTGCTCTAGAGTCCGGAGTAACGTCCTCAGGAATGGACTCCATATGACTACCAGTCTGAATATGCTGCTCGGTCTCGGTAGCCGTGTCACCTAAGCCCTGTGAAGAACTCCCCTGCGAAGCTGACTCCCGGGTAGCAACCCGTCTGTCGGAGGCAGGTAAGGGAGTGTAAGCTGTGGTCACCTTGGGCAGCTCGTCGTAGTCCTCCTGAGACAACAACTGTAGCCTCCTCAGAATGTAGCAGATCAGTGGTACAAAGGCTAAGTGTCTGGCAGCTATCCCCTCAGCAATAACGTCCTCCATCTGGCACAGTATCAGATCTACCAAGTCAAAGCCTCTGTGCCTCAGCATCAACATCACAACCCACTGTGCTAGGATAGAGAACTGATCCCTGTAGCCACTCCTAGGCACAATGGTCCTGCTAAGAATACTCCTGAGAACTCTGCCCTCGTGAGTAAGTCTGGTGTGAGCTCGGCTGAAGTTCTCCGGGTGCGGTGGAGGGAAAGCAATACTCATATCCTCGTCTGAAGGTAGGTGTCCCCCAAGAGGTCTGCGGGGAGGCTCCATCCCTGGGTGAGCAAGCGGAAACACTCTGGTCTCGTGCTGGATGGTCTCAAGTGCCTCTACGAGGTTCTCCCTCGTCACTCTGTGGGGGTGTCCTCTGAGCATAAACCAGATAGCTGAGCGATCCTGAGCAATCCACAAGGAAGCGTAGAAGTCTATCACAATGTCGTAATCCCAACGCATCAGTGAGGTGATGATCTCCTGAAGGCCCGGGATATAAGACAGGTGCTGAGTGAAGTCTGTCCCGGCACCTCTGCTGGCAGCCTGTATGCTGCAGTGCTGGTGAGTGACAAAGAGCTTACTAGCTCCGTCTGTCCGCAGTCTGCTCCTCAACCCAGCTGCTATCCTCTGCTGTAGTAAGGTCCAGAAGCGACCTCCTGCCTGTGGGTCTCTCCTGGCAGGTACCCAAGTCTCCTCAGTGACACGTCTGAACTTCTTGAGGACTGGGCCTGGCAGCTTGAGAGCGTCCTCTGCAAGCACGTCCCTGAGTGTGGCAGTCCTGTCAAGAGCACAGAACTTGACTGCCATCCTCTGCCTGTCACCCTCGGTGACCTCAGGGGGTCCGTCACCGGAGTGGGAACTCTCCTCTGCCTCTGACTCTGGCTGCTCCTGCGCGGTCCTCGACGTACCAACCTCACGGATGGACGGAGTCCGCTGCACTGTGGCTCTAGCCCTGGAAGACCTCCTCAGAGTCTCCCCCTGTCGTCCAGCAGGTGTGTCCCTGATCCTGAGGCCAGTGTCCCTGCCGGCTGGTAAGTCAACCTCTGCTGCCCTGAGAATCCGGTCCAACTCGGGATCACCAGTCTTCTGCTTCTTCTTCTTGGGCTGCTCGACAAGCTTGGACTTGCCCCTGTCACGGTCCCCTCTGCCCCTGCCTCTGCCTCTGCCAGAACCTCCTGCCATAACTGCTGACTAGGCTGCAGACAAGATAGGGCGAGTGAGCTTGGCCCACCAACCCGTCCACTGACGGCTGACTGCCAAAGATAGGACTAAGGGCTTGGCCCTCAATCCGTCCACTGTCTCTGCTCTGCTGTCAACTGCCCACTACCTGCTGACAACTGCCACTGCACGATAGGAATAGACAGGGTATATGAGTATAGAATAACCTACTATAATCTATCAGCAAGAATCGTAGGTAAGCGCATGAATCTATATGAAGTCCTAGCGCAGAGGTAAAGGACACAATGCCGGCAAATATGCAAGGGAAACTACGGCATTGTCGATTATCGGTGGAGATCAACTAGTGTACATAGATCATATGCAATAGACACAATGTACCACTAATCGAGGAAATGCTAGTGTCGAGCTAAGTGTATGGTATGGAATCGGAAATCGACACAAAGCGACCAACAACCAAAATGTCATAGATAAATGAAGTGCGACACTCGAACACTATGACACATGGCAGGCAAATGACCTAAATTGCATTGAAGTTAATCGAATTTTACGACAAATGCAATAAGGTTCGATTTTTCTAGGGATTTTCATCGATGAAGGAATTGAATGGCTCAAACCCTAGATACGGAATCCGATCGGCTACTGTGCGGTTCATGATTATCAGTGGCTCACCGAAACTGAAGAAACGACGATGATCGTCGGAGTGGAGGACTTGGGCTCGGTGAGTTGCCGGGTACAGGAGCTCGTCGCGCGAGGGAGGAGCAACAGCTCGAGGTTCGCGCGGATGGAGGAGCTCCACTGCAAGGTGCTCGTCGACAGCGAGGTCGTCGTCGACTCCGGCGACGGCGGCGCGCGGGCGAGGTGGAGCGGCGGCGGCTCGGCGTGGAGTGCGGCGGCGCGGCGCGGTTGCTAGGGTTCGCGGGCGAGCGTGGAGGAGCAGGTGCGGCGCGCGGCGGCTGCGGTGACTGGGGCTCGTCGGCGGCGAGCGCGGAGCAGGTCGACGGCGGCGTACGGGCGCGCGCGCGCGGGAACGGCGAGGCGGGAGTGGAGGCGCGAACGGCGGCGGTGGATTTTGGAGGAAGATGCACAGTAAACCGGAACCGGCCGTTAGGATTAGGTCTAAATTCGAACGGACGGCCGAGATCGATCAGTTATTGAATCAACGGATCAGATTGAAGATGTCTCGCGATGAAATTAACCAGACCGTATGGTACGGTCCTAGGGATCGTATTGTACGGTCTCCTTTGGACCCTGACAGTTATCTATAGAGATCGTATTGTACGGTCTGTAGGACCGTATTGTCCGGTCTCCTTTCTGCCTCAGGTTTCAAAGGATCTCGTGCAAAAGCACACCGTATTGTACGGTCCCTTTGACCGTATTGTACGGTCCAGTCCAGAAAAGCTGATTTTCAAGGAATTTCCTTCTAAGTCCAAGTTTCTCACACAAGAACCAAATAAACACCAAACATGGACTAGAAGGGGAACTCTCAAACACTCCTTTGAAAATAAACCAATATAGGTTGCGCATAGGCTTATAGTAATTTTTCAATCGGCAAATAAGATGCAACCAATAAGAACCAAATGCGATAAAACCAAAGGAGGGGTATGTATGAGCCATTTGCCTATGATCCGTGCAAGTAGATTTAACCTTGAGGATCATTTAGCAAGACTCAATGGGCATGAAGCGCAATTCTTTTCTTTAGTCACACTTCTATGAGATGTGAGATCATATTGCGAATGAAGCACTTCCTCATAGTGTGACAACTCCTTTGTGATTTCCTATATGCAATGCATGAGACAAGCATATCATACAAATGCAAGGGAAAGTAAACATGCCATGTGATATGCAAGCAAAGTTAAGACAACGCATAAAGGAAACCTACTCAAGGTCAAGTTTGAGCCTCTCTCAAGCTTACTCACTATGAGCCAAACCTTGCCTTGAGTCCATCGGTCCACCAACTCAAGCATCCCCCATGCTCATAGCTATCTTGAGAAAGTTAGACCTTGAACTAATTTTTATGTTCTTTTCTTTTTAGTTATTAACATATGCATGAATGCAAACATACTAGTTCACAAAGGAGCACCTAGCTACCATGCAAGCAAATGCAAGAAAAGAAACTACTATGATACAAGTTACCTCCTTGAAGAGTAGATATGTCGATGAAGCACTCGAAGCTTGTGGTGGACGTTCATGAGTTGACGTTGCGGCGCACGGTCCACCACCATCACCCTTCTAGGTCTTGTTCTTGGGAGCCCACTCGCACTTGGTTGGCCTCTCAAGGTCAACTATGCATTTGGGCACCCAAATCTTCCTCATCATCCTCCTCTTGTCGGGTGATCCAAGAGCCTTTGCCTTCACCTTGCCTTTCTTGTCCCTAAAGAGCTTGTAGTGTGTATTTCCATGGAACAAGTTAGCGTTAGGCAAAACCTTGGAACTTCTCACCTTGGGACAATTCTTGCTAGTGTGGCCGTCACGGCAACACTTCTCACAATAGTAGTCGTCCGCCATGAGGGGAACTACCCAAGGTGGAATGTCATCGTCCTTGCCGATGAGGTTGATGGCGGCGGGGTAGGAGCCGAGTCCCTTGTGCCCGGGGTTGTTCACAAGATTGCGACCAAGTATCTCCTTATGAATGGTCCTTCCCCTTGTGAGCCTCTCGAAGACGTCCATCACCGAAGCTCTCTCCTCCTTGAGTTGATGATATTCCTTCAAGATTTTCTCATCAAGAGAGATGCTCTCAAGAGAGGGAGTTAGTCCATCACAAGTAATATAAGAAGAATCGGAAATAGATGAACTAGAAGAAGAAGTGTTACTCTTTTCGAGGATGGATTGATGTTCCTCCTCAAGAACCTTGAACTTGTCGTTGAGCCTCTTGTGATCAACCTTGAGCTTGTCATAGCTCTCATCCAAGGTTATGAGAGAGGTGGAAAGGTGCTTGAGCTCATCCTCTAGTAACTTGGACTTCTCCTTGAGCTTCATGTGGTCTTCCTCAAGCTTGTCATAGTCTTCATCAAGAGCCTTGTGAGAGATGGATAAGTCCCTAAGTTCACCCTCAAGTTGACGAACTCGGAAGGCGGCCACTTCATGTTCCTTCTCCAACCGAGCAATGGTCTTGTCCCTCTTCTTGATCATCTTGCCGGTTAGGAGAATGCTATCCAAGAGTTCCTCATATGTGGGCTTATCCTCCTCACCAAACTCTTCATCGGACTCGCTCTTCTCATCTTCACTACTATCATCATCTTTGGCCATCAAGCAAGTAGGTGGTGGAGGTAGAGTCTCGGAGATGTTGGTGAGAGCAATGCCGGCCATCTTCTTTCCTTGGAGGATGAGTCATCACTTTCTTCTTCTTCACTATCATCATCCGTGACCCACTCTCCAACAAAGAGACCCTTGCGAGATGATCTTCTCTTGTCTTTGCCTCTAGAGCTTTCCTTCTTGACAAACATCTTCCTTGCCTTGTACTTGCTTCTAGGGTCTTCTTCTTCATCATCGCTCGACTCTTGAGTCTTCTTCTTTTCTTCTTGATTGGCTTCGGGCATTCCTTGGCAAAGTGACCCTTCTCCCCACAATTGTAGCACTCGGCATCTTTCTTGTTGATGAATCTTCTCTTGAAGAAGTTGCTTCTCTTCATGAGGAGTGCTAGATCATTAGGATGAAGTTGCAACAAGTCTTCAACGTCTTCTTCAAGCTCTTCATCACTTGAATCTTGAGTCACCACCTTCTTCATCTTCTTGCTTGACCCCTCGGATGCAAAAGCAAGATTCTTGGAGGGCTTCTCATCAAGCTTCTTGTCGAGGTTGTAGCTCTCGAAGGCGGTGATCTTCCCAAGTAGCTTGTGGGTGGTGAGGTCTCGCATGTCGGTGTTGAAGAGACATGTGATGAGTGCTCCATATTTCTCCCTTGGGAGAATCCTCAAGATCTTCCGCACAAGGTCGCCTTCATCAATCTTCTCCTTCACACCGAGCGAGTTGATATCCTCTACAAGCACATTCAAGCGAGAGTAAGCATCATTGATTAGCTCATTTGAAGACATGGCAAAGTCATCATATTTGTTCTTTAGCACATAGTATCTTTCCTCTTTCACGTCCGTGGAACCCTCATGAATTTGTTGAATTTGTGTCCATACTTCATGAGCGGTACCCGCGGACTTGACTCGAGCAAAGACCTCTTTAGTGATAGCTTCAAACAAGGCATTTTTAGCTTTAGCATTTGCCTTTGCGAGATTCACATCAAGAGTACCAATGGGAGTCCTTAGAGAGACACCGGAACTTGTCACCTCCCATGCGATGGGGTCGAGAGCCTCGAGGTAAGCTTGCATGCGAGCTTTCCAATAGGCATAGTCGGTCCCATCGAACGGGGGCGGCCCATGATCTCTCGGCATCCTTACTCAAGGCGGTTAAGCCCTATTTGAGCAACGAGGCTCTGATACCACTTGAAAGGATCAAGGGCACCGAGAGGGGGGGGGGTGAATCGGTGTGTCAACAATTTCTCCAAACGTACTTTAGGCGTGAAGCTAGCAAGACTAGATATGGTGATAACAAAAGCAAGCGATGCGCACACACAATCTAGTCTATGCAACAAGCAACACCCTAGCAAGCAATTCTACCAAGTAGTAAAGAGACACCCTATCAAGCAATTCTACTAGCATATAGAAGTAAATGCGGAAACGTAAATGCTAGTAAGTAAAGGAGATAAGGATAGGAATGCTCATGATTTTTCCCGTGGTCTCGGAAGGATGGCGCCTTCCCCTACTCCACGTTGGGTCACTCCCGCCGAAGTCTCGACCCCGTCCCTCCGCTCGAAGGCGATCCCTCCTAGAGCACACTTCACCCTCCGAGTGAAGTCGCGGGCACGTCCCGCCGGGCTCGATCCCGGGTACTCTTCCGGAGGTAAGGCTCCGCACTTGATGCGTGCCAAAGGGCGCTCCACTAGTGATGCTTCTTTCGCACGGGAAGCTCCAAGACCGTGTACAAACTTGTGTTAGCTTCCACAATCTCCTTGGACAGCTCAACACCGACGCCTAACCGGTCTAGGCCTTGCCATAGACCAAGAGTAACAAACCGAAGTGACTCTCTCAAGCTCACACTAGCCTAGAGATCAAGTGGATGCAATTGCTACTCTCTCAAGCACTAGGATCACTCCAAATCCTTCACAAGTGCTTCTCTCCCTTGCTCTTGGCTTCCTCTGAGTTTCCTGCACTCCAACAATGGCCAAGAGACCCCTCAAGGGGCGGGCAACCAACTATATATAGGCTACCAACCCAAAACTAGCCGTTGCCCAAAAGTGCCCTGCGAAACTAGAGACCGTACAATAGGACCGTACTGTCCGGTCTCTTCCAGACCGTACTGTCCGGTCTCTATTTCCAGGCGCATCTCCATCTTCTTCTTCATCTCCAATGAAGACCGTACTGTCCGGTCCCTAGGACCGTACCATCCGGTCGATTGTCCGGTCTTCATTTCTTCCACTTCCAGAAACTCCATCTTCTCTGTCTGGAAATCCTCTGATGACCGTACTGTCCGGTCCTTATGACCGTACCATACGGTCCATTGTCCGGTCTTCATTTTCTCAGCATCCCGAGACTTCACTTCTCTGTCTGGATCTTCAATGAAGACCGTACCATACGGTCCTTAGGACCGTACTGTCCGGTCTCTACCGGATAAGCTGAAAACTTGATCCACTCTTGATCCTTGCTTCCAACTTCTTCATCCTTGGTTCCTCTTCTTCTCTTCAGCCACCCTAGCCCTCGAGAGACTCACTATGCATCCATATGATCTCTAACCTAGTGTGCGCTAAGAGAACCAATTCGATCCCTCTTGATAGTCCGGTTTTTCCTATGGACTCAAACTAACATCTACCAAGCCAACACTTGCTTGGTCTATCATGTCCTTAGCCTTGATCCATCTTCAACCTTGACTCCATCAAGCTCTCGATCCGAATCGTCGAGGCAACCAATCACCAAGTCGTCGATAAGATAGAGTTTGTGAGACGACGCTTCATTGACATGACCATTTGAATATCCTACATGAAAATGTTAGTCACATCAATATGGTCACCCAATCACCAAAACATTCATACCTTTGGGGTTTCCGAACTCCAATGGTCATGAAGCTTACACAGGCCTTGTTGAGATTAGTGAAATCAATGCACATTCGCCACTTTCCATTCTTCTTCTTTACTGGTACTGTGTTTGCCAGCCAGGTTGGATATTTCACCTCCCTGATAACATTTGCGTCAAGCAACCTCTGTACCTCAGCCTTGACTGCTTCGACCCGGTCGTCGGACATTTTTCGGAGTTTCTGCTTCTTTGGTCTGATATTTTTATCGTTTCGCAACTTGTGCTCTATGATATCTCGGCTGACGCCTTTTAGGTCACTTGCAGACCAGGCAAAAACATCCTTGTTTTTGCGAAGGAACTGGACGAAAGCTTTTTCCATGTCTTTCGGCATACCTGCCGCAATTATCACTTCCTGTCCTAAGACATGCTTGTCCAATGGAACTCTCTTTGTTTCCTCGTTAGCCGCAATTGCTGGTTCTTCCTTGTCCATTTCTTTTTCCAACTGGAGGACTTCTTTCCCTGGCTTTTTTCCTGCCGGGTACATGACGTGCACATTCGGGTGAGCATACAAAAGTGAACATTCTTCTGGCCGGGAGCTGCCGCCGCCTTTCAATATTTCTGGCTTCTTGCTGATCGCCAAAAACTGAGATGACCTCCTTGTGTGCCGGTATTTTCATACAGAGATAAGAGCTGTGCAAAACTGCTTCAAATGCATTGAGGACTCCTCGTCCAAAGATTGCGTTGTAAGGGTAAGGCATATCGACCACATCAAATGTGATGTGCTCAGTTCTTGCATTGTCGAGGGTACCAAAGGATACTGGTAGGCTTATTTTGCCGAGGGCACGTACTTCTCTCCCGCCAAAACCATACAGGGGATATTCAGAAGGCTGAAGTAGAGATGAATCAAGGTTGAGCTGGTCAAATGTTCTCTTGAAGAGGATGTCCGCCGAACTTCCATTGTCAACAAGGATTTTGGTAACTGACCAACCATAGGTGTTCGCCTGGATGACCATGGCATCTGTGTGAGGGTAGCTGCGGAGGTTTAGATCAGCTTCTGTGAATGTGATTGGAATGTGCGACCACCGTGATTTCACCACGGGTCCGTTGCACACAGCATTGACGGCTCGGAAGTAATTTTTTCTTTTGTTTCTTACTTTCAAACTCGGATGAAGATCCACCGGTGATTGGCAGGATGACTCCATAAGTTGGAAGGCTCTGAGAGGAATTGTTTTGGTTTGACTGTTTTGGAAATGGCGGTGGAGGAGGTAAAGGCGGCTCCTCCGAGGCAGTAATTCTAGGAATTTGCGGCTGTGGCACGTGTGAACTTGTTTGGGAAGTCGCCAAATGCTGAATCTGCGGCGAGGGTGGTGGATGAGGTTGGTATGGGCTTTGGAAGTGGTGGTGAGGGTTGTAAGAATTTTGGAAGTATTGGAATGGGTAGGAGGCACCGAAAGGTGAGTTGTTCCAAGAATTGGCGGCAGACGTGTGATTGACACTTCTCTGTGTTTCGCTTCTTTGCTCCTTGGCTTTCATTCTTTCCATGGCATCTTTTGTTTCTGGGCATTCCTTGGAGGTGTGACCCTTGTCAAGTCCGTGAAACAGACAGTATGGCTTTTTGACTCCTGGTTTCGCGAGTTGTGCGAATTGCCGCGACCCCTTCCTCGAGAGCGATTGTTTCTTCCTCCTCTGTGCTGAAAATTGCCGGCAGAGCTGCTTGTGTCGGCTTTGTCTTCTTGGTTGTCGATATGATTGACTAGGTTGGAGTTCTGGCTCTGATTGTTGTTGCCACCTCTCCTAGACGAATTCCAATCCTGCTGCCTTTGGCTCGATTGGTTTTTCTTCGCCTGCCGCAGCGCGCTCTGCTGCTCTAATCTTCTTCTGTGGTCATTGTCGGCTCTACAGAACTAATCGACCGTTGAGAAGAGCTCTTCGAGTGTTGAAGGGCGGTGCATGGAAAAATGAGTGGCACAAGGGCCGGCTCGCAACCCTCCAATTGCGGCATCAATGACAATTTGGTCTGGAATATCATCTGTTCGGGCTTTGAGCTTGACAAATCTCTGAAAATAGTCTTGCAGGGGCTCTTTTTCTTGCTGAACACATGCTCTCAGTTCATCTGCAGATATAGATGTTCTGTGAAAACCTTGGAAATTTGTCATCAATTTGTCCCTTAGGTTCTCCCGTGAGTATATTGTTCCGGGCTTCAGCCTAGAGTACCACTCGAGGGCTTGATGCTCAATTGCGGTGACAAAGGTTTTGGCCAATACAGTATCATCTCCTCCGGCGGACGCTACTGCAGCTTCAAATGACATCAAGAATTGCCTTGGGTCGGTTGAGCCGTTGTACTTTGATAGGGAGATAGGCTTGTATTTTGCTGGCCATGGGGTCAACTGAAGGCCTTCTGACAAGGGGGAGTTCTTGTCGAATTTACTCACGAAAGGTACATATTGGCGGTATACATTCCGAGGCCTATGATGGCCTTCGCCATTGATGTTTGTTTCAAAGTCGGGAGTCACTTGGTAGTGCTCTCTTTTTGCATCGCTATTTTGCCCTTTCGCGCTTGTCATCTCATCGAGCTCTTTTTGCAGTTCGGCGACTGTCGCCTTTGCTTGTTCAATCTGCAGCCGGAGCCTTTCTTTCTCTCTGACCCTCTCTTCAGAGATTATCTTCTCCTTTGTTAGCTTGAGTCTTTTTCCAAGTTGTTGCAAGTTGGAGAGCTGGCGTATTTGCTTGTCAACTTCATCTTCCTCTGGATCACTTTCTTCAGGGTTGATTGTCGACGACGGTTCCGCCCATTGCTTGCCGGCTTTTACTTGCTTCGACTTTTCTGCTTCTTCACTGAGAGTGAGGTCGATAGGGCTTTTGGCGGCGATGTCCTCATCACTTGGTCGAATTCCGGCGGCCAAGCTTGCTTGCGCCGCGCCGGAAATTCGGTTGGCCTCGTCGGCCATTTGCCTTGCTTGAATGAATGCCCAACGAATTTCTTCTTCCGAGAATGCCGGGTTGGGAGGGAGAATTTCCTCCTCTAAATCCGGCGGGTGAAAACTGATGGTGGTTTTTGGACTAGGTGCTTTTTTCTTTCTTTGTGGCATCACGGGTGGTATTTTCGAGCAACACAAACGGTGGGCGCCAATGTTGGGAATTCTTCATCGTAACAACAAAGAATCCCGACACGGATAATCAAATGACACTCAAAGAACAACGGAGCAGCATTTCAATACAAAGGTGTAATCTCTCCTCCTCCGTCCCGTTCCACGGAGCCCGGGGACGGGTATTTATAGGGGAGGCCAAGGGTTATTTTGACATGACCAAATTACCCTTGGCCACCCACTATATTCGCGGAATATTCTGTACAACATTGTCCAAAGGGTACAAACGACATTTCCGTTTGACGACGGAAACCCTAACTAGGTGACGTCATTTGCCGGCCCGATCCTTGGACGTTGTCATGCCGGACTTCATCTTCTTCAGGGATTGCCGCCATTCTTGGACGCCATTCCTGGTCGCCGCCAATTCATCGCCAGCTGTTGGGTCTTGTCGAACAATGTCGGCGACCCGATACAGCGGCTCCCAGGGCTGCCGTCAATTCTCGGCCGGAGTTCGAAATGTCGGCAGCTAGGGTGCCAGCAGACAAAAAAAACCAAAGACAAAAAGGAGGTGTCGTTATTATCGTAAATACCAATCCCCAACACATATCATCTAAAAATCTTATCTGATATCTAATTAATGTGCATGATACAACCTATTGAGATAACCTAATTAAAAGCCCAACTTGGTCCATCAGAACAGGGTTAAGAGCTTTTTTTTATAGAAACGAGAATATATTAATATTCCGACCTATGTATCAAAACAATATATATAACATAAAAATTACAAATAGAAAAGCTTCATTCCAAATAGCACACAAGCTAGGAATAAAAGAGTCAAAAAAAAATAACACACTCATCTGCAGCTAAACATCCACCAACAACTAAAGAAACCTCCTCTCCTCTATCCACACAGGACATAAATAAGGCTTGGATAGTCCACATGTACCAAAGAGAGATCGTTAGGACCATCATATACGTTTCTCCTAGACGAGTCACGATATAAACTTAGGCCATTCTCAGTTCATGTTTCATTGCACATTTACCTAGATTTAAATTTTGGTAATAGAGCTAGATGGGTTTTATGGGAATGAAACTCCTCTCTATTCTAAGGCTAGTCCTAAGGTGTGATTCATTTGTTGTTTCCAAAGCTGCCAAAGCATTTGTTTGAATAATAAACACCATATACAATACATGGTTTTATTTTTGTTGTTTCCTAGACTACATGCAAGACACAAACTTATTGGAAATAGTGTAGACATGGTTTCATTTAGATGAAACTACTCTCCTCCCTTTCTTTATTAATTTATTGCCACATCATCTAAAATGATGATATGTCATGATATTTAATGAGAATGAAACTCCTATTGGGAGTAGCCTAATGAAACTTTCTCTTCTCTCTTCTTATAAAATTGCTGATGTGGCATAGATTTAATGCTTATAAAACTCTCTATGAAATCCCTACTGAAATTGGCCTTAAATGCTTAATAAAAGCAAACCAATAAGTCTAAAAAAACATTTTTCAAATATATGGGTGTTTACGGGGCCAGAAAGAAGAGGTTCGAACAGAGGCGAGGATGATGACGACAAAGGCGGGCGGCGATGGAGGGTAGTTGCCTCGATAAGCTAAGCAGTCTGTTCGGCAGGCTGCGCTGCAGCTATGGCTGTTGAAGAAATAACAGCGAAGACTGTAGCGGCTGCTGCTAACACAGTAGCAGCTGCTGAAGAAATAACTGAAACACTGTAGCTGCTGTAAAGCAGCCTGGCGAACAGACCGAAGACCTTAGTCTCCGAAAATGGAGGGTGAAATAAGCACGAGATGATTTGTCATTGTCGCACGCCGGGGCACGACGAGGAGGGCGAGTTCTAAGAGAGAAACCAAAGCTTGAAGAAAGCTGGATAGATCCAAACGACTGAAAATTCGGATGTCTTGTAGACGGCCCTTTTAAAAAAAATACACCGAGAAAAGAAAAGAAGAGAGAGAAAGAGGGACAAAATCTTCGAAAATGGTGGCGCTCAACCCCTTATCCCCATCGCCACCGCCTCCTTCTCCGTCTCCGGCAACTCCTCGCCGGCGGCCACCACAGCCTCCACTTCATATCCACACCACTTCACCTCGCGCTCTAATCTGCCGTGCAGCCCCCGTTGCCCCCGCCAGCACCGGCGCCGACGACTACTACTCCACCATTCGCTCCCTCAACTCCCGCGGCCGGCACGTCCCCCGCAAATCGCTCGGGCAGGTCTGGCCGCTCAACCTTAAACTCCTCAGCTACAAAATTTCATCGCGTACCAACGTGTTTGTCGTTTCCATGCAGAACTACATGTTGAACTCCAAGGTGAACGAGCAGCTGGTGGCGGCGGCTGGGGTGGAAGAAGGGGACGTTGTGCTCGAGATCGGCCCGGGCACCGGGTCACTCACGGCCGCGCTGCTCGAGGCCGGCGCCACTGTTTTCGCCGTCGAGAAGGTTGGCAGCGTCGCTTGCTTTTCCTTAGCTTAATTGTGCTGGTGGCTGCTGATCTGAGACCATTTCATTTCTATCGTGTGCTACTATGATGAGGATCTCTATTGTTGATGGCTTATATTGTTGCTCGTGATTGGATATGCATGGCTATAGAGTTCTAGTAGGTCTTACTGGTTTGCCTTTGTTAAGCTCTTAACTCTGACAATGCTCAGCTTAGAGGGTCTTAATATACGCTGGACTTATAATGTTGGACTTAATTTGATATAATCAAGACCAATAAACGGCGGTGTTTCCGGTTACTCACAGAAGATTGGAGGGAGGTCCCTGTTTAACATAAGTATTTGGTTCCTTTAGATACTTATAGATTAACTTGCAATGTTGTCCACAAAAAGTAAAACTGAACTTGAGGTGTATTGGTCCAAATAGATATGATTGCTTGAAATTGCAACCAAATTTTATAGCAGATAAAAGAAATCATGATTTTTCGGCCTCATTTTTTGGGAGTTTCAACAGTTAAACTGTAGATATTCTTATATCAAATAAGTTTTCCCATCCATAATCTGCATCATCATCTTATTCTATGCTTCTCTGTGGAACAGGATAAACATATGGCTTCCCTTGTGAAAGATAGGTTTGGATCCACAGAACGATTGAAGGTAGTGGCTTGTTTTTAAATCGACATGTTTGTGTTTCCTTAACAAGAATGCAAAATGCTATGCAATATTCTCTTGGTACTCTCCTGACACCAGAATGGACAATGTGTCATTTTGAATAGTTCGCAGTTTCTGCATGCAATCATTTACCACAGAAGAATAACTGTATCATTTGTATACTATAGATTTTGAAACCAGAAGTCCAAAACTCCAAACCATGTTGGCAGTATATTGTTGCTTTTAACCAAACTTACATGGTTACGTTTTACGTGATTTATGTTCATTTTGCTGAACTGATGCAGATCATTGAAGAAGATATCACAAAATTTAACATTCGCTCCCACTTTCTACCTTTCATGAAGGAGAAATACCATGGCACAGAAAAACATTCAAAGGTTGGCTTAGTGTCTGGCATCGGCTGTATCTCCAATAATTTTGTATGCAGCTGGACAGCCATTGGAGTTAAATGAAGCCATTTTTTGTTGACCATGTGCCAGTTTCTACTTTGCAGGTGGTTGCTAACTTACCATTCAATGTCAGCACTGATGTTGTCAAACTACTTCTCCCTATGGGGGATGTTTTCTCTGTCGTGGTGCTTATGCTTCAGGTTCGAACCAACTCTTATATTCATATGTAATGGTTCATATTGTGGCCACATAATTATGATCAAGTGCTTCTTTGTGATTTAGGCTTTAGACTTCTACTAATTTTTGTGCATATGTTTATATAGAAATAGGAACATTTCATATTCTCTTCTTAGTACCTCTACTATCACTTCGAGTGGACTATTGAATATTTATGTGACATGTTTACTTGACATTGTTAGGGTCTTAGGGACTCATTACACATGTAATAATTTCAGTTTCCATATTGTCATTTTAGCATGAAACAGCAGAGCGCCTTGCAGATGCTTCAATACAAACCCAGAATATCGACCTATCAATGTGTTTGTGAATTTCTACTCAGGTAAAGATTTTATATGAAACTCCTCAATGGATTTCCATTATCTTTTAACATATAAATGTAAGTATAAAATGCTTGCAGGCTCTATGCAAACTTGATGGTACGTCTATTGTCTTCTCTATTTCGTTTCATAAAGAAAAGTCTGGCTTCTGTATTGAGGGAGAATAGGGAAGGCCCTTACTGAAAAGGATGGGGGAAGGTATGAGGGAACAGGTCAAAAAGAGGGAAAACTAAAATATTCAGATTAAAGGCTTTAAATTAAACTGGGTTGTAAAGTTCTCTTCCATGTTTTTAGTCAGACAATGGAGATGCCTCTTGCACAGAACTACTGGTTCACACCCTTCATTTCATATTTTTATCTTAAAATTCCGCTGATTACTCTTTCAAGATTGTCCAGCTGCCAATGATAAGAATGTAATGAAAAATACCTATCACTCTGTTGTACCATGAATACACCTGCCACACGATCAGGTTTGATCATACAACCAAGCAGCTTCTTATTTGTTGGGGACTCCACGATAGGTGCACATTCATGTTGCTCTATCAAACTTATAATAGGATTCTGCTCAAAGTGTTCGACCAGAATCATTTTGAACTGCAAGCAAGTGTTGCGCCCTTATCAACTTTTATGTAGCTATGCATTCAAATTCTTCGATATCACGCAATCACCTGAAATGTTGGCCAACTTTTTAGCATGCCCAGTTACTTAACGGATAATTTCATAGTTGTTTTGCATTTGCTGACAGAAAAAACATTTTTTTTTTGTTCATTTCAGAACCTGAATACAAGTTCAGAGTTGAGAGAGAGAACTTTTTCCCTCGACCAAAGGTAATTCATCGGTTCATGTGTGTTTCTAAGGCACTGTTTATATCATAATAATTCGTTTTTAACCAGTTGCTTGGGGTTAACATATTGTTCTTAGCTAATTCCATTCGCAGGTTGATGGTGCTGTTATCAGCTTTAAACTAAAGAATGCTGGGGAATATCCACCAGTTGGTTCTCACAAGAGCTTCTTTTCAATGGTGAGTCATATAACTCGATGCACATAAACAATACTCCATTGTTACATTGCATGCTGTGGTTGAAAATAACCATCACATGTTGGGATTTGTATTTAAGATTAGCTATTATCCTTCACTACAGGTGAACTCCGCTTTCAATGGAAAGCGCAAGATGCTTAGGAAATCACTTCAGCACCTATGCTCTCTGCTGAGATCGAATCCGCTCTTCACAACATTGGTCTTTCAGTTACAGTAAGTGCTCCCTCGCTTCCTCCCTTTTGTTTCCTTTCCCCCTCTTCTAAGCATATATGCTCAACTTTTCTGTTGCTTCAGGCTAGACCTTCTGATCTGATGTTGGAAGATTTTGTGAGTTTGCACAACTATCTGACGAAAGTATGAATCATGGTGCCTTTGAAACGCCTATGAGATGCTTGTTGGTGTGGTGATGGATTCGGGTCTGAGAGCTGCTGGTACACCTGATCCAGAAGCGGATTGGTTAAGAGACAGGATGTCGCGTTTGAGATTCTGCAACCTCCATCGCCGGCTGGTTTTTTGCTGTGAAATCTTAGTGTGATGAATTAGCATGCATGGATGACATGATGACCATGTTCAAACTTCAGAGCAGATCTCACGGCTCTGTAATGAAATCATGGCATGTGCTGAAAAGAAGGGTACCACTACCTTTACCATGTGCCCGGTTAATAGCTGGATCTGCCTTCCTGACTCCTGGGGCAATGTAGAGACCAGAGATGGGGGGACAATGTGAAGGTTCAAGAGCAAAGATGCTCGGCCGGTGCACAGTACATATCGTCAGACAGTGGTGTTGTATTTTGGACTTGTACATGAATCTTGAATTATACTGAAATAGACACCATATATTATTTGTTGGACGGCGCTAACGCACGGCCGCCGGGCCTTAACCCTCTGGCACGGCCGCCTATTTCTGGAAAGCGCACAGTTCAAACTTTCCTTTTTCGTCCGCGCGGTCGGAAAAGAACCCTTTTGCTGGCGCTTGCTCCTACTCATTTACACATCAGACGTAATCATCACTTATCTGTCAGACCCATGGTTTATTTATCCTTCAGTTTGCAGCACCTCTTGCATATTTGCTTGCGATCAAAAGCAGCGTGAAAGAAACAGCCATTTCGTTTGATCCATGAAAAAAATATCCGCACAAGACGCTTTTCAAACACATAAATTGCAGGATACAATGCATGTCCCTGACATCAAATGAACACCAGTTTGCCTGTGCCATCATACATAATACCCTAGTTGATGAGCACTAGAATAATGTCATTGATCATGTAGTGTTCGCCCACTTTTCAGCAAGCCTGCGTGCCTCCATCTTTCGGTGCTTCCATAAAAAGAAAAAATCACTGGGTAAAACACCAGATTTCTCTTCATTCTCTAATCTTCAACGTCAAAATCATCTCCCACGTCAAAAATCACGTGGACCTGCAAAACTAAGGGTACCTGCAACCCATGTATGCATTTTATTAGCAAAATTTGCTTTCATCATATACTCATGTTTTTTTGATAAAACGCGCAGGTAATAATTCCATGCGTGAAGATACAATTCTGCTCTAAATGATTCCATTATATGCAGGAATGGTTGGCCTAACGATCCACCTCTTGACAAATATGCAGAATTCAGTTAGCTAGGAGTAGACTATAAGGGTACAATTCCTAAACCCTTCTATATAGTGGAAACTTAGAAGCAAGTAGAATGATACAGCTGATGTCAAATCTTATAAAGATATTCATTACATTTCTAGACTAAATGCACACAAAACGTGCATGTTACAAAAGTGCTTCAATTTCTAACGAAAGTGCTTGGAGTATATAGAAGAAAATGTATTCAAAAGTGCATGCTGGAAGGAACAAAAATGCTTTGATATCCAAATAAAAGTGCTTGGAGCATATAGAGGAATGCACAAGGAAAGTGCATACTCTATATTGCTCACTGTAGATGTAACATTTATGCATATAATGCTTCTAGTAAATGAAAAAAATGATTCAGATAACATGATCTGCTAATAAAAAAATCCAACCAGTAGCAGAAAATGCAAAGCCATGTATATATAAAACGCTGATGGAACTATAGTACTTAATTCCATCTAATGCTTTCATTATTGTTCACAAGTGCTATCTGATGCAGAGTAAAATGCTCTAGCCAATGCAAAAATGCTTAACATTGCAAGTTCTTGAAGGATGGTGGACATGAACCTGCCAACTTATGGTTAAAACATGAAGAAGTTATAAACCTATAATTCTGCAAGTAGATGAATATTTGCATATAGTTCTATAGCACAGTTGGGTTGGACTTGCATACATACTGAATTGATGCTCTCAGTAGAACAAATACACCAGATCATGTATATGTGGAAAATTAAATATGCAAGCTACAAAAAAATGCTTGTCAACTTCGTTGGTATATAAATCTATCATTGTTCTAAATTTCAGTCCAACAACAATTGAAGCTGATAAATTGTCATGTTTCTATCATGATCATATATGATGTAAACAGAATGTTAACCTTTTCTGCTATACCATCCACCACGTCAAACACACTTCATTGGTGTTCTGTCTCGGTGTTACTTGCTCACACCACTATTGCTCCTTCTCACCACAATGCAAGAAAGCACCAGGATTCAAGCACAAAAAGTACTGCAACTTATAGCAATTCATGCAAACTAGAATGTCATTCCTCAAATATCGATGTAAGCATTTTATTATATACTTGCACGCAAAAAGGACAACCATGGAAGCACTTTTTTCAATTTCAAAAGCATATAAAGATATGTAGACACACAGACACACACACACAAACACAAAAGCTTATCTGTACTGCCAAAAATGCTTTGGGAAACTATTACAAATGCTTACAATGTGTGCAGGAGACATGACCTATTTTAGTTCCATATGCATTAGACTTTGAAGAGTTACTATAAACATTCGTGTTTAGGAGTTACTATTAGAGATGCTTAGGAGTTACAGAGAGACTAGTTAAGTTTTTTTTTTCTGATCATTTTTAGACTAGTCAGTATTATAAACACAAGAATCTGGTAAAAGGAATAAATTTGTACAAGTGAGAGTGCATTCAGAATCAATTTTAAAAATATGGAAATTCACAGTACTTTTGAGATTGCCATAAAAGCATACAGATGTAAAAGTAGATAAACATAAGCCTAAATGCTTATTTCGCGTATGAGAACATGTGATTAATTTTTTCCCTTATTATGTGACAAAAAGAAACGCACAGTTGACAACTATATGAATACAGATAATTTATCATGCTTTATATTGCTCCAAAGACTCCATAGAAGTGTTATTGATAATGCATCAAAATGCTTTAAAAGTGCATAAATGTGTTGATTGGCTACATCATTTAAACTGCTTTCCATACGGCACAGTGCTTTTGGATGTTAACTATATTTCTGTTAGTTTTTCATCAAAATACTTTCGGTACATATCTAGAGTTCTACTCATCCACTGCAAGTTCTACCGAGAATAAAGTTATGCACATCTGACTTTGGTCTGCATTCAAGGTTTTATACTTTGGTCTGCCTGATATTATGTATAAGCTTCAAAATGAACTCATAATGCAACCAATTAGAAATGCATACTCCCTCTAATCAGAGGGAGTACTAAATCAGACTGGCTTTCAAAGATTGACCATCAAAACAATAAAAGTTCATGCATGCAGGCATGACACAATTTCTGGCAGTGGTTATTCTTTAGAATCTAGTAGTGGTGAACTCAATTTGTTTCATTTAGAGCCAAAACTATAGATTGGTTCAGAACCATTCATTCCACAACAAATAGGAATAATCAAGTATCCATAATCATATATGCACCTGATGCAATAGATAGTATCAGGTACAAATTTTTGGTGTTGCTCAAGTGACAAGATAAGTACTGGTTGTCAACTTATCAGCGAACAGTAGAATGTTTATGCAGATTACAATATGTTATAAGCTACATTATGTTATCGGCTACAACAATCTGCCAAGTTTCTCATCTACTTGCGCAAGCAAATGTAGTCAAAAGGCTCAGAATCTGGACTTGTGTAACTCCTATGATACTTTCTCTATTATTGTATCTGCACAACAACAGATCAAATGGACACGTCGCAGCTACAAATGGTAATGAACTAGATACAGCACACCATTTTGGACACCTCAAATCCACACCTCATGACTACAAAAAACATGGATCCAAAACCTAAAACTGACTCATGAATAGCGGAGATGGGAAGGGGTAGCAAGTAGGAAGAGGTGATAGAGAAGACGAACCAGGTGAGTTGCTTGAAATTGCCTCCTCGAGTGCCGGATCCACACTGCTGCATACCGGCCCCGCACCATCTCGCTGTCAGCGACTACAAAGCACAGTTTACTACCCTCAAACCCTAGAAAATCACAGAACGACTACTGCAAAAGCTTGAATCGGAAGCTCGAACATGGTGGATCAGTCCGTATTGAGAGAGACAAGACAAGGATGCACACCAGGGGAGACAGAAAAGCGGACGACCTCGCTTGTCGCCAGTGATACAAACCCTAATGATGGTGGATTTCGCCTGAATTGATGCGGGCGGCAGCTGCGGCGCAGGTGATGGAGCAGGGCGGAGACTTGCTCGCCCCCGACAAGCTACAGCACGTCCCCGTCTGCCTCCTCATCTCCCTGCTCGCCGGCATGCTCGGCTCCCGTCGCACCCGACCCGGCCTCAGCCGCCGCGCCAGCCACCCACGGGGCCCGCCCGGCCTCCGCCACCGTTTCCACAGCCGGCAGCGCCGTGGCCATCGGGGCCTGCCCCCAAACTCCGCGATCGCGCTGTGGAGATTGGATCTGCGGCGTCCGCCCGCGCCCCTGGAATGGATGCGGGAAGAAGAGAGGTAGAGAGAGAAAGAAGAGAGAGAAGGCGCGAGACGAAATGAATGGGGAAAATGCTGTTCGCAACGAGCCTCTCTTCATGTGGGTCCCATGTGCTCCAACATGAGTAAACAAACCGAGGATCTGCCACCGCACGATCGCAATCGCCTGGTGCGCGACGCGGCCGTGCCAGCGCGCAAACGCACGGCCGCTGGAACATAGAGTTTACCTTATTTGTTTGCGTGACATCTGAAAATTCAGATATGTATAGTTATCTTCAGATTATCAGTATTTTCGAGGGATAACACAAGATCATGTTACGCCAATGTACAGCAGGGCATGGCGCCCAATATGCCAGGCCCTGGGTTAAATTTGCTGAAATCTGGGATTAAAAGGAATTGCTGCTATCCAAAACTTCCAAGCCTCATCCTACATCTCTGAATGCTACAAAATCGCCGCCAGGCGGCCTAGGCGCACGGAGCGGACGACCGCAATTTTCCCTCCAACGCATGGCTGTGCAGTTGGGCCGGACTGGGCCGCAGGGAAACAAACGTTGAGTGGAAGTCGTCCGATCCAACGAACGGCAGACGATCTGCTTCCGGAGACGTCACGGTCCGTTTTCACCACTATACTCGTCTGCAGTCGCCCCTCTTCTATTTTCTTCCTTCTCCCGTTCATCCCTCTCGCTCCCTCGCTGGCTCTCGCTCTCGTGGCCTTCCTTCCGTGGCGGCGGCGACTCGGCGAGCTGCGACGACTTCCGCCGAGCCCTTCATCGGCGGCAAGCAGCACCCACCAGGTATGTGCGCCCCTCATCTTCCCTTCCCGCTGTGCGAAACGGAGCACCCCAAAACCCTAATATGAGTTATTTGTATTCGGATCTGGCCCCAAAACCCTAATGTTTTGTGTTCCCTCTTCGTCGGCCGCTGCCGGCGGTGGCGGCGCCAAGTGGTCGTCGTCCGCAGCTACTCTCTCTCTCCCTCTCTCTCTCCCCGTTAGATAGAGCAACCTTCCGGTGCGTCGTCGAGCTCGTGCTGGCCGCATACGGCCTCTCTTGCTCCAGATCTGGCGCCTCCAGTGTCATCGAGGTAGTGCGGCAGTCCAGCTGGAGGAGGCGCAGGTCGTGGTCCGGCGGGTGTCTGCGGTGGCCACGCTGCCGGGGGCAGGCCGGGCATGCCCTCGTTGGTGCTGGCTCGCCATGCCTCCGTGTAGACTTGGTTGCTTCGGAGCGAGTGGCTCCATCTAGCTACGTCTGTTTTGGTTGTAAACTAGGTTGAAGCAATTGTTCAGTAAGTGTCTGCGCCGTTTTTTCAGAATTGCAAGGCAGCATTTATTGATAAAACACCTGTTCTGTGGAACACCTTGGGTTTTCATCAGACATGTGCCACAGCTTTTATATCCTGCTCGGGCAAAAAGCTGAAACTAGCGTAGCTTGCGCCCTCAAAAGTAACTACAAATGTTTGTCTCTTGGAAAGTTGGAGGCAGATTTTGCTGTTTGATTGGCTTTAAGCATCTGCTGTTACCACCTCAGGATTTTTCATTTTGTTAGAACTTGCTGAAGTTTGGACTCCTGTTTAGCATCCACGAGTTAATATCTTTTTGTTTTATACTTGTGCTGTAGATTGGAGACAATGAGGCCAGTTTTCTGCGGGAACCTTGACTATGATGTTCGCATATCCGAAATTGAGCGCCTTTTTGGCAAGTATGGAAGGGTGGAACGAGTGGATCTGAAGACAGGTTAGTCTGTTTGTTGACTTGTTGTTCTTAATCTTTTTTGCTTTTTCTCTGTTGCCAAATAATATTTGTTATTGAACTGATCAGTTTTCCTGGTTCAAGCGACCAGATTAAGGCCTGTTGCATTACTGGTATTTGAAGCTCAGCATCAAGGATTTTTTCCATTTTGTTTCTCAATTTTAGTTCCTGAAGCCTGCAGCTGGATTTTCTCTGTTTTAATTCCTGTTAATTTATAAGGGAAAAACACCTTTCTTAAAATAATTGTCAACCATTTCGTTAACTCTACTGGCTCAATTACCTATGGGCTTGGAACAAATATGTGATCGCTATATAACTCTTCTGAGTGTGTTGATTGACTAAGAAGATCTGGCAGAGATGGTGAAATTTCCTTCAGCCGTGCCTGTTGTAGGGCGCCTCAAACTGGCCAAGTTATTTCGTTATGTTTTCAAGTCGTGGGATAATGTGAATCAGGATAAATCTAGATCAGAAGTTATTTCTTGAAATTTAGGTCGAGTACTCAATTATTTCTTTGCGCAGGAATATCATGGAGCATTTGTGCTCTTCCTGATTGATGGACTGGGCTCTACCTTTCCTGCCTGAGCCCCACCACATCTCTTGTCCATCTCCAGGAGTGCACAGTCCACCATGGCATTTGCTCACTTGGAAACAACCACCTCGTGACCGATGTCTTACTTTTACGTCAACATTGCACCCTCCTTCCCTGCCCGATCACCATTTCCTCGCCAATCCAACCATGCCAATCTCATGGCCGGCTGGAGAAGAGTGGAGGTTGCACCACCAATTTTGATGTACCATGAATGTTTGGATTATTGTACTCTGACGTCGTTTAGTTCGGCATATGCAAGGTCTGTTCCTGGTTATTCTAGCGTATTAGCCTTTAGATTGAGAGGTGATCTGACAAAAGTTAACTTGTAGTTAATTGCCTTTTCTGTTGAGGTACTGTGATTCCTTTGAACAATCAGCACTCATTTTTCTTGTTTACAATGTTGAAGGGTTTGCATTTGTCTACATGGAAGATGAACGTGATGCTGATGATGCTATCCGTAGACTTGATGGAATTGAGTTTGGCAGGAAAGGAAGGAGAATCAGAGTCGAGTGGACAAAGGTCTGCTTATTTGAATAAATATTGACCTGTTATCACTAAAGTATCATTTACTCAGTTCAGTTATCATCTGTTATCTATGCAGGAGGATCGTAGTGCTGGTCGAAAGGGCGGCTCGAGAAGATCTCCAAACAGTGCAAGACCAACCAAAACCTTGTTTGTGATCAACTTTGATCCAATGAATACAAGAACTAGAGATATAGAAAGGCACTTTGATAAATATGGCAGGATCGCGAATGTCAGAATAAAGAAGAACTTTGCCTTTGTGCAGTTTGAGTTACAGGAAGATGCTACGAGAGCATTGGAGGGTACTAATGGAAGGTACTAGCTAATGCTTCTTTTCACATGTTTATTTCAAATACTGTCATGATTTTTACTGCTAGTTTGCTACATCACCTTTGGCTTTGGTAGAAACTAGAGTATGCGTACAAATAACCTTACTGAATCCGGTATTCTTTGGCAGTGCTTTTATGGACAGGGTCATCTCTGTTGAGTATGCACTTCGTGATGATGATGAAAAAGGGAATGGATACAGTCCAGACAGGAGAGGTCGTGATAGATCTCCAGGTAGAAGGCGCTCTCCTAGTCCTTATGGTCGAGGAAGGGAGAGGGGTAGCCCGGACTACGGCAGGGGCAGGGAGAGGGGCAGCCCAGATTATGGCAGGGGAGGCGATAGACGCAGCCCTAATTATGGCCGTGAAGCAAGCCCAAATGGTAGGGCCAAAGGTGATGAGGGGGGCAGCCCCAACTATGAACGGGAGCGTCGTGAAGCTAGTCCCCGTCGTGATCGCTATGAAGCTAGTCCCCGCCGGGAGCGCAGGGAAGCTAGTCCTCGTCGGGAGCGCAGGGAAGTTAGTCCTGGCTATGACAGGCCCCCAAGGTTAGTATATTCTCTGTCATTGTGTCTTTGCACCCTGTGTTGAAGCCTTACACTGAATCACCTGTTTGCAATGTGTAGCAGGTCTCCTGCAAGGGACGAGAGAGATTGAATTTGGAAGTGTTTGACTCATGCTTGTGTTAGAGCCACCCGCGTCAGATGGATGTATGAACTAGTGTTATGTTAAAATTGGTAATATTAGGCAGCTGGAAACTATTGTACTATCTATGTTAGTTTGTGTTTTGACTTTGAGACAATTCCAATGTAACTCATGTGCCGACTGTGGTAGCTTTGCTTTTCAGCCCTCAGTATTTACCTTGTTATTGGCATATTTCCATTCCCACCTTGATTGTTCCTTTTACTGTTGAATGTGTGGATTGCTTGATCATGTTTTTGGTCGCCTTTGTTCTGTTTTTAATCCCAGCGGCAAGTCATTATGCATGTGTAAGTAACTGAGAACTTGATCTTCTATCTTGCAAGTGAGCTTCAGCTTGTAGTCTCCCCCGTAGCAAGGGGAAATTGGCTACTGTGAAATTGCGCACGAATTGTTGTACGTGGGCAACTCCTTGCGTTACTCCAGCTGTTACCAGTAGAACAGATATTGGAGATCATGACTGATTACGCATATGCCTTGGCTTGCAAAGGTTATGATTTCAGTTTTGCCAGGACATATCCATATATCGACAGGAGCTGCTGACGCATGCCTAGCCAAGCGCCTCTGTTCATTTCCCGGACAACGTGACCTCAAGCGCTAAGTCACCGGACACGGTCAGCAATGGAATGATGGCACAGTTAGATTGTTCAGGTTAATATTTTGGTTTCTGTTAAGTTATATGCCCCTTTTCGAGCAAAAAGTTTTATGCCTTTTGGAAAGTGTCAACAAGAAACAGAAACACTAGAAAAAGATATGCGAACAGAACCCCTTTTGCATTTGATTTGGTTACATGATGATGCTACAATCCACTTCACTGGTTTTCACAATCCAGTTCTAACAATCAGATGGATATCTCTAGACTCAAATCAATCTAGTTTGGTTACATTAGTTACATTGCTACATCTAATCTCCCGGACTTGTGAGGATCAGCTTTCACTGTCACAGAAACTGCAGGGCCTACCAGCTCGCTGCTCACACAAAATGGTGCGTCGGGTACTCGTGCTCCGAGCCATTGTAATCGTAGTAGAGCCTCTCCCCTTTGGGGATGTCCCTGTTCGCCACCAGCAGCACCCGGCACTCGCCGTCTATGTCGAACCGCACGCACTTGAGGTTCTGCTTCTTCCTCCCCTCCCTGACCAACACGTTCCAAGCTTCAGCCACGGGTTCAATTCATCACAGTAAAGTGCTGCAGAGTAATGGGATCTCGTCTACTTACGGCGTGTGGTTGTTGATGCCGTTGATGAAGCGCGCGATGTTGCTGCGCTTGTCGGGGCAGATGACAAGGCTCCTCGCCTGGGAGGACGCCGAGAGCAGGGTCATCATGCTGTCGCCGTCGTCGTGCTCCCTGTTCCGCAGGAAATCGACGTCGCCGACGTACTCCGTGATGATGGTCAGGTCCTTGATGAACCTGTCCGCCTCCACCGTGAACCCCTCGACGGGGTCGTACACGACGAGGAGGGGAGGCCACTCCCCTCTCTCCATCATCCTCTTGCACAGGTTCAGGGTCTCCACGTCCTCCTTTGGTAGCACCTGAAATGAGATTCGGATTGAGCAACAATAATGATGGAGCGTTCAGATTGCATCAGAACTCGAATCGTCGAGATAAACAGACCTGCATTCCTCCGGCTTCGAGGGCGGCGCGGTTGGCGGAGCGCGGCGCCATGCCTGGCACGTAGGTGAGCTGGTTGCTGAAGACGGCGCCGGTGGCCGTGAGCGCCGTGGCGAGCGACGCCATCTGGCGGAGTCGCTGCGCGGGGTCCTCGCTGGGGTTGAAGGGAAGCAGCTTCCTCTTCTTCTTCTTGGACACCACCAACGCCCCCGGGGTCTTCCTCTTCCGCTTCTTCAGCTCCGACAGCTCCGGCGCCCCCGGGCTCCTCTGGATCTTGAAGAAATCCACGATCTTCGTCTGGACCAGCGGGAACTCTGCAGATCGAATCCCGATTCAATAAACAAGCGCAAATGGCCGCACCGGAATTGCAATTTCGCATAGACGATTGATTGGTTACTCACGCTTGGGCTTCTTGATCTTGGGGGATGGAGAGTGCGAGGACTTGGAGGAGGGGGAACGGCAGGCGGGGCAGAACCAGTCGCCGGCGGGAACGCGCGGGAGGATGGGGCGGAGGCAGAAAATGTGGTACCCGAGGTCGCATCCGTCGCACAGCATCAGCTCCGCGCCCGCCTCCCCGGACCCGCACGCCTCGCACCGGACATCGTCGTCGTCGGTGTCGACCGCCTTGGGCGGCGTCCGAGCGCGCGTCCGGCGACGGAGCTGCCCGGCGGCGCCCATCTTCCGCAGCGCCGGCGAGAGGGCAGGGAGGTGCAAGAATTGCTCAGGTTAGGTGGCAGATGGGGGCGTCTGTACGGAGAGCGAGGCTTGGATGTCTGGAGGTAGTAGGTAAATAGACAAAAATGGGGGCGGCGGGAGAGAGAAGAGAATTGTTGGCTTTTGGCGCCAACGCTTCGCGGGAAACTGTGGGAGGCGGGAGGTCAGCGCGCGCCAGTTCTTTTTCTTTCTTTTTTTTTTCCCTTTTACTCCCTGAGGGTCGGGATCGAGTTTATGGGCCGGGCCTTCGCTCGGCCTACATGTAATAAATTGGCTGGGCCGCTTGTGCGTCCACGTAAATCATTTCTCGTTGCTAATACACACTGTCTGAGATGGAGTTGCACGCATCAGGATGGATGTATGGAGTACGTAGTTCCTTGTACGTACGGTATAGGACAAGCGATTAATCCACGGTACATTACATATGGAGTGTCCACGGACCTAACCAGCTAAGGCGTCGATGCTTTCCACACCGGCGACGATGGCAACAGTTTTGCTTGGACATGACCCCTGCTCGAGTCCTGTAAAGGATAGCATCACCCTGCTTCTTGGAAGCTTCCTTGGACAGCGACTCTCGCATTGATCATGGTCCGTGCATGTCATCTCCTCCTCCTGTTCCATCATTTCATACGCAACTAACAACTTCGCATCTCGGCACGCCCTGGCTAATTTTAACAGCTTATAATAACAACCCATGAAACAAATAACGAATCCATGCATTGGGCGTGCTGATCGAATAATCGCGGGCAGGCGGGCGGCAACATGATGTATAGCGTCGTCACCTAAATTCCTTTAAACTGCCGTTCGAATAACCGTAGATTGCGTTAGATCTGATATCATCTTCCATTATTATTTCACACAAGCTCTGCATTTAGCCGCAGACTGAAATGAATGATGGATGCACGACGTGGATGGATGGTCCGCGGCGTGAGGCGTGGCCACACGTACAGTGGGGGTGGGCTTGCATCGGTACTACTACGTCTGCAGAGGTTCGTTGGGCATCAGTTCTCGCATACAAAAATCTGATCTAGTCGAAGCTTCCTGGAAGCTCACTCTCCGATGGGATCGTCGTCCCTCCGGACCACGTCGTTATCCTGATCTAGAATGCCGAGTTCCTGCAGTGGAAATAGTCCAGTCCAGCAAAGCTGTTTTGAGCTGGTAAAATTTGGGTTCTCTATTTGAAAACACACCGGTTTTCTTCGTTTCTTGTCGCTTCACGTGTTCGAGAACGCATATTTCCAATCTCCAAACAAAATTTATCATACGTATGAAATCGAAATGGTAACGGGGAGCACCGCGGGAAACGTCACATCAGTCTCGGTGCCGGCCAAACCAAACCTTTCGCGTTCGTTTATATACCCGGAACGACGCTCGCGCGCAGTTGTCAACACCACACATTTGTTTTCCTCCCCCGCTCGCGACCGCACCTCGCAAAAACCCAAAGATCAGCGGATCATGGCGGCGACGCCCCGCGCCGAGGAGGAGGCCTACGAGGACCTGCTGCCGGTGATGGCGGGGCGGCTGGGCACGGCGGGCCTGCTGTCGGAGCTCCGGGCGGGGTTCCGGCTGCTGGCGGACCCTGCGCGGGGCGCCATCACGGCCGAGAGCCTGCGGCGCGGCGCGGCGGCCGCGCTGGGCGTGGAAGGCATGACGGCGGAGGAGGCCGCCGCGATGGTGCGGGAGGGCGACTCCGACGGCGACGGCGCGCTCAGCGAGGCCGAGTTCTGCGTCCTCATGGTGCGGCTCAGCCCCGGGATCATGGAAGACGCCGAGGCGTGGCTCGAGGAGGCCATCGCCGACGAGCTCGCTCCCTCGACGACGACGACGCCGCCGCCGCAGCAAGCAGCTTAAAGAATCAAGCAGGCACCCGTTGCGTTGATATTAATCAATTCTCTGGATGCTGCTGCCTCGCTCGCGGCAGCTACTACTAGTACTTGTAATCAATCTACCCCGTATGTGCCTATGCCGTGATTCGTGAGCTAGTACTTGTAATTACCGTGATGCATGATCCATTTCTGTGTGACTGTTCTTGTTCAACGAACTGGTCTCTTTTGGTTCATGTTATTAATAAGTACTAGTAGTATAATAGAGTGGCTGTCTGTCTACATCTTCGTTCTGCGACTTGATTTTGACTATTTGGTGATGAGGCTGCAACTGATTTGTTTCACCTGTAAGAACAATTCAACACTATGGAGTACAAACTGGCACTGCGTGCACTTGTACAGTGTCGAATCCGTAAAAAAAAAAAAGAAGAAGAAGAAAACTTTGTAAAGAGGCAAGTCATATTTTTGCAGTTTGTTCGTAACGTATGCTGATCAAGACTTGAATTTGGAGCGAATATTGCTACGCTCAGAGCTCAGTGATTCTTCGAGAAAGGTGTGCGCTACAAGGTCGAGCTGAGAAATGGGCCCCAGAATGGCGGAAGCCATGCTGGGCTGATCTGCTGTTCAAGTTGGGCCACCATGATGCGTTTTTCGACCTGTCAACAGCATCGGGTTGGCCCGGCCCTTCAACTCCACGTCTGCATCCGCACGAGATCGGTCAGGATGGAAAGCGGCGGCCAACGGACTCACTTGTCTCGTCGCGTGACCGCCACGTCCCCACCGACCATCTTCTCCGAGGCTCCAGAGCAGAGCAACAGCATTTGCACACTTGTCTCGTCCACTCGGCTCGGCCTCCCCTTATCACCAAACCACCGGTCAGCCACACGCCCACGCCCGCGCGGGAAACCAAAGCAGAGCAGACTAGCAGCAAAGGGTGGGAGGCCATCACTGACGACACAAGAAACGCCCATGGCGTCGCCGCTCACGGCCGTCCGGCCCCGCCTCCTCCCGGTCTCCTGCTCCGCCGCAGGCCCTTCCAGGAACAACACCGCTCCCAAGAACCAGCAGCTGCTACCAGCTCCGCCTACTACAACCGCTCCTCTCCCACCGCTGCCTTCGCTGCGCGCCACGGCGGCGACGGCGGCGGTGGTGCCGCTGCTGCTGGCGCTGCCGCCGGACGCGCTGGCGGCGGGGGGCGAGTTCGGGATCCTGGAGGGGCGGAGCTTCGCGCTGCTGCACCCGCTAGTGATGGGCGGCCTATTCGGCTACACGCTCTGGGCGGGCTACCTCGGCTGGCAGTGGCGCCGGGTGCGCACCGTCCAGGACGAGATTAACGAACTCAAGAAGCAGGTCAAGCCCGCCGCCGCCGCCACGCCGGCCGCCGTCGGCGCTGCAGGGGACGCGCCGCCGCCGCCTCCCGCACCCAAGTCACCAGTCGAGATCAAGATCGACGAGCTCACCGAGGTAACCATTCATTCGTCAGCGTCGAAAACTGATTGATTGATTGATTGATTGATTGCGGAGTGATCAGTCGGTGAGCTAGAGCGAGGTTGCGGAGATTAATTAACCAGCTGCTGCCTCTTGATTGCCCATGCAGGAGAGGAAGAAGCTGCTCAAGGGCTCGTTCCGGGACCGCCATTTCAACGCGGGCTCCATCCTGCTCGGCCTCGGAGTGCTCGAGTCCGTCGGCGGCGCGCTCAACACCTGGTTCCGGACCGGCAAGCTCTTCCCGGGCCCACACCTCTTCGCCGGAGCAGGTTCGTCGTCGCCGTGAACCCTTGTTACCAATATGCAAATGCTCACTACCTAGTAGCAATGAACTTTGCTGAACGACTCGATCGATGCGATGCAAATGCAATGCAGCCATCACGGTGCTGTGGGCGGGAGCGGCGGCGCTGGTCCCGGCGATGCAGAAGGGGAACGAGACGGCCAGGAACCTGCATATCGCGCTCAACGCCCTCAACGTCTTGCTCTTCATCTGGCAGATCCCCACCGGCCTCGAGATCGTCGGAAAGGTCTTCGAGTTCACCACCTGGCCATGATGATGACCATGCATCGGTCGGACCAACACCTCCTACTCTGCATTGCTGATGCACCCCCTGCAGCTTCCTCGCTCTGCATGTCTCTTCTCTTCCATTAGGTGGTTCTTGACTTGTTGACAGTCTCGTGTTCAGTCCACTGTTGTTTACCAGACCTGACTCTGTTTTGTAAAGGTTGTGGGACTGTAAAGTTGAAAAATTTTGATGCCACAGGTAGGGTTCCGTTTCGCAACACATTAAACTCGCAAGTCACGGCTCGGTTTGGCGCATGAATGAATGTGTTAAGGCGATCATGGTAGTAGATACTAATACTGTTTTCTGTGTAGAGGGTTGAAGGTGCAGGAAAATCGTAGGCGTGCTTTGAGATGCGGAAAAATGAAAAGTCGGTGTTGTCGGCCATTGGGAATTGAAAATTTAAGCTAACCATCTCAATATCCAACAATCTCTCGCACATTGAAGGGGAAAAAATTATCCCCAACATCCGACCTCTTACCTGTATTCAAGAATAATATGAAACATTTAGCCCTCTTTGGTAGAGCTCCGTCAGCTTCTGCTCCCTCTGACCTAAAACATTGTAGAAATAGTATTTCGCATTGTAGTAGAAAGCCGACAAAGCCGCAAAAACCAAGCTTCACTAGCTTCACCTCCTCCTTAGTTCCTTTTTACTCAAGAAAGGAGGAGCCGCTCCTTGCTCTCGTCATAGTGTTTTTGTTAGAGGGAGCCGGAGCCGGCGGAGCTCTACCAAAAAGACTCTTAACCATGACTTTTTCTGCTCATCGAAGCCTTTGTTTGGTATTGCCGTGGGTTTTTCTTAGCTGTTGTTTTATTTAGAGGTGCCATGTTATGTTATGAACGATCATAACACAAATCACATCAGAAATGATAAAATTCCCTCAAACTAATAACTATGACCTAACACTTTTTTCTTTGAAACATTGAGTTTCACGGCTCGGTTGGCTGAAAATAAAAAATCCAGGTCAACCGTCAAAAAGTGGAGAAAAAATGGCTAGTACGAAGTACAAACACATCACGCAGTCTGGCATTCCTGCGTCCTATAATCACCCAACAAGAAGAAAACAGTGGCAAACACCTCCAAAACCCTTGCTCACGAGCTCGCCGCCTTCACCCCTCGGCCGGCAATGGAGGGCGTCCACAGCCTCCTCGCCCGGCCCAACTCCGCGCCATTCGCCTTCTCCTTCCCGCCCCCGTGCCGCAGCTCCAAGCCGCCGCCCGGCCCTCTCGCCTGCCGAGCCGCGAGCCGCTGGGCCGACCGCCTCTTCGCCGACTTCCACCTTCTCCCCACCGCCGCGGCGGACCCGCCGGCCGCGGCCTCCTCCTCGGCGTCTCCGTTCGTCCCGCTTTTACCCGACGCCCCCGACCGCACCATCCCCCTCCCAGTCGACTTCTACAAGGTCTGGCAGTGAGTTTATTCGTGGGCACCTTTGTGATTAATTCGGTCCCTAGGGTTATCGTTCGTTAGTGAAATGGGATGTCTTGATGTGAAAATAATGGCTGCTCCTTTCAGTATTCAGTTTGGATTCGATATCTGAGTCTATTGCTAGGTTATTATCCACTGCAATCCATGAATCTGCACTCTTACCCCTGTTTTCCCCTCTTAAATTTATAGTACTAGCACTTCTACTTTGGATTCTGATACACCTATCCCACAAGTTACATTTTACATTTGATTCAGTAAGGACGACCTAGTGTATAGAGTTTGTGCTTCCATTATGATGCCGGGGAACAGAACCCCCCTGTATATGTTTCATTATTTGGAGAAATGATCTGCTGGACTGGCTGTTTGCTCAGATTCTCGGCGCGGAGCCTCATTTCCTAGGCGATGGCATTAAGAGGGCCTTTGAGGCCCGGATAGCCAAGCCACCGCAGTACGGCTACAGCACAGATGCTCTTGTTGGCCGTCGGCAAATGCTGCAGGCTGCTCATGACACTCTCACGAACCAGAGCTCCCGTACCGAGTACGATCGTGCACTTTCTGAGGACCGTGATGCGACACTCACCATGGACGTTGCTTGGGATAAGGTGAGGCTGTAGGGCAACCCCCTTTTTAAAAAAATCTTAATAGGATTTCAAATAGCACTAGACTTAACTGGTTGTGTGCCTTGCCAAGTAGGTTCCAGGTGTGCTTTGTGTTCTTCAGGAGGCTGGAGAATCACAGCTAGTGCTTGCGACCGGGGAGCAGTTGCTTCAGGACCGACCACCCAAGCGGTTCAAGCAGGATGTGGTGCTAGCGATGGCATTGGCCTATGTGGACCTATCAAGGGATGCGATGGCAGCAAGCCCCCCTGATGTAATCTGCTGCTGTGAGGTGCTCGAGAGGGCGCTCAAGCTTCTGCAGGTGAATTAATGTGTTTCTATCAGATGTTTTCTTAGAGTACAAGGAAGGACACTCACAGCCCTCATGTACAGACACCACACCTGCCTGTTGGTTCTATAAAATGTGTTTGCAAATTGAACATGTCTTAAGGTGTCTTTGACACACATTTATTTAATACTCTCTTAATGTGACATGTACTCATGTAGGGCAAAAAAATTGTTCTTCTGTGTAACATTGTATTAACTATATAACATAGATCACATGCTCTAAATTTATCTAATTGCTTGTTGATGGTGACAACAAATTGTTGTGTGATGAAAGAAGTCCCTTTTGGATGAGCATCAGATGTAACAGTATACGTTTATGTACTTTTAAGCATTGTAGGCCTTGCATCATTATCAATTATAAAAACTTTAAGCCGGTCCAGTTTGGTCTTAATAATTAGTAACATTGGGGTTTAGCTTGTTGTCTCAGGTCATGCCATTCCAATCTCACTTTAAGCTATAAACCAAAACTGCTTAGATATGATGAATACTTTAGCCATTTTGTTGATATCAAATGACCAAATAAACCTATAGCCGTATTTGCCTTTTTGCTATCTACTATTTCACCTGGAAGAAATTTGAACAGGATAGAATTAGATTAGTGTGTGAAGATCAGCTTGAATTCCATAGGTTGTATCTTGGTTAGAGAGACGTCTTGGAAGCATTTCTAACAGAAACATTGCATTTTAGGAGGATGGTGCAAGCAATCTTGCACCTGATCTGCTTGCACAGATTGATGAAACTCTGGAGGAGATTACGCCTAGCTGTGTGTTGGAGCTTCTTGCTCTTCCCACTGATGAAAAACATAAAAAGAAACGCCAAGAAGGTCTGCAAGGTGCAAGAAATATATTGTGGAGTGTTGGTCGCGGTGGTATTGCTACCGTTGGAGGAGGATTTTCTCGTGAGGCCTTCATGAATGAGGCTTTTCTGCAGATGACTTCAGCCGAGCAGGTTTGTGCATGCCAATCTTGAAGAGCCCCACTTCTCCAGCGCTCTGTAGATTTTGCTAGAGCTTACTTTTTAAATTTATTAACTCATGTTCTGTTATATTTTTCAGATGGACTTCTTCTCTAAAACACCAAATAGCATACCACCTGAATGGTTTGAAATCTATAGCGTGGCACTTGCACATATTGCTCAAGCAATCGCAAGTAAGAGGCCACAATTCATCATGATTGCAGATGACCTTTTCGAGCAACTTCAGAAGTTCAATATAGGTTCTCAGTATCCTTATGACAATGAGATGGACCTCGCATTGGAAAGGGCGCTCTGCTCATTACTGGTGGGAGATATTAGCAATTGCAGAATGTGGCTTGGAATCGATAACGAGTCCTCACCATATAGAGACCCCAAAATTATTGAGTTTGTTGTAAATAACTCTAGTATCGATGAGGAGAATGATCTTCTACCAGGGCTGTGCAAGCTTTTGGAGACGTGGCTTGTCTCTGAGGTTTTCCCCAGGAGCAGAGATACTCGTGGCATGCAGTTCAGACTTGGAGACTATTATGATGACCCGCAAGTTTTAAGCTACCTAGAAAGGATGGAAGGTGGTGGGAGTTCTCATCTGGCTGCAGCTGCTGCTATAGCAAAACTTGGTGCTCAAGCTACAGCTGCACTTGGTACTGTAAAATCAAAGGCTGTTCAAGCATTCAGCAAGGTTTTCCCATTGGTAGAACAGCTAGAGAGGTCAGGCACAGATAACCCTAATGATGATTTTGATAAATCTCTTGAAAAACTTGCCCTGGAAAGTGCTGCTGGAAATGCCATTCATGATTCCAAAAATCCAGCTTTGAAGATTATCTCTGCTGGTGCATTATGTGCACTATTTGCAGTTATAGGCCTAAAGTACATGTCTCGTAAGAAGGCACTTCCTGCAATCAGGAGCGAGCATGGATCTGTGGTAGTTGCTGAATCTGTTGAAGGTGAGTGACCTTGTGGTCAAACAGCATTATGCTTTCTAGCCAGCAGGTTTTCATTGATGTTACTGACAAAGGTTTGTACCAAATGTTATAGATAAAATGTATCCGGGACCATAATAGTACTTTTTATTTGTTCTAATATAAATCATAGAATGTTATGGATAAAACGTTTAATGCCATCTTTTTTTACCGTGTAATTTTCGCCATTGAAAATTAATCATTCCATTATCCATTATATTTGTTGAAGATGCTGCAGTAAATGAAGATCCAACAGATATACCTAGAATGGATGCTAAGTTGGCTGAAGATATTGTTCGCAAGTGGCAGAGTATTAAATCCAAAGCTTTGGGGCCAGACCATTCTGTTGCATCATTGCAAGAGGTGAAGTTCAAAACTTTTTCCTTTGTTGCTTGTTATCTAGTCCTCTCATGCAATCTAGAGACATCTTTAATGTTGCTTTATAGATCATACTGTTGCCTTTGATGTACGATTGACAACTGTAAGATGCATCAAGAAAAAATATATAAATCTGTTTCGAGGATACTGGGTGCTTCTAAGATTAATTTATCACAGAGAATTGTCTTTTCTTATGCAAAAGAATAAATTGTAATAATAGGTAGTTTTCTACCTTATATTTAAGAGAATTGTCTTTTCTTGTTGTTTAACTTGTCGATGTAGCGCTGTCATTGCCAGTGCATAACTACTGCTTAGTTACATACACGTGTACTGATGTTCCGCATCTGACAGGTTCTTGATGGCAATATGCTCAAGGTATGGACTGATCGAGCCGCAGAAATTGAGCGCCATGGCTGGTTCTGGGAGTACACACTATCTGATGTGACAATTGACAGTGTCACAGTCTCCATGGATGGTAGACGAGCAACAGTGGAGGCGACAATTGAGGAGGTGGGCCAACTTACCGATGTAACAGACCCAAAGAACAATGATTCATATGACATGAGATACACCACTCGGTATGAGATGGCTTACTCAAAATCAGGAGTGTGGAGGATAACTGAAGGGGCAGTCCTCTCATAGAACGGTGTGCAGTTGCTATTTCTCCTTTCACGTTTTTGTAATGTAAATAAACAGGATGAGTGCAGGGATTTTTAGTCTTAGAGGGTTTTGTTAGGTTGATCAGTGACAAGTTCCTAAGTCAAGATTTGCGTTTACGTGTCGCTAAGATGTATTTAGTTTTTATTGATGATTTGTCTTTGTTACATGACGAAATCCATTGAACAAACACCCGTGGATGAGAAGATCACACGGTTGCAGAAACAATGTTGCTGGTCAGATCCTGTAATGTAACGAAAATGGCGGTTGATGATCATATCGTAATGGAGGCATCAGTGCATCATTGCTTACCTCATCAAACTAGGCAGAGTACCGCATGATAGCGTCCACCATTGCGTGTGATCTGAGACCATTTCTGGGCTATATTTGCTTATTTTTCCTACTAGATGTCCTGGTAAACGTGTATTGTATTCTCTTGTAATACTATAATCTTATTTGATTTCAAAAGTGTATTCCAATGGAAATCAATGTTTCAAAATTTTATGTCTAATTTTTTTTTGCGAGTCAAATATGTCTAATTTTGACCTGTAAGAGTACTGGAGCTCGTACGAAATCTGAACAGTTTGGTTCCGTTTCGACTTCAAGGTTTGGGAAAAAAAAAAAAGGTCCCGTTTCCGCTTCGCCTTATTAACCTCGTAGTTGTATATAGCGAGGATCCTCACCGTCCGCGGGAGATCAGAGCACACCACAAGCCTGTGTGATCCTGACAAGGCACGAGGGAGGGGCAGATTCCCAGCCAGCCAAGCCAGCACAGCAAAGCGCGACTCGACTCATCTCCTCTCGTTTTCCCTTCCACAACCCTCGAGAAGCTTCCGCCCCTCCCGCGCCGCCGCCGCCGCTGTTCCACAACCCTCGAGAAGCTTCCGCCCCTCCCGCGCCGCCGCCGCCGCTGTCGCGCAAACCCTAGCTGCCCGCGCCCCCGTCTCTCCGGCCGCCGGTGCCTCGTCGTCTCCTCGGCCGCCTCGCCGCAGCTGCCGCCTCCAAGCGATCGGATCTTGAGACCGTCGAACTACAATGGAGGACTGGGGTGAGCCCCTCTCTCTCGCTATCGACCTCGGATCTAAATCTGAGCGGATTCGCTTAACGGGAGTTTGTACCGATGTTTTCCCGATAGCGAAATTCACCACCCGACTCGACTAGTTCGTATTACCGATTTGCGTTTCCCGACGGGACCCCTGGCCTCACGCGGAGGTTTCCGATTCCCGGGAAGTGTTCCGTGGAAACGGATTCTTCATCTGAAAATGTTCGCGAACCGAGGGCTGTGAGTGCGTCAACAATTATGCCCTTCCCACAACGTTCATCATCAAGTTTGCGTGTAGTTAACCAACGAACCTAGCCTACAATCAGGTGTTGCGGTTTTAGTTTTTGGGCTTGTGGTCTCGTAGGTTTTGTTTGGTGAACTGTGCCGATATCTTTTGAAGAGCGTGGTCATGGGTTCGCTTTCCTGTGTCATAGCACTGCCTCTGATAGATTAAGCCCTTATCATCAATTTTATAGTGTAAAAATGCAGTGTTAGCATGCATTTGGTTACTTTACCAATTACTTAAGAAGACTCGGGCCTTGTTTGTTTACCTATGGATTATATAATCCAGCTTATTCATGTTAAATTATACAAGCTAGATTATATAATATAGAGGTAATTAGGTTAGTGAGTTGTTTATCATCTATTCACAAAACTGTAATCTAGGTTGGCAAACAACCCACCCAGCTTATTACCCCCTATAGATTATATAATCTAGCTTATATAATTCAACCTTCGTTTTTTTGAAGTAGAATCGACCTTCGTTAAGCTGGATTACTGTTAGGGAAATGCTTTACATCCCACCCGGCTGTCTGACTACTCAGTTGATCGTTAGATGGCGCAAATTGCTAATCCCTGATTTGTGTTGGTCAGACGGCCGAGTCGGATGGCCCGGTCGTATGTATAGCTCTGTTCTTATTGTTATCAAGATGCCTTTTCTAATTTTTAGCTTGCTTGAATAATATTGCTGGATGGTTGGAATTTTGTCTAAAGATGGGGAACATGCCTAAAACATCTAGTGTAAAGCATGAAATTAACTGGAAATATTAGTTATGTGACTTTAAGTGTCAGTTGTGAATCTTGTGATGTTAATTCATTCTTCCATTCATACATATTTTTGACCCTGTCAAAATCTTCACTATGTTTCAGATTCTGAAGATTTCCAGCCAGTCGCACCTGTTGTAAAAATTGAGCCACTTAAAAATCAGTGGGCTGATGAAGATGTTGAAGAAGATGACGTAAAAGATTCGTGGGAAGAAGAAGAGGAGGAGGAGGTGAAGTGAAATTCTTTACTCATGTTTCTTTATTGATACTTAGATGTCACATAAAATTCTTATTTGTTTTTCTTGTTCTTTGTTTTATGAAAAAGCCAACTTGCTCTGCTTTCATATAAAATTTTGTTTGTATGTAGTTGTCCTGATTAAATGTACAATTGCTGGTAGCATTAGTACTTTATCTGAAACTTATTTTTCTATAGCCCTTCATGGGCGTTTGACCTTAAAAAAAAAACTTATTTTCCATTGCTTCTTTGTTGGAAGTTGCCCCGTCTATATGCTTCGTGTTATCTATGCAGTGTAGGGGTAATTACTTGTTCATAATGTAGTTGTGTCTGTGTACTCAACCTTCTATGAATTGCTTGTCTCACTTGTACAGTCTCCAAGCATTGTCGAATAACTGAAACAGCTGATCCTTATCTAAGAGCTTGCACTGCTATGTAGTTTATAACTATCTATTGTTTCTCATGAAAGTAAGCTTCCGGGAAAATGGATTTCCGCTGCGACACTCTGCCCCATTTTATATGTTGTGATTTTCGAAGTTATACCTTGATAATTTCTCTTATATCACATCGCTACTAGATACAAGATTGTAGTAATAACAATTTATAATTAAATACGAATCTAATTATACCACTTTTGTCAAATATTGTTGGCCCAGTTGTGAGTTTCAAAGTTTGAATTTGTAATACATGCGTGCCATATAAAATAGGGACAGAGGGAATACTACGAGTAGCGTTTTCATGTTGTTGCTAGTAGCTGTCTGTTGAAGCTTTTTTCCGGATGCCATTTATTTGATATTGAATCATCATTCATTCAACACTGTACTTTTTTAACACATCTTGCAGAAACCTAAGCCGCCGCCTGTGGAAAAGGCGCTGGCGAAACCCAAGGCTCCTGCAAAGAAAGGGAAAGAGCAAGCATCAACGAGTGTTGAAGAACCAGATGAGCCTCCTCTTAGTCCTACTTCAGAGAAAATTCGCCAACAAAGGTATATGTTGTTTCTATGGCCTGTATGACTATGAACTTTTTGATGCTATGTAGAAACTTTGTGTACATCCATGTGTATGCTATCATGCTGATATTCCTGCCTTCTTAACTCGCATGGTCTATGCTTTGTTCTATTGTGGATATTGTACATCAGTCCTGATAGATTGCTTGTTTTTATTGAGATTCGCAAGCACATAATGCCCATGTTAACTATGCAGGCTTGTAGAAGAAGCTGACTTCAAGTCAACCACAGAACTTTTTGCAAAGAAGGGCGGCGATGTGAAGTCACTGGATACTTTTATTCCAAAGTCGGAGAGTGACTTTGCAGAATATGCGGAGCTTATCGCAAATAAATTACGTCCCTATGAGGTCTGTTAACAATGGCATTGTTATATCACTGGTTATCAGACACAAAATGGTGTTCCCCTTTGTGCGAGGTCTGACTTATGTTGGTTTCATCATGTTTGCAGAAAAGCTTTCACTACATGGGTCTACTTAAGAATGTCATGAGACTATCCATGACATCTTTGAAAGGTGCGGATGCAAAAGAAATATCTTCCTCGGTCACAGCAATTGCTAATGAGAAGATTAAGGCCGAGAAAGAAGCTGCAGCTGGCAAAAAGAAGCAAGGTAACGAGTCTTGGGTTCTTTCTAGTAATTGTAGGCAGTTTCCTAAAGTGGCAGTGCAACAGTAACACTAATTTTCATACTAAAATCTGCAGGAGCCAAAAAGAAGCAGCTCCACATTGAGAAAGCGGACGACGATTTCATCCCTGGCCGGGGAGGTGGTTTTGATGATCCTGATGAGTATGACTTCATGTGATTGGCAGGGATGGAAATAGGCTTCTGTTATGTATACTTTGGCAGGCAGAGATTAGAGTTTGCGGCATAGTCGGCATTCCAGAGGCTCCTTTACACTGGATACTGTTGCATGGAACATTGCTTATCTATTTAAGGTTGATTTTTGACTTTAGAGTGTAGAAAAAGCATTTGTGGTCTGTTTCTACAAAGCGTTTTTCTTACTCTCGAGACATTTGTGTTTTTTTACTTTGTGCTGGTTCGTATCTATTTTTGGCCAACTGTACTATATACATGTACTATCTGGTGATATTGGTATCGTGCAAGTAATCCTGGAGGATGCCTCGCATGTTTTTGGAGTCATTATGTGTGAATTATTTTCTCAAAGATGTGATCCCTGAATTGCTTGTCCGTCCTTGTGGATCTTGTTTCATTCTGAGACGGCTCTATATCAGTGAACATGTATGATTGCAGCTTGTCGAATTTGGCTAGCATAATCCGGATGGTTCCTGCGTTTACGAGAGGTATTTGGAGTGACAGTTTGCAGCGTTCATACGGTTTGGGCAAGAAGAGCGTCGTCCTTGGGACAGGGATTTTCCTTGTCGTAGTGTAACGTTACCAAAAAGGTGCTAGAAAGAGTGGTCAGAAGATGTTTGCCTCACTAGAAAAGGGAAGATGAGCCTGTTCAAACAAAGTTGAGCGTTCAATTTGAATTGTAGCGAGCCAGTTGGCATACGACGAATTGCTAGTAACTGTACCCGTACACTTGCACGGTCACTGAAAGAAGAGACACGGACACGCCAACGGCGGCTCGTCCCTCACCTTCCACACGATCCGGAGCAGCAGCAACCTTACCAGCACGTCTTCCCACTGCTGGATTGACGCGCCGGTGAAGCAGCGCTGCCTCCCGATTGAACCAGCACTAGTCTAAGGCGGCGGCGCCAGCCATGTCTGCGCACCTCCGCCTCCTCTCTACCGGCGCCTCCCTGCCTGCCTACTTCCCCACGCCCGCACTCGCCTCGCTCCGCCTACCACCCGCGCCCACCGTCGCCGCCCGGGCGCGGCTCCTCACCCGCTCGCTCCAGGCGCGCCCGCGCCCCTCCCGCGCCGTCCGCTGCAGAAGCGCCGTCGTCGCGCGAGAAGGCGGCGGCGCCGAGGACCGTGCCGTGGAGGCCGAGGAGGAGGCCGGCGCGGCGGGGTTATGGGCGCAGGTGCAGGACATCGTCGTGTTTGCGGGCCCGGCGCTGGGGCTCTGGATCTGCGGCCCGCTCATGAGCCTCATCGACACCATGGTCATCGGCCAGACCTCCTCCCTCCAGCTCGCCGCACTAGGTCTGTCTTCTTCTCTCGCCCCATTATGTGCTCTGTCCCCCCTCCACTTTGCCACGCCGCGCGATATCGTCAAATTTAGCAGCTCTGTCTCAGTCTATCATAATCTCAATTATACAGTCATTCCTGCCCAAATGCGACAATTTATCTACCAGAACATTCCACATTACTTTTTGTGATCGCAGAACTAGTTGCCCACTGATTGCGCGCTTCATAATCGGATTGTGCTGCTTATGACTTTGCCAAGCCGATTCATGTAACCCGCCGCACAATGCACTTGCTGACTTTTCCATTCCTTCACTTCCAGGACCTGGGACAGTCTTCTGTGACTACCTATGCTACATATTCATGTTCCTTTCGGTCGCAACCTCCAACATGGTGGCTACCTCCATAGCTAAAAAGGTGCACCCTACCTCCTAACTTATGGGCGTTTAGCTGTTCTCAGTATTTGACTACTTTGTGTGTCAAATATCAGTCACCTTATCGGTTTTAAAGTTCATGCTGTATATCTGTAAGCTACTCTAATTGCAGTTAGTATACGCAGGATGACGAACTTGCACAACATAAAGTGTCTATGTTGCTGTTTGTTGGTCTTGCATGTGGCATAGGAATGTTTTTGTTCACCAAGTTTTTTGGTACTCAAGTATTGACAGGTAAGACTCTGAAACAAGTGTAAAAAAAAAGCTCTGTGGACCTACAACAGTCACCTCGTTTTATGTACGCCTCTTAGACCGTTGAACTTTTTGTACCTTCTAACGGAAAGTGTGATGACTTAAATTTCTGTTGACGAATGCTTGATGACTTATGTTATGATAGGATTAGCTCATATATTGCTTTTTCCTTTAGTCTAGATTCAACAACTAAGCATGCAAATGTTGTTTAAATTCGGATCTTGTTCTGTGTATATCTTGACCGCTGTTCCTATTTTGATTTGATCCTCATATGAACATGCTTAGTATTACATATTGATTTATCACTTTAAAGTTTCACACATTATCGTTTGCTCCACATGGTAAATTTGTTGAACCACATGCATCATACCTTCACTATCTAACTTCTCTTTCCTTTTTTTTTTCTCTCTCCAGCGTTTACTGGATCAGGGAATTCTGAAATTATCTCTTCTGCCAATATATACGCGCAGGTTTGTATGGTCCATGATCCCTCTCTGCTATGTTATTGTCCACGTTTACTTGAGAAGAAAGCCCACATTCTGGGATGCACAACTAGCATGATTGATATTAATTTTATTTTAGCATTAACAGTAAAAATTCAACTGAACATGCCGATTTAGCTCCAGGCATCGCTTATCATCATAATCTTATTTAGTTGTTGTCCTGTACCTGGACCTCTGGTATAGATCTGTTTATTTTCGAGCAATATTTATGGATGGTTCTATGGCTTGGCGGTGGGGTTCTGGTTGTGTATACTTGTAGGCTTGTTTAATTCTCCTAATACTTGATTTAATAGCATACTTTCATGTGAAGTAATATGGATCAATGTATGTACTTTCAGATAAGAGGCTTCGCATGGCCTGCAGTTCTTGTTGGCTTAGTTGCTCAAAGTGCTAGGTGTGTGTCATTCCCATTCTTTTTATCTTTTTATATATATAGTTTATCAGTTGCTGTTTTTGTACCTGCTAATTTTTCCCTGTATTTCTTCATTGTCAAATTACATGTTTTGGCAATATACATTGAGTACTTCTGTTGTTCCTTCCAATTAAAAAAGTGAAATTATTCACGAAAGAAGAGAGAAAAATATTAAGATCGATCCAAATCATTAAGCGGGAATTTGAATGGGGTTACTGTAGATCCCTGCCTGCTCTAAAAAAAATGCTATAATCATAGTAGAGCATTGAAACACTGCATGGATCTCTAGAGCTCCGGTGAGAGTTAATGAAACACTGTTAGATATCTCTTTGGGTTGCAATGGCTTTGACGATTACTTCAAGTGTATGATTGACGTAGTCAGCACGTCTTAATCACAGTCTTCATAATACTATGGAATTAGCAGAAACGATTCGAGTAGATATAGACACTTATAAGTATTCTGTTTAATACTATATCTATCTTGATTGGATGCTTCTCTTATGATAAAATCTGTGTGCTATAACCCAGTCTAGGCATGAAGGATTCTTGGGGTCCTCTGAAGGCATTAGCAGCTGCTAGTATTATAAATGGTGTTGGTGATATAATTCTTTGTTCAGTATGTGGTTACGGAATTGCTGGTGCTGCCTGGGCAACTATGGTTTCACAGGTACAGACATACTTTCCATTCATCATATCTCATCTCCTTGGTGGGAAGTTTTGACTCGTGCTAAAGCAATCCTTTTCCCCCAATTGAGTTCAGAGTTTAAGGAATTTGGGGGTTAGTTTCCTTAAGAAAGATTGCTCCGTATCTATAAATTGCTATTACCTTATTTCCTTTTTTTTTTCCTTTCTCTAACACATTATGTCAGGATACTTCTCTCTGCAAAGGGGAAGATATTATCCATTAGGGCGAAGCAAGAGTTAGAAATATGATCCCTTTCTTGCCATGCTGAGGGCTTGGCCTAGGCCGCCTATCTTTAGTCAAGTACATAATACCTTGAGCATGAATCTACAAAGCGTTGATCGTCCATTGAGTAGTATAATAAGAATAATCTGATTTTATCCTCAAGTTAATCACTAACTGCAAAAATGTATCTTCCAGCAACTTCGCTGAAGCCGTTTTTGATACGTAACCTCATTGTGTACTTGATGTGAAATGCGCACCCCCCCCCCCCCCCCCCCCCCCCCCCCCCCCCCCCCCCCCCCCCCCCGCCCGCCACATGATAGTTATCGTTTAATAGTTGCCATGCCCAAGAGAATCTCAATGTCCACCTCTGTCTTCAAGATTTGATTACTCAGTTTGTCATACCGATATGTCGATTGCATGGCAATTTATTTACACAGTTGAGTTTATTTGTTCGGGTCTTTCCTCAATTAACTAATTTTTGATGCATTATCAGATAGTTGCAGCTTTGATGATGATGCAAAATCTGAACAATAAGGGATTTCGAGCTTTCTCATTGACAATTCCATCAGGAAGCGAGCTTCTGCAAATATTTGAAATTGCAGCTCCGGTTTTTGTGACAATGACATCCAAGGTATCATTTCCTGTGTGGGGTGGGTGGCATCTTCAACGATCTTGTATTCTTTCCTTATATCATTGTAATGAATTAATTCAAACTCTATTCAGGTAGCATTTTATGCATTGCTTACATATTCTGCAACTTCTATGGGAGCAATAACTCTTGCAGCCCATCAGGTTCGTACTTTCTGACTTATTGAATGATTAATCATTAGGCAATATATATACAAGTGAAATTTGACAGACGTCTCATATACTTTATTTGTGAAGGTTATGCTTAACATCTTATGCATGTGTACTGTTTGGGGTGAGCCTCTGTCACAAACTGCACAATCATTCATGCCGGAGCTGATATATGGTGCTAATCGTAATTTGATGAAGGTACCTACGATCGTGGTGTTCAATATATGTGAATAAGAATGCCATTTGTTGTTGCCTTACTGACATTGGTAATAGTGCTATCCAGGCATATCCAAAGAGAACATATGCAGTGTGTTGTATGATAAACATGTAAAAATGATTTTAAACGGTTTAGCTCAATGAAACTTGTTTATTTAAGGTAATGCATTGAGATTAATTGCATTCAATGGTTCAACTGATACAGTCAGCCTCTCTTCAATAGTTCGTTCTCAACAGACACTTCCATTTGAGTTTTCTTCTTCCTTGCATGAAAAATGCCATTTGCATATACCTTATTTCCTATTTCTGTAGTAGAGCAACAGCTGATGGTGGGCTCTGCAGCAACATGTACTTGCCGATATTTTTGCTGCATTCATGGTGCTTTGATTGACACAATAGTGCCATGTAGTACTTTGAATTCATTTGTACACTTCATTATATGAAATTATGCCATTACTCTGAAAGATCCTAATACTAATTTTAATCCAGGCCAGGATGCTGTTGAAATCGCTTGTCATCATTGGAGTGATATGTGGAGTGACTGTGGGGACAGTAGGAACACTTGTTCCATGGCTTCTTCCCAGTCTCTTTACCAATGACCACTTGGTCATCCAGCAGGTCTGATACAATTAAAAGTTATTCTGTAAGCACTTTTGATACTGATTTATTTAGAGACTATCAGCAGTGACTTTTGTTGCACGATATTATGTTTCAAGCATCTACCATGATATATATCATCTGTCTAAAACCTACACCAGTTGTCTTGAAAGTTACTTCTACTTCTTTATTTACATCACTGTTTGCTGCATATCTAGTATCACTCTAGAATGGTATTTGTATTTTTCTTGTAAAACGTTAGTCTTGGTACATAATGCATACACACACAGTTCTGTCTACATAAAAAAGGAAAATCTGTACGCCGTATTCCCAATTCTATCATTTAGTTAGGGATCAATTCATGATCTAATTTGTACTTCTACTTTGTTATTATTGCTAGGTGTTTATTACAAACTTATCAACCAATCTACCAGCATTTTTGTTATTAACCCTGAATTTGACTTTAAATGCTGCTGCTGATGTCAGATCAGTAGTTAAGAGTGGTTGGTCTTTTCTTCTTTTAATGTAGTTCTTTTTGCCTTTACAGCTTTGTATGCATGTAACCTGTTACACTCTCTAGAGAAACAGGAACTAACTTGCAAGTGTCACCTTGCATAACTTGTTTTTCTCTGGAAAGATTTCTGCTTCGCTACTAGTACCTGGTGCTTTGAATTTTGTTTGGAACTCATTAAATTTGCATTATATTGTCAACAGATGCACAGAATACTGATTCCATATTTCACTGCATTGGTGGTGACACCTTCAGTACACTCGCTTGAAGGAACATTATTGGTATGCTCTCGTCCACACTGATTCTCCTATGAAGTACACTTGGTTAACCGGCCTTGTATGGTTTGATTCTAACCTAGCCCTGCCAAAATTTGGCTAGACATTTTTGTCGTAGGTTTTGCTTGCACACTTTTGGTTAAGCATTAGCAAGAAAATACATGGGGTATGGCCAAGTAGGTAGGTTTGTCAAAAATTTTGCCAATCATCTAAAGGAGGGCCAAATTCTCGAGCTGGCTAATTTTGCCTTGATCGATTTGGGCACAAACCAAGCACGATGTGCAAGATGAAGTTGCATGCTCGAACATGATTGCTTTTGGCCATAAGCACATTGGTAGCAGTGTAATAATGGGAACAATCTTTGATATTTATGGCATGATAGTGGCAACTTAAGAGAATGAAATGCTTGCCGAACATTTGCAGGACAATGTGCTGACATCTATTTATATTTTCCGCCTTCCTTGTAGGCTGGAAGGGACCTAAGGTATTTAAGTCAATCAATGGGTGTATGCTTTTGCATTGGAACCCTTTTATTAATGGTATGCATGTTCCTTCACCTCTTTTTTTTAACCCCTTCTGGGAGGCCACATGTATTTTCCTGCCACTTCAATTAAAAAGAGGATCATGACTATGATTATGAGGTCTGAACCATTGAGAAAGGGAACAAATTTCACTGTGTATCGTCTACCCTCTTATCGCTACACAGCATTAAAAAGAATGGGAGTCCAAAGTCCTTGGTCTGAAATTTGGAAGGGTTCTCACTATGATGAATTTTGTTTTCTTTTTTCATCCTGAAGCTTCTCCGCAACAAATTTGGTAGCTTGCTAGGATGCTGGTGGATACTCGTCTTGTTTCAGTGGGTATGGTCATTTCTATACATTGAATATCTTACATTTACTATCTAATGTTTTAACTTGCCCTAATCTTGTATGTTTGAACAATGTTGTGGTTGCAGAGTCGGTTTGGAAGTGCTCTACAGCGACTTATTTCTCCAACGGGCGTGTTGTATAACGAAAACTTCAACCAGGTTGAGTACGCCAAGGCGAAGGCCACATGAGGATGCACCGCTGGTTGAGCTGAGATACAATGAAGATGCAAACTGTGTTACACCAAACCAACCTGGAAAGATCATCGTGCCATCACCACGGTCATCCAGTGCGCAGAAATTAGCCACTTGTCCTAGATCATGTTAAGAGGATGGGGAGGAGCAGTGGACTGTTGGAAGCGAAATTATACGCTTGTTATAGAACATTAGGGCTAGAAAAGCACATTTGGCTCCATACGGTTAGAATTCATCTTCTTTACTGCATCTTTGTTCCAGTACTAGGAATTAATACCTCATAGATTCCTTGTACCTAGAAGGCAAGAAGGTTAGTGTTCCCACAGCTGAACCACTTAACACCATAAAAAGAAAAGGAGTTAAGTGATCATTCACAGTGTCCTATTTCCTTTTGCTAGAATTTTGAGATGGTTAATGATATTGAAGTTTTCAAGATATCCAAGAAATTTGAGATTGCATATTGGCATGAATGGCATTTTCCCAAGTTAGAGGCTTAGAGCATCGGGGTTGCCTTTCCAGGCGAGCGGGGCATAGACAGAAAGCGGAATGCAAGCGTGCCAGTTACAGTTCAGTCATTCAGTGTGCTCATTGCAGCACCTGGTGTATACCACCTTCGCAATTAAATGCACCTGACACAATATCTCCATTCTGAAATGCAACCACTTGCTATTTTGTTTCGCCAGAAGCTTTAACAGTTTATTTTCTGGATCTTGACTCTTCTCTGCAGTTCATGGATTTTTCATCAGAGTTTTCAGGCCAGTAGTTTAATTTCCTAGTTATAGGATGTAGGGCTCGAAAAGGGTCACGCAGGGTTCTTCGTCGTATTGCAGCACGGCAGCAGCTCGCTCAAACTCCTCCCTCAGAATCCTGATCGTCTGTCTGTCAACCACACGGCCTAAATCATGGCTGGTCTCGAACGGATCCTCGATGCACATTAGATGGCGGTCGTTTCCGACCCGGGTTGTCCAGTTCTTCTCCTGCTTGCTATTATTCACAAACATACAACACGAGTGAAGTAAAATTGTAAGATTCTTTAAAAACCCACATGAAATCTGACGAAATTGATGCTGAATTTTATGATTCAGTGAATATTGTTGATTCTCACCTGATGGTCTTCCCCAAGCGGACGGAGATGACGTCGTTCCTGTAATCATGGTGGAATGCCCAGTAGTGGAAGAACGCCCAGAGCAATTTGGCAATGCTTTCCTTATTTTCGGCACTAAAATCATGGAGTTCATGAACTTCATCAAAATATTTGCATTCTGAGCCATCAACATTCAGTGCATATGTTGGTTCCATGGCCTGTAAAAGTTGGGAAAGGGCACACGCGCATAAGGATGAAGCTCTAAACAAAACTGTCTTGGCGTCAATTGAATTTTAATGCTTTTCTTCCAGCCAATATGAGGCATTGTGGCTCTACATGCACTCACAATTGAATCACAAATAACTAGAAAAAACATTAGACCTACTGTGCTGAAAAAAAGTGGGCATGGAAAGAAAAAGAAAGGAGAAGGTACCAACCAATGAACCATCATTGAATGGTGAGCTAGCCATCCAACAAGAAGCTAAAATGTGAAATGGTGGAAATCCCAATGAATAGAACATAGCGTTCCTCCATCAACTAAAACGAAAATAATGGGCCTCAAAACAAAAAGAAAAAAAAAAGTAAAAAAGGTCAAGTTTTAAAATTTTAAGGATTTTCAAAGACTGACAATTCGTTAACCTACTTCAACAAGATGAAGTCTAATTAAGGGGAAATTGCGGAAGGGCTCTCAGACCTGCAAACATGGTAGAATCTTGGGCTCTCGTAGCTGCAAGAAGCTAATGCACATGATAACATATCTGCAAGTTCATGTAGGAAAAGATCAGCGCCCAGATTATTAACAAAACCCACATAGGTGAGATATAAAAAAACACAGAATTTGAATTGTAAAGAAAAGAATGCATGAACTACTCACGCATAGCTAGAGAGGGTTCCACGGTATGTTTCATTGACGCCCCTCAGTTTTGCCCAATGTTTTACAAGAAAGGCAAGCTGAAGCAATCTCTGATCTATCTGGGCATAGTCCTTGAGAAGCTTGGTGTTAGCAACAGCAAATAGATTATTGATGCATATGTCACAAGAGAACCAGTCCCTGGATCAGACATCCTTACTATCGGAACTCTAGCACCAGTAATTGCCTGCAGAAGTTTTAACGAGCATTAAAAGAGAAAGAGGAACAGAAGATACAGTGAATATTCAGGGTCCAAAGCAAGCATGCATTTAGAAATCAACCAACCAAAGAATTACGCAACGATTCACAAAGTAACTTTGAACGGGAATCGTGAATAAATTTCAGTTCTAAAAGTCCAATTAAGTTTTTGTAAATAAGGCTTACCTCGACACTCTGGAACCTGTCTTCGGTCCGCAATATCTCTGCCAATCTCAGGAGAATCTCAACAGTGCTGCCGGTGCCAATCTCCATTTCAAGACAAACATCGACATCACTGTGTGCTGTTCCAAACGAATTGGCACATGACCCGTAGAGATGCAGCTGAGCATTGGGCCATTCTTTGCTGACGGACTTAGCCAGGGAGTCCACTAGCTGCTGCTGCTTGGAGTTGTGCTCCTCTGACGGCTTGAGGGACTCGTAGAGCGCGAGGAAGCCAGGTGTGAACGCGTCGATGTCGTGGCGGCATTCCACCTGCTTCCTGCGCGTCCTGCCTCGCAGGAGTGGTGCTTGATTCAACTGCGAAGTAAGGTTGTGCATCAAACATAAACATCAGCAGGAGGATCAACTAACCAAATTAATGTGATCGGCCGATGAATTGACTGCACATCGCTGTCAGGGCGGATAGTTGGAGATTCCTCCTACCTCGGTTGGGCGCTCGACGCCGCCGCTGCCGTCAGGAGCCACGGCCAGAGAGTTCTTCAGTTCGCCTTGCTGATCGAGACGCTGGCGATGGCCGCCGCCCTCCTGCTCGGCCTCGAGTTCGAGTTGATCCTCGAGTTCAAGGCCGCCCTCATCACCACCCGAGTAGCCTTCGCTGCCCACCGCGGGGTCCTCGTCGCCGGCATCCTCGCCCTTCTTCTCCACGGCGACCCACGCCATCTTCTCCTTGCTCTTGTGATCGGCCGCCACCTTCCGCCTCTCTGGACCCGCGCGGCCTCTGTTCGGTGGAAACGCCCCGGGGACCCTCCCCCTCCCGCCGTTCCCGTTCCCGGCGAAGCGACCCGCATTGCGCGCTCTGTGCTCGTTCGGCGGCGCCACCGGCCGCGGCTTCACCGCCGTTCCAGGCGGCGGCGGCGGCGGGAGCCAGGAAGGGCGCGTGGGCGGTACGATGAAGAGGCGTTCGTCGGGGCGCGCGTGCGGGAGCGGGAGCGGCGGCGTGACGAGGCCGTGCGGCGGCACGAGGCGCGCGGGAGGGGAGGGCTCGGCGGGGCGGGGCTTGGGCGCCGGGAGGAGGAAGCGGAGGAAGGGGTCCGCGAGGGGCTTGCTGCCTTGGTCGTCGGCGCCGGGCATGGCGGCAACAGGGGTGGTGGTGGTGGGCGCGGGCGGAGCGAGGAAGGCGTGATGAGCCGTGCGTGGGGTGAGTGGGGAACTGCCTGCCAGCTGCTGCTTTTCAAAAAGAAGGGCCGCGGTTTACGTACCTGCAGGCCGGCTCGTCCTTGTCGTTTGCTCTTCCCGTCGCGAACATTTATAAAGAGCGTTGAAAAGTCGTAAAACAAAACAAAAATCATGACATGTACTTCTACTGGTAAGAGTTTCTTTTTTTCTACTGGTAAGAGTTGCCACAACATTTTGTGTTTCAAGTTCTAGAGTCGTAAAACAAGATATTTCATGGTTCTACACCAAGAACAAGCCATGAAGGGAATGGAGCTTACACTAATTCCCTCCAGTTTACTCGAAAACGAGAATCAAAGTAAAATGGTAAACCTACCGACATTGGGAGCGACATCCTAATGAAAGTTCGAGCTCCATTATGATCCTAGATACGAATTTTCTGTTGACGCATGTGTGGATTTTCACCAACTCTTTACAATAGACAGCCTGTTCGGCTCGCAGTTGCAGTTGCAGTTGCAGTTGCAATTGCAGTTTTTCTGTGAGAGAACACTGTAGCGGAGGAAAGCAGCACTGTAGCCATGTGAAGGGAGAAGCACTGTAGCCATGTGAAGGGAGAAGCAACTGTAGCAGCAGCCGGCAGCAGCAGCAGCCTCCAGCCGAACACGTTCAGAGAGTAATCTTTGGTTTGAATGCGTGTGCCCTGGAGACTGTACGCCTTGACTTTACACGTTTGGTAGACATGGACTCCCACATGCTCAATTCCATATGAAATTGGTATAGAGGATTGCAAGAGAAAGAAAGAAAAAATGTTTATTGCTGGAGAAAAGATTGCTATACATTTAGCAAGGGTATCCATGCTCCTAGCTAAATTATGAACATTACTTACCTTACGAGAAGTGCAAAATGGAAGATGCGGGATTTAATAAGTATACAGTTCTTTTAAACTGGAAATAGATTAGATATTTGCTTCAACCCATAGAGGCACTTGAGGAGCTTGCACACTAGACGGAGGAGTAGGGTCAAACAACTATATTGAGGCCCCTTTTAGAACGCATGAAACACAGGAATAGGAAAAACGTAGGATTGGAATTGGCCATCAAGTGCAATCCTACAGGAATTAAAAACACATAGAAACTTTCTACAGAGCGTTTGATGCAACACAGGAAAACACAGGAATTGAAAGAGAGAGATAGACTCAAAGGAAACTTTAAGAGATTGGACCTCTTGCTAGAATTATCCAAAATTGCTACGGAGGAAAGCATTCCATAGGAATTGTATAGGATTGTAATAGCACAATCTTTTGTTCCAAAAGTGTCATAGGAAACTTTCCCATATGATTGAATCTTATAAAATTGTTTCATTTTTCCTTTGTTCTAAGGGGCCTGATTGAACACCTTAACATGCTTGATGTGAGAGGTTGGGGCAGGGTCTTTTTTTTTGCCACGGAAAAGGGGGTGAAATTGTAACAACAGCATTGGTGCGGACTTACGCCAAGTCGCCAACTGGACTGAATTGCAATATATAATTTTCCACCAAACAGAGGTCGAAACTGCAAAGTCTAGGGTTTATTGGCTTCGCTTCCGGAGACATCCACGCCGTCGACTCCACCCATCCCCTCTACCTCTCCCGCGAACAACCGGCAGCGGCGGCGGCGAGCGCCTTCCCTTGTCGGAGTCCACGCGGCGGCGGAGCAGGTCGGTGCGATTCTTCGTTCCGTTTTGGTTTGCAAAACCCTATTTACGTTCTGGCACGAGCGGTAGATTGATTCGTGTGAGCTCCGTGTCGCCCTGATCCGCGCGTTCCTTGCCTCGTTCAATCTCAGCAGATCCTTGTTGCTGTTGAGGAGGAGCAGCGATGGCAGGGAGGGGCGATATGCCGATGAGGCCGCGGCCCGGTCCGCCGATGCAGCAGCACCGGGGGCCTCCGCCGATGGCTCGCCACCGCCCGGAACCCATCGACCGCGAAAAGGTCAGACCCCGCCTCCGCTCATTCTGTTCACGCTTTCATTATTCCAGCTCATGGCATGGCCCTTGTGGTGTAGTTGTGCTTGTCGAAGTATATAGGTGGAGCATGATATGCAATTCCACAGCATTTGATTAGGTTTCACACCTAGAGGATTGTGAATGCTGACTGGCTACTCACTGATTACATGTTTCATTGTGCAGACCTGTCCTCTCCTGCTGAGGGTTTTCACCAGGGTATGTCTTCTTATTCTTTGCCATATCTGTATCACTATATGATAGGTTGCTCTGCTGATCAGCATTTCACTTTGTTGTGTTGGGACTTGAGAGAGATCTTTGTATTCGGATTCCCTTGTTTGTATACTGCTTAACTTTTAAACGGGCTTTGTGATATGAATTATATATAGTGGAGTGAGCAGAAAGTATGTAATAATTCAAGCTTTGCTATGAAAAGTGCCATTAACCACTGGGCATCCTTTTAGAAGCATTCAAGCATAGGCTGCATTTGGTGGTAAATAATATTGTTAGATGCTGAAACCAATGAGCAACAATCAGTTGAGTTTTAGATGAACCTGGGGCCTTGTTTATCCGTAGAATCGGGAAACAGACATAACATGGCCTATGGACTAGCTCTGAGAGAATAGATTGCAAACTTCAAATTTATGCTCAGCTAAAGGGAGTGAACTGTTTAGCTTGTTTGAGAGGCCTACTTAGCAGTTATAGAGTTGTTTAGCTAACTATGCCCCACGAGTTTTGAGATTTGCAATTTACAGTTGCACACATCTTAGATGTTCATTGCTCAAGGAGTCGTATACTCTGTTTGTGGTGTATGAGTACACTTTCAGTGGTAAAACCTGTTTATCTGACTCGTTATGTTCATCGCCTTTGGCTGAAAAGCTGTACTGGATCGGTTGGTGCTATTTGTATTGAAATCAAATACTCTATTTTGGTTCTGAAATTAGCCACGATTATTCTTGATCCTGCTTGGGGAGCGCACTAGTTATTCCAGACTTCATTTGAATACGGAAGTTGGTAATAAATTTAATGTTCATCTGTACAGACTTTTTGGGGATAAAATTTTATGTTTGTCTGAACAGATGTATAGTGAAGTGTAATGCACATAATGTGCATATCTGACATGTCTATGTCTTGCTGTAGAGATCGGTAAAGGAACACTCTGTGCTGCAAAACATTGATTGTGGTGATTATTTACAGGTTGCTGGTCATCATCAACAAGAAGAATTTGCTACGAGAGGAAAGGAGCCAAAAGATGAAGTTCAGATTTACACGTGGAAGGATGCCACACTCCGCGAACTCACTGATCTTGTAAGTCCTTATCACTGATTTTACTTTCTTTTGCCACTAAGGAAAACTAAATTGGTATTTATATACTCCAGAGGAAACTAAGGTTCATAACATATAACTAGGCATGCCAATTATAAGATTGTCTGCCCCTTCATATTGACCAGTGTTGCAAATAGCCCGCTGTAGCCCCGCTATAGCTTTTTGAGATAGATGCCGTGACGATATTGTAAATATTACCGCTAACGCCGCTATTGGGTTAAATAGCTCCGCTACTTCAGCCGCTAACTCCGCTATATCTGAGTTATGAACTTAAATACATATGATTTTTGAAACATAAATCAGAAATCAAGCCAAGGTGATGAATTTAGTTGTTCTTCATATGGTGTTTGTTTTCTTGGTTAAGTGGATTGTTCAGCCGCTAGGAAAGATGGCAAATGCATGTTTGAATGATGACATGCTTCTATGATGGCATGCACTTATGAAGTGTGGACTGAAATTGATGAAATCATTAATATTTTGGTTAAAATTTTGCCATTTTTTTGCAAAACGCTATAGGCAATAGCTTCCGTTATAGCTGCGCTATAGCTCTTATAGCTTTTTTGAGAGCACTCTGCTAAATTCTATAGCCCGCTATTTGCAACATTGATATTGACAACAAGCCAAGTGATTTGTTGCAGATCTAGGAGTGCTATGAATGAAAATCTTATTAGAGCGTTATGATTGCTTTTCAGGTAAAAGAGGTTGCCCTTCCAGCTAGGAAAAGAAATGCGAGGCTGTCTTTTGCTTTTGTATACCCAGATAAGAATGGTCGTTTTGTTATCAGGCCGGTAAGAGTTTATTCCGACTATTATTATCTTGCTATAACCGACTTATTTCTTCAGTTCCAAATGTCAAACAATTCAGCTGTACTGATCATCGTGGTTTTATCATTCTGGATAATGAATTAACAATGTATCTGGCACTGTTGCTAAAATGTATAGCCCTTGGCGTTCATGCTAGCTATATTGTTGAAAATGAGGCACAATGAATTTACTGTTATTTTTTGCTCACCGTTTATGAGCATGCATCAATTTGATCACTCAATTGTCTCTCTTTATTCTAGCTGTCTTAAGTAGCTCCCATATTGAACATTTTGCAGCTTATACAATCACATGATTGTGTTTTTAGGTATGCATACCAAACACATGGCATTGGCACGACCCTATGCTCATTCTCTGTTCATTATAAAGAGTTTACATTCACATTATGATCATCACGTTAGTACTGAAATGCTAAAATAGTTGTTTGTCTACTCCAATCGCTAGCTGCTGCCTTCTTCCATTTCTCTGTCATGCCTCATATTTCTTACCTTTCAACCTGCCTTGCTGTGCATTGAAGGTGGGTTCGACATCTGCATATGGCCATGGAAGAGGGGATGATTCTAAAACGCTTGCTGAGCTTGGGTTCCAGGTATGCTTCAGTTCTGTATTATGCTACTTCAGGTTTTTTTTTTTTGGTGGCACATTTTTTTACGGATTTATGCTGCCTTGTTTTGCAGATAGGTGATTATTTGAGTGTCGCAATTATGTGAATGGTGCTGCTGTGCGCTCGACGACTGCACTGAATGCAAAACGTTGTGATTGAGATGCATCTCTTGTTAGTAATTAGGGAACTGAAACGAAAACTGTCTGTAATACTGGTACTGTTGGAATCAATTTGGTATTATTAACGGTTCGGGTGTCTGATTGCTTCCTAATATCGCTACTTATCTGTGTTCGTTTGATGTTGTCAAATCTGAACTTCATGTATCATCCATAGATATGTACATCACAGGCTCCATGCTAAGCAAGTGAGCAGAGCAGACTGATGATGTGATTTAACCGATAAGCATCAGGTGAGATGGGTTTTTATCTGCCCAGTTTAGTCAATGATGTTGAGAATCACTCAGTAACAGGGGAAGAAAAATGGGGCGTGACACAAATAAGATTTGAGATATAATTTAGGTAGAATATCATTGGTACATCTATTCTCGTTTTCAAATAACATGCATTCTAGATTAGTGGTAGTTGAAAACAAGTACAACAAAGTATGCAAATAGAATGAAAAAGAAAACAATCGTTCATGCACCAAATGTAAAACCACCGGTATCGTCCCCAGCAACAGTTTCAAAATGTGGTTTTCTGAAGCCACTACTAAGCCCTACATAAGTTGACTCGCATTCTGGGTTCCAAACCTGGTTTCAGTAATCAGCACTTCGATAACTTCAGGGAAAGCAACTGCAGCTCGTAGATACGCCTGTCATTCAGTATCTTCAACTTCCAAAACGAAATTATCCACGTGATGCTTCACGGTAATCTTTAAGGTATACCTCATAGGTGAGGAGCATATACGTTTTCTGCAAGAGGACAATGCATCAACACCTACACACCAGAATGCTTGGTACTACGTAAACATCATTATAGTTGGCATTAACATGCTATGGCAGATGAAATGAGTGAACTCACCAGATATCCTAGGCTTTTTGTTGGGTGTGTTTCTTTCAGGCGCTTTGATTTTCACATCCTGCAGGTTTCATCTCTAGCCTACCCCAACTTGCTTGGGATAAAAAGGCTTTGTTGTTGTTGTTGCTTTGATTTTCACATCCCCTCTCAAATGTACTTTTGTATTTGACACGCTCTTCAGTGTACTCGGAGAAGAAGCAACGGCCTCGCTCTCACCTGCACTTCTGTTACCCCAGGAATTTCGAAATCATAATAAGACAATACTGGATAATATGTTTGTCTTTACTGACCAACAGCTGAGCTCGATCAATCTTGCATCATCGAACAGCCCTTGGATGAATGGTGACCCATCTCTTATCAGGCAGACGATCAGGCAACCAATCTGATAATCAGTGTCAGCTCCTTTTCTACAAGTCCACACCGTGTTGAAACAGTGTGGGGTTTGCAACATTTCTAGGAGCAATGTAATTCCTTAGATCCTTTGCCTAATTCTGGCAGTGGCACGCCTCATCTGTTTAGCAACAAAATCAGCTTCTTTCATTTTTCCGGCTTCCTCAAGTGCATGATGAAGCCTGACTAAAGTGCGAGATGCTGCAACAGCAGAAGTGCTCCCAGTCTCAATTAGCTCATAGAAAAGCCGGAGTGCCTCTGAAGCTTTGCCATCCATGCAAAGGCTATCTAGAACCAGGCTGTAAACTGCCACACCCAGCTCATGGCGCTTCTTCAAGCTAAACAAAGTAAATTCTGCTGCATCTATCAGCTTTTTCTCCTCGCAAAGTGTTGTGATTATTTTTTCCATCTTGATGTAATAGCCATGATCATACAGACATTTTGTAATTTTATAAGCGCGTTCGTTGAGATGACTTTTGAACAATACGCCAATAAGACTAGTGGAAAGATCAACATTCTGTCGGATCTTCCTCTCAAGCATTATCTCAATCAAGTCAGCAGCTTCTTTCGCACAGCCGTCTTTCTTCAAAAGCCCCAGAAGAACCGAGTGGAATGTACTTGTGCTAGGACGAAGACCACTGTTTAACATCCTGTGCAGAGCTTCCCAAGCAGATTTCATCCTTCCCTTCTGCAAGAAACCATCCATTACAGCAATATAGCATTCACTGTCAGGCACAAGATCCCTTTTCAACATTGAGAGCACCAGCTCGTATGCTTCTTCGAAGTCTCCCTCCTTGCAGTGTCCTAAGATCAATGTCTTGAATGCCGGTACATCAATCGTGCTCCTCCGATCCAAAAGCTGCCCAAACAGCATCCTGGCCTTCTTTGCCTTCCCGTTCTCACAAAAGTACACAAAAACAGGGTTGTACGCAGCAACAAGTGGCACACAACCACTTCTTTTCTTGAGCACCTCCTTTTCCAAGAGCTCATCCACAAGCTCCTCGGCCCGACCAAACTCATCCCTCTCACACAATGCCCGGATCACCATGCTATAGCTTGCAGAGTCACGTCTCATATGGAGTTCAGTCATTTGGCCAAACACCTTCATTGCATCCTCTATACACCCGTCCCTGCAATGCGCGCAAACCAATGTGTTGAACGTGCACGTGTCCGGCTTAAACGAGTCCATCTCAAAAACCTTCTTCACCAGGTCCATCCTTCCAGCCTCGCAGAAGCCCTGCACCATCGTATTGTGGGTGATCCTATTCGGTGTCACACCATCCGTGACCATCATCTCGAAGACTGCAAGAGCCTCGTCAGCGAGTCTCTTTGCACAGTATGCCTTGATCATGGTTGTGTAGGTGACGACATTAGGAAAGACGTCTCCATTAGAGGTGGCGCGCATTCCGTCGAACAGCTTCCGCGCGGTGGCCAGATCGCCCGCGCGGGACAGAGCGGACAGCAGGGAGTTGTAGGAGATGGTGTCGGGTGCGAAGGCATAGGCTTCCGGCAAGAAACGGTATAGCTTGAGGAGCGCGGGAGCGGACGGGCGCGGGGAGGCAGTGGAGAGGCCGTTGATGAGGGTGTTAAGCGTGGTGGCGTCCGGGTCTGCGTCTGGGGAGCGGAGGAACGCGGCGAGGAGCGCGGACGCGGCACGGGTGCGGCCGCGTCGGAGGAGCGCAGCCAGGAGGGAGTTGAAGGAGTGCGAGGTGGGCGCGGGGATGGAGCGGAAGAGAGAGGTGGCGGCGCGGATGCGGCCGGCGGCGGCAAGCGAGCGGAGGAGGGCGTTGAGGGCGTGGTTGGGGAGGAGGGTGAACGGGGAGGAGAGGCTGTCGAGGTAGGAGAGCGCTGGGCGGAGGTCGCGGGAGCGGAGGAGGTGGTGCAGCTTCCTCGCCGCCGCCACCGACGCCGGCTCCGGCGGTGCGCCCGTGCCCATCAGATTTGAATTGGGAAAATGACATCCAATCGCGCTCTTTCTTCACTCGTGTTAAAAGATGTACTACCTCCGGTTTTAAATTATTGACGTTTGACTATTTTTAAGATACGTTTGATCATTCGTCTTATTCAAAATATTTAAAAAATTATTATAAATTTTGTTATGATTAGTTTCATCACTAAAGAAAATTGAAATATAACTTATAATTTTGCATATTTAAACTAATATTTTGAATAAGACGAATGATCAAACAAAACTCAAAATTAGTCAAACGTCAATAATTTAAAACCGGAGGGAGTAATGTCTAAAGTCACTTACCTGGTTTATAATCAAAAGGATTAAGATACTTGAAATGGGTCATACATGAAGTTTTTTGTTTTTGTTATTTATTAGAAAGCCAAAACTCTTTTTTTTCTCGAATGTGCAGGAGGGTAGCATATCGTTGTATTAAGAAAGAAAGACATGTTACATACTACGTCCTTCACGAACAGACTCGTGACGGTCAAACGCACCATTTTGGCTAGATGTCCTATTACATGTTTATGCAGTCTACTCGCTAGCCAGACGACCCAACTTCTCATTTGCACAAAAACAGAGTCATGCTTACAATTCAGGATTGTAGAGGCTTAAATCTCGTTGTCAAAAGCAAGATCTAATGATTGAAATTTATGTAAAATTCCTTAGAATATACTAGTGCCCTTATCATATGAATTGTTTGTCATATATGAATTTTTATTGTATGAGAAAAAATTTAAATCATAGAAAGTCTTTTAGCAAACTATAATACTTTTGTTATTTACACTTTTGTTTGCGAATTTGTTATTTACACTGTTGAGCTGCCTTGTCACATTTTTTTGTGGAAGAAGCTTTACCCTCTTCCTTTACTGATTGCATAAGTTTTTCATTTTCTAAGACTCCCGTCCACTAGTTAAAATACTCCAGGGCTATCGATATGAGTAAGATATGTTCATCTTGCATATCAAGTTAATTCCTATGATCAGAAGAAGTATAAGATATGGCTTTTGGACTGGGAAACTTCGGTGAGTCCACTATTCCGTGACAGCATTGCCGTGCTTTTATCGTGTGGATGGCGCGTCTACCGTCGTGCGCCACATGTCTGTTGAACGTTTGTGATGTTGTTGAAACAGGGGACAGAGCACAACGAGTCAATCGTCCTCGATGCCTCCATCCCCAACCTGAAACATACATGTACATCTGCAGGTGTAAAGTATTCGCCAAAGAAATATCTTCAGGTGTAAATGATGTTTGTTTTGGTACTTAAAACATTGAGTACACGCCACTATTTCGTTGACAAGTAGTATATGTTACCGCTCGAACAAAAATCATCTTCCCACCAAATTATACTGTCTTCGATTTTTAATTGATGTCATTAGAAAAACATTCTTAGTTAAAAGAAATAAATTGTTGCTGTAATTCCACCGGTTGAAAAAACATGGGGAGTATATAGAAGCTGAGGGCTCGTTTGGATTGGAGGAAAAATTTCCTTTCCTACATTTTTTTTCTGTGAATTGAACTGTTTCCTGTGAAATTCCTGCGTTCCAAAAGAGGTTTGAAAGGGCCAACCTGGGATAAACTACTTTGTTTCTTCATTAAGAATAATTCTAGCTGTTTACAAGGCGTACGTAACAACACTATAGTTAGCTAAACAGTACGTAAAACATTAACAGATCATCTCATTGCTAAAGCATCAACGTCCTCATGTAATCCTCAAGGACTGGAAGCTTCTGCTCTTCGTTGTACCCATACATGACGCTGGTCATCCTGGCGGCGTTCAAGCAGGCCTGAGTGAAGCTGGAGGGGAAGGACGTTCTTCTGAAGCACTCCCTGTTGAGCTCCTCCCACTCCATCCTGATCAAGCTAAGCATGTGTTCTTCCGCATCAGCCACGGCGCAGTTAGGGTTCTCCATCAAGTAGAAGTCCCTGTATGATCCATCCAATCCTTCCTGTGCTTCATCCTGCAGCAAAATCCATGACAAACAATACGATCAAAAACTTATAGAGTACTACATACCGCACGCGTATATTCTAAACAGGAAAAAAAATGCTTTGTTTAAAACACTAACATTAATTTGGACCTATTTTTCTATGCGGCTGTGAGCTGCTCAATTTTTACAGTCCTCTTGGATCTGAAGAATTTGATAAGGAAATGATGACAAAACGTTACAAGTGCTGACCTTGGCACTGCCCATGTCATCATAGAGTCTGAGAATTTTGGCCGGACAGGAGATGGCCGGAGGGATGTGATCAATGAATTTCACAGCTTCATCACTTGATGCGTGGTTGTGCCCTAACAGGAACAAGACGTGTGCAAATAAAAGGGGCACTCCTGAAGTGACAACACCATTTCTAAGGTAATCTTCTGCCGTGGGAACGTGATCGGTTGCCAGCCATTTCGCTTCCACCATGAATCCATCAAACAGCATTGCCCACTGAAAAAAAGGGGGTCAAATTCAGAGATCATTTTGCAAACAAGTTTTGTTATTATTGTGATCCAAGCGTATTGAAATTCAGTAGGTATATTAAGCATCAATAATTATGGTTACAGAAACCTTTTTTGGGGTAATTTCGATTACAATACATGGCGTCAAATAAAATGTAGGAGGCATTATTAGCGGGAAAATGGTTACATACAGATTTCTTTAAATGATTGATAGGGTTCCACCCATGCTCCTTTTCGGCCATATCGGCTATCTCATTTGTAACAGTGTAAAGGCCCTTGTAGCATGATCTCATGTATATCGGGAGTGAATCGGCAGCTGCGAGATCCCATCTGCAAATTGCATTTTGTGTGGTGTCAATATATATATATAAACGACTTGTAGACACATGAATCCAAATACAGTATATATCCCTATTCGATAATTAATATTTGTGTAACCTTGTAAATTTTATGGAATTGTATTATTTACGAATACATATCCAAGCTTACATTTTGATTGCGTCAGTGAAGCGGGAGAGCTCCTTTGGTGTACCAATAAGATCAAAGATGTCATCCACAACATAGATAAAGGAGATTATCTTTGTAATCTCAACCCTGTATCTGGAATAGGACGATCCTTGCAGGACAGTCATGGGCCACATGTACCATTTTAGCACCTGATCCCGGACCGCCGGTAATTCTTGAGCCAATCCTAGGTCCACCCACCATCTGCACCACACGAATTATATTACATCTCTCACGATTAAAATGCGTGCAAGCGTAATACTTGTTTCATGTACGTACCTTTTAATCTCTTGCATTTCATTCTGATGCAGCAGCTTGTTTAGCTGGAACTCTGCAATTGCCAACTCCTCCATTGCAATGTTCCTATTGGGCAGGCTTTGCAAGTAGCTGAGGTGGTGCCTGGCCTTGTACTGCTTCAGACTCAGGTGGTAGGGGTGGTCCAGGGACTGCCTCACATATCTAGCGAGGCTTGGCTCCAGGTACCCGATGGCAGATACAAGGTGCTTGCTTGAGAACTCCTTTGCCTTGTAAAGTGATGCTTCTTCTCCAATGTTCAAGTGGGACATGTCATGCAAGCTCAAGAGTCCTCTAATGTCCTTGCTAAGGGCAAGATTGAACTCGCCAGCACCGTCAGTGAACTTCCGGAGAATGTCATCTACCACCAAAAATCATTTCATTAACCTTTAGCCATCGATACTCCCTTTTTTTGTACTTTGAAATTATTATATTAATTTCTTGTGTTTGATGAGACAAGCAGTTCCTCTCTGTATATTAATTTACGCACCTGCTGAAACATCATGCCCGGCCTCTCTCATGAGCCTGAACGCAAGTGTTGCATCGAGGAGATCATCGCTGTGGACGAGATGCGTGCACGCGGCCATGGCGCCCTCGATCTCTTCCTGAAAGTAGTGGTCGATGCAGAGGCGCTTCAGGTTGTCGACGGCGACCATCATCTCCCGGCCGCTCCTCCGGCGTTGATGAAGAATCGTCTGTACGTTCGTCAGGCCCACCTGGCATATTGATTTCATGGAGAGAAACGAAATATTAATTTCGGAAACAGAGTACAAACTTTAGATGTATGTAGCACCATGTATATCATCGTACGTACGTATTTGCCAGATACTGCTAATATCATGCATGCATGCAGGTTACTGTATGGACCCGCTAATAAGCAATTAACCTGTAGGTCAGTACTGTCACTGGGTAGAAGTGTTTTGGATGACGCCGGTGAAGAGCGGATGGAGCCTCTGAGACGGCCTTGCCGACCGTTTTCGGCTGCCGGCGACGCTGAAAGGAGAAGAGGCTCGACGGAGGAGGAGAAGATGTGTGCAGGTACAGCAGCCATTGCTATGGGCCTCTAATGCTAGCGCTGGCTAGTGTAACAAGAACAACAGGCAAATTAATCAGAAAGCGCAGTACTTGCTTGTGAGTGTAATTGTGTATTGTTCCTCAAAAAGGAGTAATATACTGTGAATCTATATGCAGGCACTCCTTCCAATTTATAGGACGAAAAGGGGCATCATCTTCAGCAGCATGAATCTGGACACAGGTCCAATCCTGTCGCTCTTCTTCAAGACCTTGCATTGGATTTTTGTTCCTCTGTGCGTGTGGAAAATCTGCACGACCTCAGGTCCCATAGTCTGCTTGTCAACGTGAAAAACATGACATTTTTTTTGTATGATACACGGGATGGTTGCACGTCTTTATATTAATATAAATGGAAAAACGAGTTCCTGCTTATACCTTTGGATATTTTTTATAGGCCATTGCTAGGGCCGAAGCCTGGAACTCTCATCGCCAGGATCGTCGGTTCGAGCTCCATTATTTGACATAGTGATAACTGAATCCAGGTTCAATTTACTATATAGAATTTAGAAATTTCGTCGGGTCGGTCGACTCGGACAAACAAGCCTAGATTCGCCCATGGCCATTGCCACAAAAAAAAAATCTCATAAAACCATTAGGCTCTCAGTGGCACAGGGTACGTCCAATATCTGTCTCACTGAATATACGAGACTCTGCAAATTGCAATGGCGGTAAGAAATTATCCCTTGTTAAATTAGTCATGCACACATATGTGTTTCCCTTTTGCATGCTGAAGTTTTTACCAGAATTTTAATTAAAAATGACGAAAGGAAAATTGTTGTCGGTATACATTTGTGAGTGTGACTGCAGCCTGAATGTGACAACAGTTGGTGGTCCCTGTACAGTGTGAGAAAAGTAACGTGTGCCTAATTAATCTGTGTGAAACGTGCACCAGCAATACATAACGGCAACGTATCCTATGAGAACCAGGTTCGTGTGAGAACTATGAGAACTCCAATCTGAGCACATGATTTTGATCCAATGGGATACATGAATTCAGGTGGGAGGGGAGATTTGCAAAATCACCACCCACTTAATCATACTTTTGCAAATTCCCCCTCCCACCTCTCCCTATACGCCCCCTTTGGATCAAGATCTTGTGGCCCAGATTGGAGTTCTCATAGTTCTCACACGAACCTGGTTCTCATATGATACGTTGCCATACATAACACGTTACTACATGAGAAAGATTCAGAGAAATGGAGCGATGGACCCGCTCATGACAGCGAACACTTCTTTTTCCGCGGGCGAGATTGACTTTGGAAGATCTCTTTTGCTCAAACAACCCAAGGACACCAATCTGGACATTGGAATCTACAGTATTTGAACGACAGGCCATGTTTCTAAACACATTTTTTTGGCTAACAAATAATATCCCTCCCATCCCATGATGGAATGTCGTAGTAGGACCTGGCCCACGTGCATCCCTAGGAACTCTCCAATAGTTAGTCCTGTCCTTGTTTCAAAATATATGCATTTTGAATTTAGTAGAATACAAACTTCTTCAACGTTAACTATTAATAACAAAAATTCATAATATTTAATCATGCACAAATACTGGTATTGGATTCATCATGAAAAAAACTTTTTTAATATACAACTATTTATATTTAAAATAATATATTTAGACAATTGCTATTCAAAGTTGGAAATATTCGACTCTAGTCAAACCTAAAAATGCTTATGTTTTGGAACAACGGGAAACTGGAGTATTACGGAGATTATACTTCCTGCAGTTTAGATTTATTGTCTTCACCCACCAATACTAGCTACTTCGTTCTTTCCAAATTATAAGACGTTTTTAAATTTCAAACATCACGTTTGACCGCTCGTCTTATTCAAAAAAATTGAGAATAAGGTGCTTATTTGAGAATTCCTTTGCCTTGTCGAGTGATGCTTCTTCTCCAATGTTCATGTGTGTGTGTTGCATCAAGGAGATCATCGCTGTGGACAAGATGCATGCAAGCGCCCATGGCGAAGTAGTGGTCGATGCAGAGTCGCTTGAAAAGTGAAGCTGCAGCAGACATTGCTCTAGTCTCTAGACCCTAGCAAGTAGAGTACACCTCGACTACACGCGACTGCTCATCGTGTTTCAGGAAGGGCATTTACAGGAGACGAGGGCTTGATAGATTTTTTTTTTTTGTGATAGTAATTGACTCAGATACTATTCGCTGTGCTGCTGCCGTCCCTACCGCTCTTCTTCTCGATTGGGACCTTCGTTTCCATATTTCTTCAATTTCTACTGTGCGTGTGAATCCCGAAGCGGCTTTGATCGAATTATGCAACCACAGATGCTTGTACACACGTGTGTAACAAGCGAGAATAAGGTGACGTCGTCCATTACACCGGTGCGTTGCTAATCTAAGGTTAGGCCATGCGCAATACACACCGATGGCCAACACCGTCGAAGGTCTTGAGCGTCTCAGTACATCATTGTAGAGAACAGAGGAACATAGCTGCGAAGTGGTGTAAAAGTGGTGAATAATACAAAAAGAAAATGTGAGTATTGATGCAAGCAGTTTTAACCTTGCGCTCATATGGATTCATTGAAGAGGTGCACTTGATCAATCATTTGTGGCGTCAATTAATAACATATGGCGCATTTGTCCGTGCCAGGACAGCAATATCGGCGCTCGACATTGACACGCATGAGATCAGCTGCACGATGTGGTGACTGCATAGTCATAAACGGTTGAACCCAATCTCAGCCACACGTGACGACGGTTCAGAACGACACCGAGAGATATAACCACACAGGTATGTTACAGCAGCCTCATCAAATTTAGATTTCAAATAACGAATCAGTACTTTACCTCCCACGCATACATGCATCTTGTATCCAGGCATTTGATGACTGCTAATACCTAAGCCACTCCAGACATGTTTGCAACAGAGTATCATCCTGGTGCCTAGCTAGTTCATCTGATCTATGTTCCTAGCTAGTTCATGCTAGAATTCATCGTCTGTACTTGAGTTCCTGGGATCTATTCACAATTTGAGCCGTGAAACAACAGGAAACTGGTTCCAGTTTGTACAGTAGGAATGCGCTGTATAACCAACACCGGCATTCCCTCTGCTCACAGTTGAGCAGCAGCTGCTGAACCAGCCCGGCGTAGAGCGAATGGTGATAAGCTATCTTTCATGGGTGCTAACCCACCGGTGGTCCAGATCCTCCACCCATGCGCCTCCTGAGCCGGCCTCGTGTCAATCGAATCGCCTCCTCGATGAGCGTCTCCTCAGGTGGTAGCGGTGGAGGTACACTGCTTGTTGAGGCACGTGGTGGGTCGACCTGCAGGGCTTCCGTGTTCTGAGGACCATTGGCGGTGGCTACAGCCTCAGGGGCAGAGGTGGCTGTGACTGGTTAGGAGGCACTGCACCAGGTGGGGCAACTGGAATTGGCGGCCTTGGAGGAGTGGGAGGAATTTGGGCAGGCTGTGGTGGCATTGGAGGCGCTGATGGTGCGGGAACAGGTGGAGGTGCAGGATTTGCCTGCCGAGTCCGTGGTGGTGGTGGACGCTGCTGTTGTTGCTGTGCCTGATGAAACAGTAAAACAATGGCGATGAGTCAGATGCAGTGCGAAGGTTTGGTTCTCCTTCTCACTGAAACACTAGCGGGTCAAGAGAATAAATCGAATCATGGAATTGGTAAACAGGAAGCCATAAACTGGCAAACATAACCACATCCTCACATGACAACTTATCATGCATCAAAAACCATTGTGGCGTATGATTTGTAAATAGGGTGGACATAAATGGAGCAATGAAGTGGTGAAACATATAACAGTAATACAAGTACTCAACAGAGATCAAATATACTTCTCAAGTCAATAACTCCATAAATGATGCACAAACCATACTACGAGGCAAAAGAAGCATAGATCAAACTAAATTGGAAGCATATAAATAACCAGCTATGATTCCAACAAACAATCAACATATAAAAAGAAGATAATACATGAGGCATATAAATAACCAGCTATGATTCCAACAAACAATCAACATTCAATTTTCAGGAGTCAGTGCTTGTACATCTTTGAAGGAGGATTTTTTTTTTCTCTGTATTTTTAGAATAACAAACATTGTGCAACAAAATCATTGAGACACCTTTCTAGACAAGGAATAAAGAAATAGAAAAACATGAGAAGGTATCAGAACCCCCCCCAAAAAAGACATACCAGCAATTAAGTAAAAAGCAAAGGATATTGTAAATGAAGATTCATAGCTTATCACTTCATGCGAAAGAAAAAATAACTGACTCATAAATCATATGGAACTAGGCCCAGAACTAACCAAGTGAAACATATAAACATGATATACAAAAGGAATTCCAGGTCAGGACTAGTCATCACCAGCAAGGATAAAATGCCGATTGATGTGTCACAACTCACAGCCTAAACGAATAACGGTTCCACTTAATTAGGATGGGCTTCTTGCTAAGGACTACCTTAAACAAAACTTTCCACAGCCCCATGGTAGGAACAACAGAAGCCACAAACTCAACAAAGCATCTCCTATCAGACAAACTAGATTCAACAGCATTCATTTCCCTTTAGTTCACCACAAAGTCCCCCTCATGGCCTCGAATAACTTGCAAGGGTTAGGCTTTACAGCAAGAAATTATCTAAATAGCATCTAAATAATAGTTAGTTTTCTTAAAGAAAGAATAACACAATTGTATCCTATCTTCTTCATGATCTTTGCGCTACAGTCTGAACATCAAATTGCCAATTGGGCTTCAGACACGTCCATATAGGTAAAGTAATGTGAACGGCTGTAATCAGAGAGCATCATCTCATTTTCTTTTATTTAAAAAAAAAAAGGAGGTTAATAGGCAGTAGGATAAGAAGTGAAGTCCCATGTTATACTTTTCATATAAGGTATAAGAGGATGGAATCTGAATGAACATGCTGCTACAACGCTATGATCTGTAGCAGCATGGCCCCTAGTGCCTAATGACCCTCAGGTGGACTAGGGGACAGCGGTTATTATAAGCTAAGCAGATGGTTGGCAGGTGGAGCATATGAGGCTAGGCAGGAACCGTTTAGATAAAACCAGTGCACTAACTTTCTAACGGCGAATGGGACCTTGTATTGTAGAGCAGCAAGCCACTTTTCTATCTCCTATCAGCAATTAGATGCAGCAACAACATTACTTGGATTACTAGGAAATGGATGTGAGTGACCATTATAATTCCAGTATAGGTAAATCTGTGTAAAAATGTAGAAAAGCATGTCTGATTTCAAATAATATGGCAAGATTATGTGTCTAAACTAAAACACTAAGCTCAAACTTAAGGAAATCTAACTAAACACTCATCTCTAAAAATCAAGAAACGACCCATGCCAGAAAAGTCCACATAACCCAGAGGGATTACTTATGATTTATCCAGCTAATATATAGCAGAATGGAATGGCAAGGACTTAATACCTGAGGGCGAGGTCTTTGAGTCTGTGACTGAGAGGCAACATACTGTAAGATTTCATAGGACCTTGTCTGAGCATAGTTTGCAATCCTATGGAAGTAAAGAACTGCCATGTCACCAGCTCTTGTCCTCAACTCAAGCAGATTTCGATCAATCTCAGTTTCATGTTTTGCAATGTATGGCTTGAAGAATGACTCGTATACATAGGCAGTCCCCTGAAACCAGCCTTTGTTACAAAGAAACCATGGAAAAATTACTCCCTCCAATTTTTGTATATTTGACGTTGGTCAGTTCAAGTTTGAACAGATCAATGTCAAATATAAAAAATGGGTGGGAGTATATCTCATCTTAAGAATTAAACCCCCAAAAAAAAAGAGTGAAAGAATGCCATACACGTGTCTTGGGGTACCACAAGTACACAATAAATGCCAGTTTTGCTTCACTATACATCGGTAACCTGTAAAACAGATTGGTTCTTAGGCATGTAATTACTCCCTTATATTAACCACATTAGAGGTTCCTAAAAATGGCAACTCCAAAAGGAGGATGGCATTACCATGATACGAAATTATCTCCCACCCTCTCCAGTACAGTGAGAACTGCAAGTAAAATCCTGCAAAATAACCACGGCGTTTCATTATTTAGTAAACGCAAGCCCAAAGTTAAACAGAAGGGTGCCATTGACGGACCAGTACTGACACCAGAAGCGCAACTGCTCAACCTCAGGTCTGTTCAGCTCCACTGTCTTGTAGCAGTCATAGGCAGGGTATGCATATCCAAGCACAAGTCTGCAAAACAGGGAGGGTGGATTATATCACCAAACAGATGACATTACTGCAGAAAAACATTGTCCAACCGCAAGAAACAAGGAAAATGATTACGGTTTGCTGCTTACGTTAACGCTCTGGTAACGAATGAACCAATCATCTTGAGCCCTGTAGCACACAAACATCTGTAAGATACACTAGCAATAGCTGAAAACAGCAACAATAAACATGGATCACAGGGATGATGCCATTGGCCTCCACAAACGCATTCACAGCACCAAATATAGACAGACAGGGGCTGAATTAAATTGGCAGTCCATAGAAAGCCTGTACCCCCACTTACTTCAGCAACCGCTATACATGTAAAAATCATAACCCAATCATACTAGAATCCTACTGCTTCATATGTTCCCCTTTATCAACTAGATTTGGATTCGTCATGAATAAGGGGCCTAGACGGAACAGGATCAGGGGCGGAATGCACGTGGGGCACGGTTGGACTCCCGGATTTTTCCCCCGATACTAGACATAGTAAATTGTTGGCAGCTTAAGAGTGTTTTGTACTCCTAGATAAAGGGTCAACCGAAATCGATCTCTCGCGTGTTGAACGAAAGAACGAACAGCAAGTCAGCAATGGATGGAGGGGTTCGATTAGCAGTGTACCACGCAGCAAGCAAGTCCGCGACGAACTGGATGGAGAGACGGAAGCATTTGGATTGGTTGCTAACATCCACAGCAATGAACAAGTCGAACGAGCTGGTCTTATCCAAGGGAACACGAACCCATAGTAACCCACCCAAGCAAGCTAGGGTTCCTTACCGAAAGTAGAAGCAATCCCCCGGCAACAGGCTCTGGAGATGCAACCCCCGCCGCCCCACGGCAGCCGAGTTGACGAGGAGGAGGAGGAAGCGGCGGAGGATGACGACGGCGACGACCGGGGGAGAGGGAGAAGAATACGAGGCGAGGCGGCGTGCTTGACAAGAGAAGGAGGCGGCGCGAGCGAGCCGAGCTGAGCCGCCAAACGGGGAGCCTGAGCCTGCCGACGACGGGAGGGGAAGCATATCCTTTTCCGCCCCCTGCCTTGCTTCAACTTGCCATCGTGGATCAACCGTTGGATCATCGTTGGGCTGGGCCTTGTTGCAAGGGGAGCAGGCCTCTATTAGACGTGGCCGTGGCCGTGAACGGAGACAGGCCAGGCCGAAAAGACTCGTCTGAAACAATGTGAGGCAGGCCAGCCACCTTGGTCTGGGCTGAAGAAAGAAAGCTTCTTCTGCACACGAAGAAACTATTTTACTTTTTGGGGCCGTCTTGTATAGTACTAGTACCAGTACACCAAGAAAAAAAATGCTCAATTGGCTCAAAAAAAAATGGTCAAAAAAAGAAAAAAATGGGGAAATGCTTCAAAAAATTTATGACACTGAGATAAAACTAACTATTACTGCTACACACCCGTACTTGCTACGCAACTTTTTTTTTTTTTTTGCGAAAAGACGCAACTTGTATGTGGTGGGCTCCTATTAATTTAGGCTGGTGGCGTACGAGGGTATTCTACATCTCGTTTGTGTAGTAATGGAAATCAAGAGGAAGATATGAGTTTTTTGTAACTGGCAAGAGTAGGACATGTCGATGAGGTGGCAGATTGACCGCAGTACCGCCAGACCTTTCTGTACTACTAGAGCACACACAACACATCATCGCTTTCTGTCTTTTTTCATACCAAAGGTACTCTGCAGACACACGTTATTTCTGAATCTGAAAAAAGAGAGGAAGAAATGCTTAAAACAGGTAATCCCACATGAATTCATCGACGCCCACTCGCCTTTGGAAAATACTGTAGTAGTAGCACTACTCTTCTGCTGCATTAGGCAGGAAAGTCGACGGCACCTATCTTGTTGGCCTGTGCTGTGAGGCGTAGTTACACTCACGAGGAAAATCTGAAGGAACACTGCATGTTCGTATTGAATGAGAAGATAGCGGTACATGAGAGTAGGCGTACGTACAGCGATCGGAGTAGTAGTATTCATCAGATCAGAGCTAATAACACCTGTACTGCAGTTTGCTCGGCAGTCCCAGAGAAAGCAGAGATGTTTACACATGGTGGACGGCAGGAATTCATAACCTGGCTGCCTTGATTGCGATTTTATGTGGAACGGATACTCTCAAGAAAGGGATATTTAAGAGTGGAGATAGGGATTGAAGCCGCAGCAGCCAGAAGAAGATCACCAATCACCATGCGGATGTGTCGTCGTACATGTCCCATCTTTCTTCTTCTCCTCTCTACTCCCTCTCTATAGGCTATAGCAGCACCTCATCTCTAGAGAGAGAAAGTGGAGAGAGGACAAGCAAGGGCCACAAGGCAAGTGCATAGCCGTTTCTGCCCACGCCAAGCGCCCAACAAAAAGGGCGACGTTCCCTAGTGGCTGCTGCTGCTGCTGCTGCTGCTGGCTGCGTGCGTCCTTGCCTCGCATTTACCACACACCCTCTCCTCCCCGTTCGTTCCTCTTCTTCTAGCGAGCTCATCAACGCCTAGAACAAGAAGAAGATTCCTCTCCTCCTCCCACGCAGCAGCCGCGCTTGCTTTCGCTTCCGCCGCCCCGAGCGAAATTCTTCTCCTCCTCCCTCGACGCCGGCGGCAGCGGTGTCCTGCGGTTGCTGTTCGTGCTGCTTGCTGCAAGGATTTGAGAAGATGCAGATAGGAGGTCAGTGTCCTTCTTCTTCTTTTGCTGGAGAAACTTCTGGTTTCAGGGTTGTGCGTTAGTGTTCCTCTGTGACTCTGCTCTAAGGTGCTTTTCTTTCTCGCGATCTTACTGATGCAATTGCGTCTGGATTTCGACACAATTTTGTCCTGTTGTTTTCTCTAGATTTCTGGGATGGACATATTTTGCATGTCTGTTCATCATGAAATGCGAAAGCCCCGTAGCTTGCTCGAGTCCTGCTGTTTCAAATTGAAGAGCTGAGCCCTACATACGGGGGGTTAGAATGAAATCGTTCTTACTTTCCTAGGGAGCGATAGATGAATTCATCGTTTTGATGTCATGTACTAGCGTGTGGATAGTAGGGGGGAAAAAGAGGAAGTTAGTATCATCGTGCCCTTTCCATGTGTTCTGCTCACGGCTTGGGGGCCAAAATCTGATTTCCTTCCTTTTGTTTTCTGAAGAATTTACCAACAAGAAAAAATTATGTTTGGATCTGGATAAAGATTTCGAAATGCATTCTCCTTTTTAGATTCTTGGAGGGCTAAAGATCCATGAATCGTTTTCAGTCAAGAACACCACCAGAAAAGAAAAAAATTCCATCTTTTTTCACCACCTTTCCATCTCCCTCGTCGTAAGCTTTCCCAGCATCCGATTCCTCTGCGTTCATAGCACCTTGTTAACCCCTTTCTTTACCCTATCTTTTGCTGCCGCCTTTGCTTCGAATATACTACTGGCCTCTGGATGCTGTCTCCTTGTCCCTGTCCATGTAGCCCTACCACTCCCTTAATAAAAGAAAGATAGCTGTTCACTTTGCCCTAAGCCTCGGTGTGCATATCTGCTCATGTTCTCGCACTGCTGTTTGTTGAAGATACAAGAGGAGATAGATAGAGAGTTGTGAGATCTTTTTGAGGTAAAAGTATCTTTTTGGACGGTGGATATGGAGAATGGGAAGCTGGTGGTTGGGCTCACAAGGAGACACGTGATAAGCAGTGGCTGCTCCTCTTCTCGTCCTGCTACTGGTGTGTGCGCGCTGTTTCATTTAAGTGGTTTCTCTCCTCTGTTCAGATGGTTGCAAGGAACTATCCAAACTCTGCGTCTCTCTATCTCTCGCATCATCCCCAAAATGCCCTTATCTTTTCCTAATGCACCCTCGAAAGATCAAACCTTTTTTGTTCCTTTCTTCACCGGGTGGGGTAGTGGGGCCCCCTGATCACCTTGATATAGTGTGCTATTGTGATTGGTTTTGAGGATTTTTGTCTTCTGGCAAAATTAGCCCTTTTTATCATTGCTTTGGAGTTTGGACAGAACCACAGAAGTTAGCTATGACTCGATAGCATTGTCTAGAGTAGAGTAGAGAACCACAGGGGTTGGCTAACAGACTACTAGTGCTATATATCAGCTACACCTAAATGATACTAGCTCACTTTTCTCAAAATTTCTTTGTTCACAAAAAATACTACTCTATTTCCGTAAACGTCAACGTTTGAATTTTTTTTCTCAAGGTACGAAACATGAACTGAAATAGTTTTCCTTTTGCTCTGACGTACAATTATGAATAATGTTCCCCGTGATACCTGACCACAAGTTTCCTTTTACCATTCTTTCTGGGAACGTTTCAGATTTTTCTGATTTTTGATGGTTCGATTGGATGGAGTTTTAGTGAAGAAATTTCAGAGATATGGTGATGTGGCTTGGGTCGTATCGCTTGTCACCTACTGCCTACGTGTAGACAGATATGTGCTCAAGCCTTTTTAGCTTGAGCTTACTGTCCTTTTCCCACTTGCCCCTTGTGGAATATGGATCCATATAGAATGAAGAAAAAATAAATATTTGGGAAAAAGGGAACTGAAGAGGTTTTTCTCTCTAGTTTTTTTCAGGATCTGATATTGCACTCAAATATTCATTTTGTTGTTTTACTACTGCATTGCTCTGCTGTTCCTTGAGTATAGAAGTGTTGTAATACTGAACTGTTCAGAAATGATAATTTCCAAAAGACTGGTCAGCATTTTCTTGTTTAAGAAGCTCCAGATGCGGTGAAAAATTTGCCCATCTGTTTTGACTGCTAGATTACCTCATGGTTTGTAACGTCAATTGTTCCTTCGTATTGTCTCCAGACTGCGACAGAAATGACACTGAAGGTGGAGATCACAAGGCAGCATTGAGGCAGAAGAAACTAAAGGCTAAGACCATGAAGTGGAGATCAAGCAACAAGGACATGAACAGGAAGGTAAAGGTAGGAGGGTCTGATGGAATATATGATGATGATACAGTCCTCTGCTCACTGACTGCAGCCAGCTTCAACAGCCTGATTAGTAGAAAAAGAGTGAGGACCCTTGGAAAGGTGTTGTCCTTTTTGGCCTTGTATGTTGTTTATGTTCAATCATCTGCTTCTTGTTCATTATGCACATCCTTATTTTCGTTTTGCTGTTTCAAAGGTGGCTCAGCAATGTGATGCTATCGATCCACCAGTTCCAAGAAAATTAAGATCAGGTAATAACTAACTATTGTGATTGTTGTATCACACGGCTAGAAAAGATTGGCAACTTTGGCTTGACAAAGGAACGAGTAGTTTCATAATTTGGGGATTTAGCTCGGACATACTATATTAACTTTCATCCTCCTACATTCAGCCATAAATAAGCAAGCTGGAAGAATTGTTCCTGGATCATCGCGACATGTCAAGAAGAGACGTCATCTTTCTGCTATCAGTGCCCAAATTTCTTCTGTAGATCAGAAAACAATATTCAATGAAAGCTCAGTAAGTATCTCTCTGTGACTTCGTTTTTCCATGATGCATGACTGAGTACTGAAATTGATTGCACAATCTTGTTTACCAGTTACTTACAGAAGAGGAGGAAGTCGCCGATGCTTTACTGTCCCTATCACAAACACCCTCTATTTGTGAGCTCACAACCGACAGAACTATAGCAGACAGCTCCAACATAGATGTTTCTTCAACTTCTTATTCAGAAGGTTTGTCTGAATTTTTTTCTTATAATAGCACACTAACAATTGAGTATTTCAGATTTTGGAATACGTTTACAATTCTGGTGTGATTACCCTGCAGGAGCTGCGAAGGAGGGTGACAGAATAACTTTGCTGCCAAACACTGCTGATGAACTGGCTAACCAAGCTGCCTGCATTGTGGAACGAACCGACAGCATTTCACATGTAAATCCAGTTCCTGGTGCTACAAATGAATCCAACAACATAGATCAACCTTTGAAAGAAAATGCACGAATACATGATCTCTCTTTGGGAGTTGTCGCTAATTTACCAAGCCCGTGTAAAGACACCGCCAATAACAGGTGCTAAATTTCTCATTGATGTCCTTAGGTACCTTATCCTTCTGTAGACTGAATTCTCATGTTATTTTCTGTTTGCAGTGCGCAAAAGCAGCTGAAAATGCAATTCGATGATACTAAAAGTTATACAGCACAGAAGCCAGAGGCTTCTCTTTGGCTGGTACTACCCTTTTATCTGTCTGAAAGTACTGCTGCTGTGATTTTGTTGGTCCTAAAGCTACATGTTTTCTCCAATACGACTTTGGACAGGTTAATTCTAACACTCGGATACCTTGACGCATGAGAATGCGAAGGCCAAGAATGACAGTGTGCCAGGTGCTGCTAGCACAATGCTGTAACAGCTTGAACTTCATTTTTCCGTATTAATATTTCTTATCTGCTAATATATTGTTACTTCGTCAGAAATTTTGCCTCGGATCCAGACTCCCCTGCCTTGTACCCCAGATGGGTACTTAATAAAGTAAGCTTCTGTTCAAAATATTTGGCATCATTTCCTCAAAATATATTAGTTGGGCCGTTGAGAATATAGCAAACCTATGTCTGTTTTCAGGCCCTCGTCAAGCAGATTGGCAGTTCAAGCAAATACTGTTTCTGAATTCTCTAAAGTTACTGCATCTGGAAGTCATGACAAGGTCCATACTATCCCTCACTCTTAGCTAACACATTTTTTCTTATTGAACTAATTGTACAGGAACGTCCTCAGTTCATTGCTAAACTTCATCTTCCAATGACTGAATTTTGGATGGTTTCATATTCCGTTTTGCTCAACTGTGTTGTTCTGACAGTCTAATCCCCTTGGAAGGCTTGAAATATATTTCTGATGAATGTAGTGCTCGTATTTGCAGCTTTCCCTGGTGAAAAACGCCGTCCCAACCAAGACATGGAAGCGAAGTATTACCCATGTCTATGTGAGTCATGTAATCCAAATGCATTTGAACAAGGAGAAGGCATCACAAAAGCAAGTAAAACCAGAGGAAAGAGCACACATCAACGCTCCGAGGCCTCCAAACGGCTCTATCTTCCATAAGGGCAATGCACAAGATGAGACATGCTACGCTGTGCATTTGGATGTACGGCTCCCAGTTCAGCCATCTGCTGGCATCTGCGACATAAGTGCTGGTCGGCAAAAGATCGTGAGCGCGACTACTTTCGCTACGGCACTGCTGTATGGTAACTGCATCCTTCTGAAGCTTTTTATCTGATGCTGTTACGTTCCTTGTTTCAGGTCAGTGGTAACTTCCTGAGCTTGCCCACCTCGACGGCGTTACCAGGGGCGCAACATGTTCAGTACTTGCATCCTCAGATCACGCCGCGGGGCCAGATGCCATACCCATTTCCGCATCTTCTGCATAGCAGAGCAAATGTGACACATGCTGCTACACTCCAACAGGTTATTTCTGTACGCGATGCTTTTGAACATGCTAGTATCAACCAGTCAAAAAAGAAAACATGTTAGTATCTGATAAAGCAGAGAATCATGTAGTTGTCTGATTACATCTTCTTGTTTCTCTTGGTGTGGACTCGCAGATGCAGCAGTACATGTGCAATCCGGGCTACTCTCCGCGCCCCGGGCTAACTGCAAACCCATCAGCCATGATGAAGCTTCAGCAACTCGTACCAGCTCAGCAGCAGCAGCAGCAGATGTGGCAATTCCATGTCCCTCAGTACCAACCGAGGCCGGATGCTGCGCCACCATCAGGAGCAGCATGGCACAGCATGTCTTCTTCCCTGCATCCGATGCCCATGCTTCCTCCCCCAGCGATGCCGCCGCAGATGGAGCTCCTCTGCGGGCCGTACCAGGGCGGAAGGAGGCAGCCACAACGGCTCAGGTTGATGTAGTCTGCTGTCGTAATACTAGTGTTTAGACGCACTAATTTACCGGGAATATGTGTTGCCGCTGATGTGGAAGTGAGGTACAAAACTTTTACTCCCAACAAATAACATAGTCCATGTTGTGTTTAACTCATCAAAGGATTGTGTTAAAGCGGGGTCTGAAGTGTAATTAACATAAGTTACAGTGCAGTTGCATATAGTACAAGGCTCTGTCAATTCTAATTGTTGTTGGTGTAGTTGGTGTAGTTAGAAAGATAGCTATGTTTGCTATTAATTGGTTGATAGACTAATTATGGTTCGATGTGCATTTGTGGTTTGCTTGATGGTTGATACACAGCCTACGTAGATGCAAAATAATCTAGAGTAACAATCAAAATCAAATACTGTAGACCAAACAAGCCTCCGAAGAAATCAGCTATCTGCCACTCGAGGGTTCGTTGCATGGCAACAGGATGCCAAATCGCGGAGAGAAACAGCAAATTGTGCGCGAGCAACTATCGACAAGCGCACAGGTCTGTCTGTTCCCCATGCTCTCTCGCGAGGGACTCACGTATATGCATGTCTCGTATGCCGTTTCACTGCAACTCGCGTGCATTGGCTCACGCACGTGAATAAGCTGTAGAATGCTTCTCACGTATACATGAATAGAACCTTTTTGTCTAAGCCTCTTCTCAAATTTGTACAAACAAACTTCTATTACTTACAATCAAACTTATGTTCAAACTTTCTCTCATACTTAAATAACAAACCTCTATTTAATAACCTCTATTTAAACTTCTAATTAACTTATGAACAACTTTATGTACTTTTTTCTTAAAAAATTGTTCAATTCGTAGAAGCATGGACCTAACAAACTTCTGCTCATGTAGCTATCGCACGTGAGCCCTCTACCGGTCCTGATTGTCGAGCAGCTCAGTTGCATGAGAAAAAAGTGCCAGAACCCACAGAAGCATGCGCGTGGGCGCCCGCGTCTCTACTCATGCGTGCAGAAGACGACGCGCGGGAGCACACCCATTTATGCTTTTTGGAGGAGAGAAGTTACTCTATACTACTGGTCTACAAGATTGTACATATATGTAAAATTCCTTTTACGTTAAAGTTAACGAGTGAAATCCACCATATTATTAGTAAGGTGTGCATCCATTCTCGCCACCACTATTACTTTTGAGCTGAAAAAATGATATGGTGTGGCTGGTTGAAGCTAAACTAGGGATGGTCGGCTGGTTGAAGCTAAACTAGTGATGGTGGCACATGACATTTAGTTTTTTTTTTTTAAATGTTATAAAATATAAAACACCGTTGATTGCAAATACATTGTGTTAAAAGGGAAAATGCCAAGGATTCTTATTTGAAATTTATTTTTGACATAAATGAGGCAAAGCAACTTTATAATCAGATAGGTCTAGCAAAATAAAAATAAACTGAAAACCGGGGGCTGTGCAGCCGAGCCGAAAATCCGGGGAAAAAGCAGCAGGCCGGAAGGAAGGAGCAGCAGGCAGGCAGCCCCACACGCACACGGCAAAACCAAAGCCGAGTCGCCCCCGCCACTCCCGTGCTCCCAGACCTCGGGGCCCCACCTGTCATCCTCCGCGTCAGGCTCCTCGCGGCCACCCAATCCCCACGCCGTCCGCGCCACGTGGCGACACGCGGTGCCCCCGCAGCTATTAAACCACGCTCCCTAGGCTGGGAGGCGAGCAGCAAGCAATCCCGCACACATAGCACGCGCGCTGCCGCCGCTGCGCCTCGTCTTGCCCGATTCGGCCGTCCGCTCTCCCGTGGGAGGATAAGATCCCAATCCCTTACCCATGGAGGCGGCGGCGACGGGCGAGGAGGAGCGCGAGCTCGAGGTCGCCGCCATTCTCTGCGACCTCACGCGAATCATCCGCGCGCGGGACCGCCGGCGGCGGCGGCGGATGCGGCGGCAGCTCGCGGAGGCGCCGGAGATCCCCACGTGGGGCAGCCGCCGGCTCAGGTCGGTGCTGGAGGCCGCCGCCAATAATAAGCCCGCCGCCGCGGTGAGGGACGGCGCCGCCAGCCCCGACACGCCGCTCGCCTTCCCGGATAGCCTGGTGCCAGAGGAGGAGGATGACGCCGCCAGGAAGGCCAGGGTGCAGGATGAGGTGAGCCTGTCGCGAGATCTGCGCGCACGCGCCGCTGCTGTGTCGCGCGTCTTCGCTGCTTGCTTTTTTGACTCGTTTTTTCTGGTCTTGAGAAAGAGAAAAAAAATTACATACTGCTAATCTGTTGTTTGGTTGGTTGCTCGCAGTGGTGCAGGAGCAGCGCGGCGTGGTCGCGAGCTTGTCCCAGGAGAACGCGGATCTCCTCAAGGTCAGCTCTCTTTTCCCATTGATTGCTTGTTGACAGTAGTGAGCTGGGATTGGAAAATCCACACTGTTTTGATTCAATTTTGACGCTGGTTCCTTCGTCTGTTCCCCCCTAAAACAAAAAACAGCAAATCGAGGAGTACAGAACTCGGCTGCAGAGCTCGAGGAGCGCCAACGAGAGCTTGAAGCAGCTGCACAAGGTCCGAGTTTTCTCTCTCTCTCTCTCTCACACACACACACTCTCATCCAGCCGGTGCTAGTCGTGGTTGCCACGGACACCGCACGCACGTTTCTTGCTGCTCAATTCTCTCGGTGGCGGCGCTTGCGTGTTGGCATGACAGCCCGGCAACCACTCCAACTCCTCCCCAAACCCAAAGAAAGACGACACCTTTCCGAGCAATCCCATCATCTCCCGGTGTTCCCCTGCCCTCAAAAAGAAATCGAAATCTTGCCGTCGTCACTGGGACAGACATTGACCGGAGAACGAGTTCCGGAATTTCCCTTCCGTGATTGCCTTTCCCTTTCCCTTTTCGGCTCCTGGCTTACCCGATTTAGGCCTTGCGACATGTTCCCTGCCATGGACGCTTACGTGACAAAAAAAAAAAGGGGGAAGCAGGGCGCATCAAACTAACCGAGTCTATCGCTACGTGTCGCTCTCGCAGGTGAGGCAGCAGCGGCAGCAGGAGCAGGCGCGCAAGATGCGAATGCTGGCGCTGCGCCAGGGGACGGCGGCGCCGGTCTCGAATTTCCGGCCGGTGGTGCTGGTGCTGGACCTGAACGAGCCGGCGGTGGCGCCACCGGACAACAACGGCGACGAGGCCGCGGCGAGGGCCAGGGCCAGGGCGGCGGCCGAGGAGCGGTTCTGGCAAATGCAGCAGCGGGCTGCATTGCAGAAGGCGGCATCCACCGCGGAGGCCCGGCGGCGTCGCCTAGAAATCCTGCGGGCCAAGGTGGCGTCCCCATTGGTGTCGTGCAGGACGCGGCGCGTCGCCGGGTGAGGCGGATGGATCGAGTCGACGTGCATGATTGGCGTCGATCGTGTGCAAGTTTTGAGCGTGGCAGGGCCGTCGAATCGGACGGGCACTTCCACTATAGTATACTGGTAGTAGTACAATTATTTGGAGAAGAAGAGAGGGAGATAGGAGCAAAGCTATTCCTTTCTTGCCTAGATTGAGTGAGTCGTATTAATCTTGGAACATTGTGTGATTTTGATCGGTACAACTAGCTGTATCATTGTCATCAGTACTATATTAATTTGAAATTCATTGTACTAGTATGTGCTTGGCAATGCAGACAGTTAATAGTAGTAGTATTATATCAACCAAGATTCGATACTGATGTGGTATTAAGTACAGTTGTTGTGATATCGTCATCATCATGTCGGGTTCATTATCTTGTACTAGATGCTAATCTCTCCGTTGTTCACTTCTTCGTGAGGCCTTGTTGGGCCATGGGCTGGGCTCATCAGCCACGTTAGACTTCTGAATCCAAGGAACCCAGCAAATGAAACTGTCCTGGCTTCTAGCCTTCTACAATCAAATCTTGTATTTGACCATGCAATTATTACAAGTTTTTTCTCCATGGGTAAGAGTCCGTCTACCGCCTAGGAGGCTAGGACACACCATGCCACCAAACAAATGGTCGCTAAACATACTTAGGAAGATGTCCACTATCATTGTCTTCAAATGGTGGTGTGCTTGTTTCTTAGCACTTTGATCCTCCATCTTCTGAAACAACGACCATTATCTGATCCAATGAGCTTCTTTGTGGATTACCTGCATAGGCGATACAATAAATGTTTCATCACAAATAGTGTCATCCCAACTTAACCATATAGCCTAACATATGGCACCGACTCCAAGTATAAATTGTTTTCTAAGCTTATTCCCGATACCATTCAGCCAATAACCAAACAAATGGGATACACTCAAAGGAGATCTAATGTCGAAAGTGCATTATATAACACGCCAAATCAGCTTTGCAAAAAACACAAGGTGAGAGTAACTCGTTTATGCAGAAACCATAAAAAAAAGAACTTCAATGTTAAGTGGCATTTCCATAACTTCCATAAGTCTGGTTTGTTCATCAATGACATTAGTATTCAGCATTGCAATATACATAGAATGAACACGACGAACACCCAACGCGAACTTACAGAGGCAGCTAATTGAGTATATGAGGTACTAGTAAAAAACTGAAGAAATTATACAACCAGCACGAACCTTCCCTGGCTCGCAAATCGATCGCCGGCGGCAGTTGCCGGGCCTTTGTTGTGTATATGTGGCCCGCACCGCTGGCAGTGGACCGTCCTGCCTGCAACGACAACAACCGTGTGGTACATTTGCATATCAGCAGAGCAGCAGGAAGGAGAAGAAGATCGTGTTAGTTTCATGGCGTGGTTATTGGTTCCCTCCAATATCCCAGGAAATTCGGGACAGGCTGTTGCAGCATGTTCATTCCCCGATCCGCTGCATATAAGATCACTGCGGTGGGAAAACTTGTTTCGGCGTCCAAGTGCAGTCCATGGACACCATCCATCTGACCATGATCAAGCCATCACGGAGTCATCTGATAAGAACAGGGAAAATGTGTGGTGTATTGATCGTGTTGTCCAGCCTGTTTCTTATCGGAGTGGGACCGACAGTAAGGCAACAGGTGCTTTCTGTTTTCTGCAGGACTCTTTGTGTTGCTGGCGAGCCAGGTCTGGCAAGAAGCATGGTTGATGCGGCCATAAACAGACGAATGCTGCAGCCCTTCATGCAAAAGAAAATGACAGAAAACAGAAAGAATGTTTGAGATGAGTTGGGGGGCTTGCGGCTGGAGAGGCTGGCGCAGAAAAGCCGATCAAACAGAGTAGGCTCAAACTCGCGAAACAGTTTTGTGCAGCCCATGATTCCTCGCAGCAAATGACACACATTTCGGGCTTGCTCAGCCCAGCCGTCTTACGCTGCCGGACCCATTTTTTCTTGACGTCTCTATGGGCTATGGCCCATTTATCACTCCTTTTCTTTTGTAGCAGCCTAGCAGGTGCGGCGGTTTCATTTTACAGTCACTATCAGGCTCTAATCGGCTGATACTGAAGTGGGTGTTTTTATCCCTCAAAAAAAAAAATCTCTCTCGCCAATGACCTAACTGAACCTCGGAAAAAAAAAAAGACCTAACTGAAGCTCGCATTGTAGCCGTGACGCGGTCGGTGCCCAAGTCGAACCGACAACAATACGTAAGGAAAACGACCGTCTTCTGGAAGCAGAAGACCGGAACTGGTGCAATACTAGTCCAAGCTGCAAGGAAGAAGAGCGAGCTGCAGGATACATATCCAACGAAACACCTTGACTCTCATTGCAGGGAGTTTCACTTTTTACCAAAACGAAATAATTTGTGCGGTGTTGTGGACTTGCGGTGATCCGGTAGCTGGTTTGGTTGTGAGAAAGTTTTTTTTTTTTTTTGAGACGAAGGTTTTGAGAAAGAATTGACACGGATAAAAACGACCAGTGCGCTGCGCGCGAGTCCTTGCTCAGTGGGGGCATATGGAGCATTTACGGGATTCCGCGTGCCGCGGGCCCGCCACGACACCGCATGGGAGAAACAATATCCACTTGTCTTGTCCATTTCTGCTTCACCCAATGGATCAATCCGGCCGGCGTGCCCGCCGCTTGTGCCGTGTGTCTACGCACAAATCAATCATTTTCCTCCTAACCCCAGATTTTACCAACTCAGCGGTGCACTGGTGAAAGTTAACTCGGCTCCAATCGAAGGGAAAAAAGAAAAAAGAAAACTAACTCTGCTGAAAACAAAGGGACCAGCAGGTGTTCTTTTCGATGGAAGGAGTTCAGCACGGCTTGCGTTGCACCGGCAAAGGAGCTGCCCGTACGGATTATAGCAATTCTTTTCGAGTACGACAATCATTTTCCCGTCCGGCACGGACGGCCCAAAATCCAAATGATAAAAAGCGACAGGCACGGCTCGACCCACGAGGCCTTGGGGGGGGGGGGGGGGGGGGGGGGCCCGGGCCAGTCAGAGAGCTGCGTAGCAGCAACGCGACCACGCCTTGCTCTGCTCGGTGGGCCCCGCCTGCCGTTCGTCGAAGGCTAGACGCCAAAGCCACAGCCGAAAGCCTCTGCGGCCTCGAGCCGTCCACAAGCCTGTCCTTTATTGCTCACACACTGCCAGGTGGGGTAAGACCCATTTGGGGCCTCCCCTCCGGTGGCTGGCTCACTGAAAGATGGACCCGCTCCTCAGCACTTTGATTCGGCGGCTGTGGTAATCGACCGAGATGGATGATGGTTTACGGTGACTGGCTGCAGGTGAAACTGAAACCTCTGTTCTTTGTGGGATTTCTCACATTTTCGGGAAATCTATGGGGGTGGATTCGGCAGCTGTGATAATTGCGTAAATATGAAGCAAATGGTGGGATAGATCGAATCCAAATGGCATTGAATCCAGCGACCCATCGTATTTTAAGCAAGGGATCGGATCCGATCAATTTCCAACCGTTGGCCAAGAGCGAAGCTTCCTGCAAGCCTGTAGGGTCGCCATGCGATTTAGAGAGGACGAATATATCTACATTACACCTACCAGTAGATTTTTTTTTTTTTTGAGATTACATAGTACAACTCAGACACTCACAACGCACGCACACTCACCCCTATGAAACACACGTACGCAAAACCCTACCCTATGAGCATTCGAAGACTGAGCCGGCAAATCTAGAGATACGAAGTCACCACTGGCGCCTCGCTCGACGGGAGCGTCGCCTACCACTGAAAGCACAAATGCCGTTAAATCCTTGAAAATTCGCTCCCACAGGAAGTCGAACCCAGGACCTGAGAGGTGTTACTCGGATGTCTTAACCATTAGCCAAGACCCCTTTCACCAGTAGATGTTAACCGTTCTAAAGAAATGGAGAGTACTTTGATCCAAGAAGTACTAGTAGGGAAACATACTTTGAACCTACTGCGTGACGCAGATTAATTGGCTACCTGTACGATCAAGAAAGTACGGCGTAATGGTCAGGACCTGTCGATCCGGCCGTAACAGATACTGAGGAGTACTCACTCCGTTCCAAAATATAAACATTCTGAATTAGTCAAAATCAAACTATTTAATTTTGATCATCAATAACAAAATAATTATTAGTCAAAGTTGTACAAAAAAATGAAAGTCTGATGAATCTAGCAACTATTCTAGTATGCAACTTTTCATTACAAAAATATTTTACTTTATAGCCGTAACAGATAAATGAGGAGTACTCACTCCGTTCTAAAATATAAACATTCCTAAGTTTGGTCAAAAGTCAAACTATTTTAACTTTGATCATCAATAATGAAACAATTATTAGTCAAAGTTGGCAAAAAAATAGAAGTCTGATGCATCTAGCAACTATTCTAGTATGCAACTTTTCATTACAAAAATATTTTATTTTTATAGATTCAAAGTTGAAAACATATGACTTTCAACAAATCCAAAAATGTTTATATTCTAGAACGGAGGTAGTACTTTTGTACTAAAAGGAAAGTAGTGTTGTCTCATCCTTTAATCCGGTACGATTGCCAGTTTCTTCGTCACGTAACTGTTGGGTTTCTTCAGATAGATCGACACATTACGGGTGACTAGTAATCAGTTGGACAAACAAATCTTCAGAAACAGCAAATCCATGATCCAACTGATAGCTTCTTCAGGCTATTTGACCGGTTCAGGTGAAATAATAAAAACGAATTAAGAAAAGAGCACCCCTAGTGGATAAATACACTCGCACGCATTCCCATGGAGCGAGGCGCACGGTGAAAACGACAAATTGCACTTCGTCCCAACAAGATAAACGGAGAGAGCAGCAGGATGAACAGAGTCCAATTTCTTTTTTTATTCCCCAGACAAAGAAACGTTTGAAGAAACAAACGCACGAGAATTTCGCAAACACCATAGCCGGGTTATCAGTTCTCATAGCATCACCATTCATAACAGCAGGCAGAAACACGATCAATCACCATGGGATTCGCAGATCCACCGCCTAAAACCCTAGTAGTAGCAGCAGCACTTTAATCGAGACGAGAGAAGAAACCATAGGACACGAACAAACACATGAGGTGGATGAGACGAGACTCAACACGACACGACGCACGACGACCCTTGACGACTCAGATAGATAGATGACCGCCTTCTTATTTTGGAGCGAGTAGCGAATGGAGGGACTGCATCTAACAGAGCTGGCCGCAGTCGGCGATCTTGACCTCCATCTTGGTGGTTCCGCTGCGGGATCCGACCTTCTCGATGGCCTTGACGACGTCCATGCCCTCGACGACCTGGCCGAAGACGACGTGCTTGCCGTCGAGCCACGGGGTGGCCACGGTGCAGATGAAGAACTGGGAGCCGTTGGTGTTTGGGCCGGCGTTGGCCATGGAGAGGACGCCCGGGCCCGTGTGCTTGCGGACGAACTTCTCGTCGGGGAACTTCTCGCCGTAGATGGACTCGCCACCGGTGCCGTTGCCGCGGGTGAAGTCGCCGCCCTGGCACATGAAGTCGGGGATGACGCGGTGGTGGAAGGTGGAGCCCTTGTAGTGGAGCGGCTTGCCGCTCTTGCCGGTGCCCTTCTCGCCGGTGCAGAGCGCGCGGAAGTTCTCGGCGGTGCGGGGGACCTCGTTGGCGTACAGCTCCATCACGATCCGCCCGGCCGGCTGGCCGCCGACGGTCATGTCGAAGAACACGCGCGGGTTGGCCATCTCCTTCCTCTCTAGGGTTTACTAGCTTGGATCTGGTGGTGAGGATGGATTTTTCCTGGCTTGGTGTCTTGTGATCTGGGAAGAGGAGACCTGGTGCGGTTAAATAGCCGGCTCGGTGGGCAGAAATCCATGGCGAGAGCCGCGTCCGCCGTCTGATCGGGACGCGTGTCGACATCAGACGGATGCATCGGTAACCCGGGGTCTAAGGCGGTGGGGTTAGCGTAACCGTGGTTAGGTCTCTGGAGACTGCAAGGGCCACGTGACCTGATGCCGCCTAACGCCTCACTGACGTGCGCGACTCCCACCGTTGGGACCGCGCGGTGTGTCGCAGGGGTGGGGCCCGATCTGGTGGGTCAGTTTCGTCAGCAGGCGACGGTAGAGGGCGCGGCGTGCGCGAGGGGGCGCCTTGGATTCTTTCGGCGGTAACTCGGGTGGGTGAGGCGGTAACTGGGGTTGGGTTAAGGACCGGGGGCTCGGGTTGGTGGGTGATTTTGTGTAGGTCGGTGGACCTGGTCCAGGAGAGCCCGGCCCATGCGGCGCGCGGCGTTGCCCGTTGGAGGTACGCGGCGCACGGACGGGGTGTATGAGGATGGGCGTGGCGTCGTGCTGGGAGAGGGGGATATGCCGGCTGCGCGTGGGCGATATTCTCGACGACGGCAGGTGCGGATCCCGCTTGGAATGGACGCTACTTCCGGACCGCTTCCTTCACCTGGTCTGGTGCGCTCCAGTTGAGTCCGACACGTACGTACTACAACCTGGTCACGTACAAGCCAGCCCGTCGTCCAAGCTTCCGGTCCGTGTCACGGACTATGCTCCTCTTCGTGTTCCTCTCTACTCGTGTGCGGATGCATGTTTCTTTACCATACATAAAAAAGCGAGTTGGTGGTGAATGGTTGGTCCGTCACCCTGCTACTATTTACGCCGATAGGTGAGCCCGCATGCCCCTCAGCACACACCGCCAGCTTTTGCCTCAATCTCCTCCCCTTCCTCCGCGGCCAGGAAGCGCCAGAAGTTTTTCGTGTTACGGTGCGTGCGCGGCGCCCGCCACCGAGATCTGCCGCGAGCTACGGACCGCCGACGGGCTCCTCGAGGCATGCTACCGAAGCTGAGCAGGGCCACCGAAACGCTTACACCAGGAGCAGAGGTCGCGGTGCCAGACTTGAGGTCAATCTCCTCCATCCTCCCTTCTTTGCTGCGTGCCGGTGACCCCGAGCTCCTCGGCGTCTTGCTGGTCCTCGACCTTGCCCGCACCGCAGGTCATCGAGCTCATTCTCCTCGCGCCGCAGGTCCTCAAACTCATACTCCTCGCACTACTGTTCGTCAAGCTCGTCCTCCTTGCTTCACCTGTCCTAGAGCTCATCGCCTCATCATCACATTTCATTTGCTTCCAAGAGGAGAAAGGAATGAGACGACTGGCGGCAGCTGTGTGTTGGCCGTGGTCTCTCAGGGAGACGTGGATGATTAGGGTAACTAGGAGTTGGGCTGGATGGGCCGTAAAAGTTGAGGGGAGATGGGCTGAAGGCCACGGAATGACAGCCCATCATGTTAAATCTTGTTAACGTACAAAACATCTAGAAACGCCTAAGCACAGTAAAAGGTCGTCTTGTTGCCTTCTATAGCAACGTTTTGAGTGTGTTGGGTTAGGTTTAAGTAGAGAGAAAAGAGTTACACATGAGAAAATGCTTCCGTGCATATATCTTATAATTAAATTAACATGAGCAAATAAGATGCCAGCTTGCTAGAAGTGTTATAACATGAAGCCAACCTATTGTATATTGAAAAAGACCGGCTAGTTTCTTACGAAAAGCCTCTGAGAACCGGTGCATCGGAGCCATCTCGTGCAACACGGACGGTCGAGGCCCCCCCCGCTTGGTGCTCCAAATTGCCTCCTGCTCCTACCACCAAAGACGCGCAGAATCATGCTTCTGCTGTCAAAAGTCGCCATTGTTCATCACTGTCATGGTGACATGTGGCCAAAGGATAAAAATGCGGAAGCAGAGGGGAAATCAAATTGAGCTTCGATCGATACATCTGCATTCCAATTTGTGTGATTCATTCTTATTTCTTTTGCCTGTTTCACATGCCGAAACACCAGGTCTAGGACCCCATGATGCATTGGTTTCCATTCCCATTTGTGGAGTCGCGTATCTCTCTCAGACTTCTTTTCGTGATGTTCATATCTCGGGAATAAACATGTCAATCAAACAAATGGAATCACGGACTGGATGCTAAAGATGTGGCATAACCTTTTCTTCGTTGTTAAGAGGCAAAGACGACGTCTGGTGATCCCAATTGCCATCTTTCAGGGTGCATAGATACCCTTAAAAAGGCAAGTCGGTATATCAAAGAACCCCTTTTTTTTTGGCGAATAAGAACTCAACAAGTCGGCATATCAACAAGAACTCAAGTTTATAAATAAATCTGCTGACTTCCTTGCGTACAATGAAAGCAACCAACATATGATTAAAGGCTCATGATCATATCATTGTGTGAATATGCGTGCGTTGTGATTTGTGAGTGTCTGAACTGTAATCGCAAAAAAAAACATTGTAATTCTCCACCTGATGTGTCATCAAATGCTAAACCAGTAATAATACATGAATTAAGCAAAACAATCTTCCTATATATAGGTTTTAAATCTAAACCGTAGACTTGTTCCCTGGATTTTTTTTTTTTTGAGATAAACCTGTTCTGCAAATGGCAATGATTTGTCCTCTAAATGACGGGCAAAAGATATTGGGCCAGGCCTAAACTGTGCAAGCACGGATAGAGCCCAGCTATGCAAGGCCTACGTGCAAGAATGGAAGGCCCAAGAAAATCAGTGCGGCTCCACGTTTCTTCGCTGGACGCCTGGACCGTCGCCCGCGTCCGCCACCGCGCCCCGCTCTCCCCTGTCCTCTCCGGCGCGCTCTCCCGCCTGCCCAGCAGCTGTCACGGATGGCCGGCGGCCGGAAGCGGCGGCGGCGCGACGGCTCCGAGGCGCCGAAGATCCACCCGCGGAACCGGTACGCGGAGGCGGCACCGGACTTCGCCGCGTTGGCGGAGCTCTACCCTTCCTTCCGCCCCTTCGTCTCCGTCTCCGACCGCGGCCGCGCGTCCATCGACTTCACCGACTTCGCCGCCACCCGCGAGCTCACGAGAGTGCTCCTCCTCCACGACCACGGCGTCAACTGGTTGGTGACCCTGAGCCGCAGAGCTCAGTCCCATTGCTTTTCTCCCCTTCTCTAACCAAAAACCATAACTAAGCAGATGACCAGCAGTTGCTTCTAAATATCCTGAACTAGCCACAAAGGGAAACGGAACTACTGAAAATTGAAACTTCGTGCATTGGTACACGAAATTTGACTAGTTGAATCATCATAAATTCATACTACGCATAATACATGAATTTTGGCTTAATTTTATTTTTGTGTAGTTCCGCCCGATTCGCGTTTCATGAACAGCTGATGCTGCCTTTTGAAGTGAATCCAGAACTAAGAATTTGACGTTATGCTAAAATTTCCAGTGTTGGCAACCACCACATTTTGAAATTTGGAAGAGATCACATAGGTTGTCTCTCTGCGGTACCCACATGAAAAATATGCTGATGCTAGAAAAGTTTACATAGTTATCCGTGTCATTTGACATTGTACTGTATTCCCACTGAATCCAGAAGCAGCTTCTTAAAAATTACCTGCTCCCATATATGCCAAGAGTGTAGAAACCGGATTGAAACAAACCCGTCAAAGTTTATAAATCAAATGTACCTTATTGTCTTTTAGAGGTAATTAACGTGCAATTTTGACTGACATTGTTGTTTAATATAGTTAGTTCTGATTCAGCCTTGACTCTTTTATTTTAATTACTTTTAGGTGGATTCCAGATGGGCAGCTTTGCCCCACTGTTCCTAACAGATCAAACTACATCCACTGGATCGAGGATCTTCTCTCCTCAGATCTGATACCACCAATATCCAGCTCAAATGGGGGGGAGGGTTAGGGGTTTTGACATAGGAACAGGTGCAAATTGCATATACCGCTCCTTGGGGGCGTCTTTATTGGGTTGGAGCTTTGTCGGATCTGGTATGCTTTTGAACTACATTTTTTGTAAGGCATCGCACTATACTAAATAGTTAGTTCAATGAGAAATATGTATACTCAATTAAGTCGAGTGACCTTTTATTTGTAGATGTGTGATGTTGCTCTTGAATGGGCGAAGAAGAATGTTGAGAGCAACCCTCACCTGGCAGAGCTGATTGAGATCAGAAATGCAAATGCAGTGTCATCTGCCTCTGAATCCGAAACAAATGGCAAGGAAGCTGCCAGAGATGACACTTAGAGACAGTGGATGATTTTGCGACGTCAAAACCACCTATACTTGTGGGAGTTGTTAGGAGGGTGAGAGCTTTGATTTCTGTATGTGCAATCCGCCATTCTTTGAGGCATAGAAGAAGCTGGTCTTAACCCAAGAACATCGTGTGGCGGGACAACTGAAGAGATGATTTGCCCTGGTGGCGAGCTGGCCTTTATAACACATATAATTGAAGAAAGTGTTTCTCTTTCGAATTTCTTCAGGTGATTAAAGCTTACCCTATATAAACACCCCTGTGTTGTTCATCAGTCATGGCATTTCTGCATTTATTTATCAGGTGGTTTACATCGATGGTGGGCCGAAAAGCAAACTTAAAGTCATTGATCTCAAAAATTCGTGAGAGTGGAGCCTCAGTTGTGAAAACAAATGAATTTGTGCAAGGTCAAACAGCTAGATGGGGCCTTGCTTGGTCATTCATTGCTTCAAGAAAAACAGTTCTTAGATCCAAACACTCCAGCAAAAACTC